>JAOTQQ010000067.1:0-10478 GCA_026546715.1 Gallinago undulata | reverse complement strand
CTCCTAGGGCTCCCTTCCCCAATCCAGAATCCCTCCCCAGCTTTCCTGGAGCCCCTTGAGGGACTGGAAGGGGCTCCAAGGTCTCCTCGGAGCCTTCACTTCTCCAGGTTGAACCCCCCCAACTCTCTCAGCCTGTCCTCCCAGCAGAGGGCCTCCAGCCCTCCCAGCATCTCCGTGGCCTCCTCTGGCCCCGCTCCACTGTCACTCATCCTGAGTCCCATCATGGGGCACGCGAAGGACAACCAGGCCATGAGGTCCACTTCATGAAAGGCAGGTTCCTGCCTGACAAACCTGATCTTCTTCTATGATGACCTGCTCAGTGGATGAGGGAAAGGCTGTAGATGTCATCTCCCTGGACTTTAGTGAGGCCTTTGATAGGGTTTGAGGGGGTGGAGTGCACCCTCAGAACATTTGTAGGTGACACCGCATTGGGTGGCATGTTGATGATGGATCTACAGAGGGGTCTGGACAGGCTGGATCCATGGGCCCATGGCTAACTGGGGAGGTCCCAGTTGCCTGGAGGTTGGCCAGTGTAACACCCATCTACAAGAAGAAGGATCTGGGGAACTACAGGTTCCACGTGGTTGAACCCATTTCATGAACCATGGGTTGGGGTTGGGGGGGAACTATCAGCTCCAACAAAACCTCATCCATGGCTTGGTTTGAACCCTCAGCCTCGTCCAAGGGAAACGGAGAGGGATGGAGAGCCACATCCCAGCTCCAGGGTCTCCACCCTGGCCCCACCACTCAACGGCCACTTCCCTGGTGGGGGGGAGGGGGGGATCGTCACATCCTCTGGGCGCAAAAGATCCTCCCGGCTGACCCCAAATTGGGGAAATTTTGGCGTTTTCCCCTCCAAAAAGGCTCTTCCACCCCCACGGGCCCTGCTTTGTCCCCACCACAGAGAAAGTCACACGAGGCCAACACACAAAGGCTTTTATTTTGGCCTTGATTTTCTTTCGATTCAGCCCCATTCCTTCAGAAAACCCTAAATTTCTTGAAAACATCCAGAAATTGAACAGAGACGCTGAGAAACACCCCGTTTTACCCTGATTACACCCCAGTTTACTGTGATCTCTCTTTTCTCAGGTGAAGCTCATGGGTCTCCCCTCCCTCCCTTCTCCCCATCTTCAATCTAAGGCAAAAAAAAAACAGAGCATGGGGATGACTTTTTTAAACATCATCCATCCATCCATCCAAAAACCACCCACATTTTATATAAAAACATACGGAGGAAGAAAAAGAAAAAGGTGGATGTGGGTGGGTTGGTTACCCCTCGGTGTGACCACCAGGGACCACCGGAATGTGTCTGAGATGCCACCAAGATGGGGCTGGTCCCTGCTGGGGTTGTCCCCATCTTTGGCCGGTGGCTTTTGTGATGGGAGATGAGATGAAAGTGGAGTCAAAAGCTCTTCCCACAACCCTGAGGCTTCTCCTTGGTAGGTCTTCCAACACCGGATGAGTTGGGTGCTGGAAGTGAAGCTTTTTGGGGCAAATCAGGCAAATATAGGGTTTCTGCTCCAGGTGGTGGTGGGAGCGATGGTTGAAGCCTCTCCCACAGTTGGGAGAGTGTTAATTATTGACACCAGGATGAGCACGTTGGTGCTTGGAGAGCCTGGGATGGTTGGAGAAGCTCTTCCCAAGGGTTGGGGAGGGATGATTGTCCTACAAGACATGTGTCCGTTGGTGCCGGGCCAGCTGGGAGCTGTCGGCAAATCGCCGCCCGCACTGGGCGCAGTCGTAGGGCCTCTCACCGGTGTGGGTCTGCCAGTGCCGCACCAGTCCCGAGCTCTTCGTGAAGCTCTTGTGGCACTGGGGACACTGGTAGGGCCTCTCGCCGGTGTGGGTCCTCCAGTGTTGGGCCAGCTGGGAGGTGTTGCGGAAGCACCGGCCGCACTGGGAACAGTCGTAGGGCCGCTCGCCGGTGTGGGTCCACCAGTGCTGGACCAGCCCCGAGCTGTTGGTGAAGCTCTTGGGGCACTGGGAACACTGGTAGGGCTTCTCCCCCGAGTGGACGCGGTGGTGGATGGTCAGGGTGGATCTGTGCCTGAAGCTCTTCCCGCACTCCTGGCAGCTGTAGGGCCGCTCGTCCGTGTGGGTCTTCCGATGGCGCCGGAGGTTGTTGCTGATGCGGTAGCTCTTCCCACAGTCGGGGCACTTGTAGGGCTTCTCGCTGGTGTGGGTCCGGCGGTGGGTGACGAGGCTGGAGCGGTGGTTGAAGCAGCGCCCGCAGTCCTGGCAGCTGAAGGGGCGTTCGCCCGTGTGGATCCGATGGTGGTCCACCAAGGCCGAACGTTGACGGAAGACCTTCCCACATTCCCGGCAAGTGTTGGGTGCCTCTTCCTTTCTGTTGTCCCCTGGGAGCAGGGATCCTCCGGGATGGGTCCTTGGGGACAGCTGCTGGCTGGAGGTTGGGGGTTCCACACGTTCATCCTCCTGGTGTTTCTCCTCCTCCTTGATTGCCCCCAAATCTGTTGGGGAGAGAGAAGATCTCCAGGAGCCCTCTCCAGCTGGGAGAGGGTTCACGTGGAGTGGGGATGGGGAACCAGAGAGGTTATGGGAAAGGGTCAACCAAGAGCTGGATGGTCCCAGCAGAGGATCAAGGCTCCAAGGCTGAAGGCACCTTAAGAAGGGTTGGGGACACAGTGGGAGAAGGGTTGGGGACACGGTGGGAGAAGGTTTGGGGTCACAGAGGGAGAAGGGATGGGGACACGGTGGAAAGGGGACAGTGTCACGATTGGAAATGGCCGGGGTCACCACTGGGAGAAGGTTTGGAGTCATGGTGGGAGAAGGGATGGGGACATGGTGGCAGAAGGTTTGGGGTCACCATAGAAGGAGGTTTTGGGTCACGATGGGAGAAGGTTTGGGGACCCGACATGGCACAAAGACCCTACTTAGGGCCAAAGCACCCCCACCCCCATGTGTCCCCAGCCTTGTGTCCCCAGCCTTATGTCCCCACCAAAGCCACCCCTCAGCCACCGTCCCACCCCCCGCCTTGTCTCCAGCCCCGGGGCCTCTCACCTGCTGGGACCACGCTGTCCCCGTTCCTCTTCCCGGTGTCCCCATCGCCGGTCGTGGGGAGGGGGACGAGAGGCGCAGCAACGTCCTCCATGACCGTCAGCTCCGTGGGGACAACCCTGGTTGGGGGTGACAACCCCAAACGCCGTCACCCCACAGCTCCCCGGGGTTGGGTTTACCCTAAAAAAAAGGGATTTATATGAAAAATTATGGGGGAAATGGAGGGTTCTGAGCGGATTTGGGGGGGTCTTGACCCACCATGGGGTGTCACGGGGGTGCAGGAGCTGGGGACGGGCACCCCCAACTTGGGGGGGGTCTGGTTTGGGCTGGGAAGGGGTTAATTTTGTGCTGGTTTGGGCTGGGAAAGGGTTAATTTTCCTCCTGGCAGTTGGTGGGTCTAGGGGGAGGGGGGGGTCGATATCTTAATTAGTCGTTTTATGTTAAAAAAGAGCTGAAACACACCCCAGCTGGCAACTGGGACCCCGAAACTGGTCTTGCCCCCCGCCCCCCCGGTAGGAATGGGGGGAAAATTTATCCAAAAAATAACTTTTTGGGTCGAGATAAAAGAGAATTTCAAACGGGAACGGAAGAAAAAGATTAAAATAATAACAATAATAGTTGAAGAATAGAGAAAACGAGTGATAAAGTGCAATTATTCACCCCCCCGGTGATGGGGTGAAGAGATGGGGGGGTTCCAGTGTGTGTCCCCCCCCCACTGGCCCCCGTTTTATCCTGGTTTGGGGGCTGAATCGGGAAGCTAGGAAAAAAAAAAAAATTCCTTGCCCAAGATAAACATCACCCGGCAACAAGTAAAAACAACCAAAAACATCCCTGATATGGAAATTCCTCCCATACCAGACCCCAAACTGGGAAAAAATTAACCCCCTCCCAGTCCAAACCAGCCAAAAAAAAAAAAAAAGGGAAAAAAAAAAGGGCATAGAAACTGGAAATTTGGTGCTTTGAACATCCCGAGGATATTCCAAACTGGAGCCGGCCCCAAGGAGAAGGGGAAGCAGCTGAGGGGGGGAAAAGTGTCTCCCCCCCCCCCCAACCCTGAGAGTGGAGAAAAGGAGGGAAAAAGTGAAAAAAAAAACCCTAATTATTAATAGTTTCCAAATTTTTCAATGCCAAGGAAAATTCCCAAAGGATTCCCAACCGGGATATTCCAAACTGGAGCTTTCCCCCGAGGGAAGAGGAAGGAGCCGGGGGGGGGGGGAAGTGTCTCTTCCCCCCGAGATAAAGGTGAAAAAAAGTCATTATTAATAGTTTTCCGAATTTTCCGATGCCCAGGAAAATTCCCAAGTGGGAATTTCATCCCATCCCAAGCCGAGGAGAAGCCTCATCCCAGCCCCGGGGGGTGAGAAAACAAGGGGGATAAACACGGCGTTGGACACAATTCAACATTAATTCACATTAATTCCACAATAAATCAACGTTTTAAGCCGCGATCGTTAAATTAAGGCAATAAATGGTGATAATAATTTCATTTTAAGAATGAATTCTCGGATTCTCGAGCCTGGAATGAGGGGGGGGGAATAGGGGAGGGAGAGAACGGAGAAGGAAAAGGCGGAGATAAAAGCACTTTAACGGGGCAGAAAAGGAAGAAAATCCGAATAATAACGATTTAAAAAAAAAAATACAGAAAATAAGTAAAAGGAAGAAAATCCGAATAATAACGACTTTTTAAAAAAATAAATACAGAAAATAAGTAACACGTAATAAATAATAAGCGCCAAAAAAACCTCTCACCACCCGAAAACGATGCTCAGTCCCAGCCGCGATCCCAGGCCCTTGCTGATTCTTCCCCCCCCCCAAGTTAATTAGGGTAATTAGGGTAATTAATATACAGAGAGTGAAGTCATCAGCTGTTGGTCCTTGACTGCTCGGAAACCTCAGTGTTATCAACATTATTCTCCTCCCAACCCCAAAAAAACGCACATCCGGGAGGAAAATTAACCCCATCCCAGCCAAAACCAGTAAAAACCATCACATTCCGGCTGGGAGGGGGTTTTGGGGGGGGTTGGGGGAGGGTCTCCAGGCAGCCCTGCACCCCCACCCCACCCCTCCCAGGTCCTGGCAGAGCTCCTGCAGACCCCACAGTTTGGGGAGAAAAGGTGGGGTTTTGGGAGGGAGGATGTGAAACTCCCCCCATCCCAATCCACTGGGAAAATGGGAGGGAACCCCCCCAGTTCAGCCCCCCGGGGTGGGACTGGGGTGAGGGAGAGGGGGGTGTCCCCAACCTGGCAACACCCCTCCACCCCTTTGCACCCCAAAAGCCCCAGAAGGACCAAGCCGTCTCCCCTTTATCAAATTTTATCGACTTTATCGATTTTATTGATATAAAATTATGGTGATGCAGGCACAGAGTCCAGTGGTGGCTACTGGTGGCCCCCAGGACTGGTCTCACTCAACGTCTCCATCAAGGACCTGGGTGAGGGCACGTTGGGTGTTGACCCGGGGCTGGGAGGAACAGGAGATGCAGAGGGAGGTTGTGCCACCACCCTGGAGAAGAACCTCATGGAGTTCAACTTCAACCCCATGGACCAGTAGAGGTTGGAACTGAGAGACCAGAGAGGGAACTGGGAGTCCTGGTGGACACTGCCAGCGTGAGCCAGCCACGTTGCCACCAACATGCCCTGGTGGCTAAGAAGACCAATGGTCTCCTGGGGGGCATCAAGAAGAACGTGGAGAACCTCAAGGGAGGTCATCCTCCCCCTCCGCTCCGCTCTTGGGGAGGTCCCAGCTAGAGAACTGGGACCAGTTCTGGGCCCCCCAGTTCAAGAAGGACAGGGAACTGCTGGAGAGAGTCCAAAGAAAGCTACAAGGATGATGAGGGACTGGAGGACCTCTCTTATGAGGGACCTGGGGCTCTTCGGCCCGGGGAAGACTAAGATGGAACCTCATCATCCAACCACCCAACGGTTGGGACTTGATGATCTCAAAGGTTTTTCCCAACCATGAGGATCCCACGATTCCATGGCCGTTGAGGAAGGTGTCACCATGATAAAGGGGTTTCGGGGTTTTTTTAGGGGGGGGTGGGGGTGGCGTTGGTGTTATTTTAATAAACCCAAACCTAGAGATGCCTGAAAAAAAATATAAAAATTAAAATATCGGCTGAGAAATTAAAATACTTGGGTAAAATCAAACCTGAAGATGCTTGAAAGAATATTAAATCATTTGGCTTCTCTTTGGGGGGGCGGGACCCACAGACCCCCCCACTTTGGCTTCTTTTTGGGGGGAGGGACCCCCAAACTCCCCATTTTAGCTTCTCTTTAGGGGGGGTGGGATCCCCAAATCCCCCATTTTAGCTTCTATTTGGGGGGAGGAACCCCCAAACCCCTTGGTTTGGCTTCTTTTTGGGGGGTGGCACCACAAAACCCCCCATTTTGGCTTCTATTTGGGGGGCAGGATCCCCAAGTCCCCCGTTTTAGCTTCTCTTTGGGGGGGGTGGCACACCAAACACCCCCATTTTAGCTTCTCTTTCGGGGGCGGGACCCCCAAACCCCTTGTTTTAGCTTCTATTTGAGGGGTCGGGAACGTTATAAACGGGTCAGAAGCACTTTAATAGGATTTTCAGGCCGCGGTCGCCATCTTGAGGCGCGGCGGCGCCGTAACACAAGATGGCGGCAGCCTCTCGCGCCTCTCCTCCCCCCCTTCCGCTCTTTCCACGTTCCGCCGTCAGGAGGAGCTGGTGACACGGAGCGAGGTGGTTCGTCGGTCGCCGGGACTCATCTCCGCGACCGTTCTGAGCCCGCCGGGCAGCGGGCCGGTGGCGGAGACGGCGGCGTAGTAAAGGGAGCCGCCATGTTGTACGGCAGGAGGAGGAGGAGGAGGAGGGCGGGGCGTCGTTGAGCGCTTCCGCTTCCGGGGTGTCGAGGCTGTGGAGGCGGTGTGGGGAGCGGGAGGTAAACACAGGCCGCAGCTGGGCCTCGGCGGGGACAAAGAGGGGGACGAGGGTGAGGGGAGCCTTAGGGGAAGGCAGGGGGGTTGACGGGGACCCCAGGGACACCCACGATGAGTGGGGGCCCCTCACAGCCCCCCACAGCGGGGGGTGCCCGTCCCCAACTCCCGCATCCCAGTGATGCCCTGTCGTGGGCCAAACCCCGATCCCTTCAGGACCCTCTTCACCACCCATTATTTTTCCCAGAAATCCCTTTTTTTAAGGGGAAAACCTGAACCCCCCACCCCAGGGAACAGTGGGGTGACGGCGTTTGGGCTTGTCACCCTTCCAGGGTTGTCCCCACGGAGGTGACGGCCATGGAGGAGGCTCCTGCGCCTCTCGCCCCGCTCCCCACGGCCGGTGCTGGGGACACCGGGAAGAGGAACGGGGACAGCGTGGTCCCAGCGGGTGAGAGGCCCCAGGGCTGGGGACAAGGTGTGGGGGGTGGGACAGTGGCTGAGGGGTGGCTTTGGTGGGGACAACAGTCTGGAGACACATGGGGATGGTGGTGCTTCAGCCCTATGTAGGGTCCTTGTGCTGTTGGGTCCCCAAACCTTCTCCCAGGGTGACCCCCAAACCTTCTGCCACCATGTCCCAATCCCTTCTCTCCCCATGGTGTCCCCGTCCCTTTCTCCCCCCATGTCCCCATCCATTTAGCCACCTTCTCCCACCGTGACCCCATCCCTTCTCACCCCATGGCCCCAACTCGTCTCCTAACACGTCCCACCCCTTCTCCCACAGTGTCCCCAGGCTTTCTTCCACCACGTTCCCCTCTCTTCTCCCACCACTTGTCCCATTGTGTCCCCAACCCTTCCCAAGGTTCCTTCTGCCTTCAAACCTTGATCCTCTGCTGGCACCATCTTGGTTGACCCTTTCCCTGTCCCCGCTCCACATGAACCCTCTCCCAGCCCGAGACGGCTCTTGGAGATGTTCCCTCTCCCCAACAGATTTGGGGTCAATCAAGGAGGAGGAGAAACACCAGGAGGATGCTCCTCAGCAGGAGGATGAACCTGTGGAACCCTCAACCTCCAGCCAACAGCTGTCTCCAGGGTCCCTTCCCGAGGGATCCCCGCTCTCAGAGGACAACGGGAGGGAAGAGGCACCCAATAAATGCCAGGAATGTGGGAAGAGCTTCAGTTGCCGCTCGGCCTTGGTCAACCACCATCGGATCCACACGGGAGAGCGACACTTCAGCTGCCAGGACTGCGGGCGCCGCTTCAACCGTCCCTCCCTCCTGGCCACCCACCGCCGGACCCACACCGGAGAGAAGCCCTACGAGTGTCCCGACTGCGGGAAGAACTTCCACGAGGGTTCTGCCCTCCGGCAGCACCGGAAAGCACACACGGACGAGCGGCCATTCCGCTGCGGAGAGTGCGGGAAGGGCTTCAGGCAGAGATCCACCTTGACCATCCACCACCGCCTCCACTCTGGGGAGAAGCCCTACCAGTGTTCCCAGTGTCCCAAGAGCTTCAAGAGCCGCCCGGAGCTGAAGCAGCATCTCCAGAGCCACAGCGGGGAGAAGCCCTACCAGTGTTCCCAGTGCTCCAAGAGCTTCACCTACAGCTCAGGACTGGTCCAGCACTGGCGGACCCACACCGGGGAGAAGCCCTACGACTGTTCCCAGTGCGGCCGGTGCTTCCGCAACAACTCCACGCTGATCCGGCATCAGCAGAGACACATCGTGTAGGACAATCGTCCCCTCCTCAACCCTTGGGAAGAGCTTTTCCAACCATCCCGGGCTCTCCAAGATCTTCTGGGAGCACAGCGGGGGGAAAGATACTGCCCCCGCTGGGGGAGAGGCTTCAGCCATCGCTCACTGGTGGTCCCACCTGAAGCAGAAACCCGATATTTGCCTGATTTGCCCCAAAAGCGTCACCTCCAGCTCCCAACTCATCCAGCACTGGAGGATCCACAGCCAGGAGAAGCCTCAGGGTTGTGGGAAGAGCTTTCGGCTCTGCTCTCGTCTCGTCTCCCGTCGCAAAAGCCACCGGCCGAAGGTGGAGACCACCCTACTGGGGACCAACCTTCTCCTGGTGGCATCTCAGAGACATCTTGGGGGTCCCTGGTGGTAGCACCCAGAGGTAACCAACCCATCCACACGCATCCCCCTGGTTTATTTTCTTTTCACTATATATTTTTATATGGAAGATGGCTTTTTGAGGGGTGATTTTATAAAAAGCCACCCTCATCCTCTGGTTTTTTGCCTTAGATTCGAGATGGGGAGGGAGGAGGGAGGAGGAGACCCCTGAGCTTCACCCGAGAGAAAAGAAATCGCGGCCAAATGGGGTCTTTCTCGACGTCTAGGTTCATTTTCTTGATGTTTTCAACCTGTTTTGAGTCTTATTAATGAATGGGGCTGGATTGAAAGTAAATTAGGGCCAAAATAAAAGCATTTGTCTGTTGGCCTCGTGCAAATGCCTCTGTGGAAGGGTCAAAGTCAGGGCTGTGGGGGTGCAAGAGCCTTTTTTGGAAGGAAAACTGTCAAAAAATGCCCAGTTTTGGGTGGACCGGGAGCATCTTCTGCCCCTGGAAGGTGTGAGACCCTTAGAGGGTCACCAGGTTGGAGTCACCAAAGTGGGTGTCACCTCCAAAGCGGGATCTGATGGTGGGTGGCTGCTCCTAACCCCCCCAAATCACGACGATGGGACCAACGTAACCATATTTGGGTCACTTTAAGCAAGTTTTGGGGCAACGGAGCCTGGTGATTTTATGGGTGATTTTATGCTTCCTGGAGATTGGTTGGAAGAGGAGGAGTTGGCGAGTGCTGGGAGTTCTTTGGGAAGCACAAAACATCCCCTTTAAAGATAAGGGTTGATATTCTCCACCCAGGGGTGTCCAGAGCCAGCAGCTGATGGGTTCTACTGGTTTGTGCTGGGCTGGGGTTAATTTTCTCCCAGCGGTTGCCATTTTTCAGGGATGGTATGGGAGGGATGTCAAGAGCGCAAATTGTTGTAGTTGTTGCTGAGCGATGTTTATATTTAGTCAAGGACTTTGTTTCATTTTTGTTTATTATTTTCCCATTTTTCTCATTATTTTTATTTTCTCTTCCATTCCTGTTCCTCTAAACCATCTTTATCTCACCCCACAGTTAATTTTAAAATTTTTCTACCCATCCCACCGAGGTGGGGGAGGAGAATTCCCACTTTCGAGGTCCCAATTGCCCACTGGGGTCCAACCTCCACACTCCTGTGGGTCTTTCATCTCTCGCTTACTATTAAACAATTAATTTAGAGCATCCCCTTTTCCCCCATCGATCCACCGTGTCCCAGTGTCCCAGTTTGGGCTGGGATGGGGTTAATTTTCCCGTTTTTGGGGGCTGGTATGAGAGGAATGTCAATAATGCATATTGTTGTAGCCGTTGCCAGGCGATGCGTACATTCACCAGGGCCTTTTTCCAGCTTCTCCCAGAAGCTGAGAAGGAGCAAAGACCAATGGAATATTCCGTTCCAGGGACGTCACCCTCCGGATATAAACCCGGGGGGGGGGGGGGGGGACCGGGGGGGGGGGGGGGGGGGGGGGG
>JAOTQQ010000066.1:0-11206 GCA_026546715.1 Gallinago undulata | reverse complement strand
CAGCCTTCCTGGACTCCTTTGCCCTTCAGGGCTGCCTCCCAAGGGACTCTGTCAAGCAGACTCTTGAAAAGACCAGTCTTCCCTTTGGAAGCCCATGATGGCAGTCCTGCTGGTTCCCCTTCTCGCCTCCCTAAGAATTGAAAACTTTATCATTTCATGGTCGCTCTACCCTAGATGGCAACCAACTATTACATCCCCCACAAGTCCTTCCCTATTTACAAACACCAGTGCTTCTTCCCTAGGCGGTTCCCTCACCAGCTGTGTCAGGAAGTTATCCCCAACACACTCCAGGAACCTCCTAGACTCTGCCCTCTCAGCTGTATGGTGTTCCCAGCTGATACCTGGTAGGTTGAAGTCTCCCACCAGGACAAGGGCCAGCAATCTCGAGACCCCTGCCAGTTGCTTGTAGAACATTTCATAGAATTCATAGGCAGCTGCCTATGAATTCAGCCCCTTAGCTCTCCTTTCCTTGGTGCTGGTGCAGAGCATTTGATGCAAAGGGTTGTACTTTGATAATGACTGTCCCCCTTTGGGCTGCGAGGTGTTCCCAGCTCATTAACCAACACGTCTCGCCCTCTTCTCTGCAGGCTGCCTTTTCTGTCAGCAATGGCATCTGAAATCCACACGCCAGAGCCCGTCTGCCTCATTGAGAACAGCCCAAGGAACGGGCTGGTGGTTCAGCAGGAGGCCCTGCAGGTGCTGTCAGAGATCACCCAGCCGGTGGTGGTGGTGGCCATCACAGGGCTGTACCGCACTGGCAAGTCCTACCTCATGAACAGGCTGGCTCGTCAGAGGAAAGGTGAGGGAGATCCCAGCCCGGAGGGCCAAGGGACCTGAGTTCTCCTACTCTAACACTGGTGAGGCCCTTGCCTCCTCCCCACAGGTTTCTCCCTGGGCTCCGGCGTGCAGTCCCACACCAAAGGGATCTGGATGTGGTGTGTACCTCACCCATGCAAGCCTGGACATGCTCTGGTGCTGCTGGATACGGAGGGTCTGGGCGACGTGGAGAAGGTGCAGAAGGAGCAGCAGCTGCCTTGGTGCATTCCCAGCATTTTGTCACCAAAGTGACAAGTGACCGGAGTGCAGGGGTTCCCAGCACCTAGGGTGACCTTCAGCCTGTGTGCTGGGAAGAGCCAGAGGCCATGGGGAAGGAGATTGGGGTAGAGAAGGTGCCCAGTCCCTCTGCTTTTCTGGGAAAGAGCAGCAGAAAAGGACAGAGGAGCTCAAAGAGCTCTTTGCTAGAGGTGTGTGGGACCCTGCGAGTCAGGAGGGGAGGATGAGCCCACCCAGAGAAAGGGGTGGTGATGGCATGGGGGTGGGTCTCTCCAAAAGCTGGTCTTGCCATGGCCTGTTGGAAAGGGGCATTCAGGGTCTGGGCATGTGGGGCTTTGCTCACACTTAGCAGGTCTGGTTGATAAGGGCCAAGGGCTGTTCCTCCAGGGTGACACCGAGAACGACACCTGGATCTTTGTGCTCACCGTACTGCTCTCCAGCACCCTGATCTACAACAGCAGAGGCACCATTGACCAGCAAGCCATAGAGCAGCTGCAGTATCCTTGGTGGGACAGCAGCACCAGGGATGGGCTCCTCTCCCGGTGTGGTGGGCGAGGGGTTGGACAAATCCTAGTTCCTCAAACAGCCTTCTGGTGGTGTCCATGGACATGCTTTGTGTCCTTAGGAGTGCCACGCTGGGGACCTCTGGGCTGAGGGTTTTTCTCCCTCTTCCTTCTGGTGGTTCCAGGCTGTTCCCTGTCTCATGGGAGACTCATGGGAAAGAGTCTTTTCTCTTGCCCATGACGTGCAGAGTGGTTGGAGGATGGCCATGGCCCTGCATTCAGAGCCGAGGTCCGTGTTTCCTTAGCCAGCTCCCCAGCTATGTGATGAAGCTGACTGAGCAGGTCAAGTTGAAAGCAGCACCCGGGCAGAGTGAAGAGGAGCAGGAGGATGCAGAAGAAGTTGCCCCCTTCTTCCCGGCTTTTGTCTGGACAGTGCGGGATTTCACCCTGCAGCTGGAGGTGGATGGGGAGGGAATCTCTGAGGACGAATACTTGGAAAAGGCACTGAAGCTGAAGGCTGGTAAGGGCATGGTGCTGTGCTGCTGGAGACATCCAGCCCCAGGCACAGCAGCGTTTCAGTGTCAGCCAACAAGAGCCTGAGCCTGGGGAACTTGCTCCGTGTCCTCTTGCCCCACAGGAAGCAGCTCCAAGATCCAATGCTACAACCAGCCCCGGGAATGCATCCGCCAGTTCTTTCAGGATCGCAAGTGCTTTGTTTTTGACCAGCCGACCAACAAGAGGGACCTGGTGCACTTGGAGGAGCTTCAGGACGATGAGATCAATCCTGGATTCCAGCAGCAGGTGGAGAAATTCTGCAGCCACATCTGGGAAAAGTCTCCACCTAAGACCATCCCTGGTGGCCGCATCATAACAGGGACCGGTGAGTACGGCTGTCCAGAGGGCTGGATGGCCAGCAGCTCTTGGGACTGCGTCTGGGGAAGGATCAAATGCCGAGTCAAATGATGCAGGTGGGGAAAGGGAGAGGCTTTCTGCTGGCTGGCTGCCCTCCCTGCCTCTGGGTTTGGAGCTCCTGGACGTTGCAGGCGGGTGGGAAAGAGTTAGGAAAAGAAGTTGAGGAAGGCTGTGTCCGGGAGGCAGCAGGGATATGGCAGGAGCCAGGGCTGAAGGGGAGCCGGCGTTCTGTTCCGGCTCCAGATCTCTCATCCTTGGTCCTCCTTGGCAGTGCTGGGAAAACTGGCAGAGACCTACGTGGAGACCATCCAGAGTGGGGCAGTGCCATGCCTGGAGAGCGCGGTGCTGGCCCTGGCAAAGATTGTGAACGCAGCGGCAGTGAAAGAGGCTGTGACATTGTACCGGGATCTGATGGAGCAGCAGGCGAAGCTGCCGATGGAGACAGTTGAGGAGCTCCTGGATCTGCACACCCAGTGCGAGCGGGAGACACTGGAGCTGTTCCAGAAACGGGCGTTCGAGGATGACATCTGCTCTTTCCAGGCAGATCTTGGAGTAGGTGGTCCCCAGCCCAGCCAAGAGTCCCCCGGGACACCAGCATCCCCTGAGCTTTGGGGAATAGCACGGTCCTGGGGGGCAGGGCTGTCCCTGCCTCCTGCCAGAGGACACTGCTGTGCCCTCTCCACAGGAGACTCGGTCCAAGCGCCTGCTCTCAGCCTCCGCAGACTGTCAGTTGTCCCTGCTGCCCTGCCGCCTCTTCTCCCTAGGTTCAAAAGCTGGGCCGCAAAGGGGAGGAGGCTCAGCCCTCCCCGCTCTCTTGCTGCAGCCCACGTGT
Source organism: Gallinago undulata (assembly GCA_026546715.1). NCBI lineage: Eukaryota > Metazoa > Chordata > Aves > Charadriiformes > Scolopacidae > Gallinago > Gallinago undulata. The sequence goes on along the minus strand of JAOTQQ010000066.1, from coordinate 7,906 downwards.
GTCTCTGCCCTGGCTGGAAGCCTGTAGCCTCCCATGCTTCCCCTGTCCTGCAGACTAAGTCTTGTCCCCGTGTTCTGGGAAGCCTGTGCTCCCTGGCGTGCTCTCTGCTGCTGGGCACCTTGCTCCAGAGGTGACCGTGGGTGCAGAATGGCCTGCCCATCTGTCACCTCCCAGCCCATTACCTCACAGACTGGAGACCCCGTTGCCATGTCAACAGGGATGATTTTGCCCAGCACGAGAGCGGTGGCCGCAGCTCAGCCTGGGCTGATGCCTTCCCTCTGCATCTTTCTGGACAGCACCAGGTGGAGGAGATCAAGGAGAAGTTCCTCAGGGACAACGAGCAGGCATCCAGTGACAAGTGCAAGGCTGCTCTCGGGGACCTCTTCCAAGATATAGTCAGAAAACTCAGTGGTAGCGTCTACAGTGTGCCAGGGGGCTACGAGCTGTTCAAACGAGACCTGCAGGCCCTGGTGAAGAAATATCAGGAAGTGCCTGGCAAGGGTGTGATGGTAGGAACAAGAGCCTCCATTCACAGGGAGAGGCTCCATGTCCCGTCCCCTCTCCCCAGAAAACATTTTCCCCTCAGCTGCTGTTTCTGTCCTTGACTCCTCTTCTACCTGTGGCCCTACAGGCTGACGCTGTCCTGCAGGAGTTCCTCCAAAGCATCAAGCTTGTGGATGAAGTAATCCTCAACACAGACCTCGCTCTGGCAGGCAAGGACAAGGAGCTGAAAATAACTTTTGGGAGGCAGAAATGCCACTGCCTGTCAAGGGCCAATCTTGATGGGGGACCGCAGTATTCCTCGGATTCTGGTGGGCTCAGCTCCTGCCTTTGCAACACCTCTGTTTCTCTGTCCCCAGGTGCACAGGAAAAGTATAAGAAAGCTAAGAAGATCAACAGGGTGAAGACTGGGACACTGATAGTCTTAAACATCGCACTTTCCTTCATTCCCTATGGGAAAGTTTTCAAATGTCTTGCAAAACTCCTGTAATATCACCCTGAGAGAGCTGTGTTGTGTTCCCACCTAGAATTCTGTTAAACTTTGAATGCCTTTCCTGCAAGATGGCCTCCCTGTTTTAGCTGTCACTGAACAGTGCCTGCACAGCATCGAGACCTTTTCTGTTTCTCTCCCGCGGGCCAGCAGGCTGGGGGTGGGCAAGAAGCTGGGAGGGGACAGAGCCAGGGCAACTCCAAGCGACATCCCAGACCCCATACCCCTGTGCTCAAGCAGTAAAAGGTGGGGGAAAGAGAGAGGGGAGATGTTTGGAGTCACAAAGCCGCTGCTACGCATGGTGGAGCCCTGCTTTCCTGGAGACGGCTGAGCACCTGCCTTCTGACGGGAAGGAGCGGACGGATTCCTTGTTTTGCTTTGTTTGCGCAGGCAGCTTTTGCTTTACCTATTAAACTGTCTTTATCTCGACCTCTGAGTTGTCTCACTTTTACCCTTCCCGTTCCCTCCTCCATCCCCAGGTGGTGTGGGGCTTTGCTGCCTACCGGGGTCATCCCATGTCACTTGTGGACAAAGGGCTTTCCCTCTTTCTACAAGAAGAGTTTCAGGGGTTTCATCGGGATGTATTTCGAAATGAGGAACCTTTTGTAAACCTCCCCTGATGCAACTGGAGGCCGTTTCCTCTTGTCCTATGGCTTGTCAGCCCATGTCACTTGTGGACAAAGGGCTTTCCCTCTTCCCTCCAGAGAATTACATGTTCAGCCGCACCATGAGGCAAAGCAGGGACGCCAACTGCTCCAGTGAGGTGAAGGTGTAGAGCTTTTTGAGTTCTTTCTGGCCAGAGGGGCTGCTCCAAAGGCAGCCACCCCGGTCACCCCGGTGGTAGTGGCCTTTGACATGACTTTCCTGCTGTGTGGGCACCGCGTCCCTGCAGGGGAGGTCTGCAGGTGACAGAGGAAGGTCTGCAGAGCACAGCCAGTGAGGTCTTGAGGAACCTCCTGGGGACAAAGCCCAGGCTCTGCTCGTCCACGTGCTGTTGTGTCAGTGCCATGTTCCCTTCTGAGCCCCCACATCATGAGACCTCGTGTCCCTCCTTTGCCACACTCTAGTCAAATTATTGATAGAATTGGTATTGATATTGATGAAGTAAATGACCACCAGAGTGACTGTGGTTCCTGAAAATGGTCAATAAATGGCAGCAAAGACCATGGAAAAACTCACTTCCTGAATATGAAATTAGTTCTAGAAAGGCAGACGTATGTTAATCAGGTCACAGAAACAGTCATGTCACTGTAGGCTGAGCAGCCTGTGGTTCCAAGTTTGGCTGTGTCATTGGTGCCTACTTGGAAGAGCAGCAGGGAGTAAGAGCCCAAGGGCTGGAACAGCTCCAGCAGCCCCTCAGCAAAGCTCCTGTTGATCAAGGAAGGCAGAAGGAGCTTTTTAGAAGCTAGCTACCAGAGGTCGATATCAGCTTGTTGGGGGTCAAGGACTGCTGTGGCTCTCCTTATCTGGCACTCCCAGCTTCCTCAGAGGGTACCCACGAGTCCCCTGAAGAGCTTAGACAAAGCCCCGATTCCAAAGCATTTCCAGGACACTGCTGGGCAAAGCCCCAAGAATTTGGTGGGAATTCAATGCTCATCTTGATACGAGTGGACAGTTGGTCTAGAGACTTGCCAAGGTCCCTTCTGACCGGAATGGTTTGGTGTTTCTGCCACTACTGGCAGTGGTTAGTGCGATTCTTGTTGGCATGAATTCCCCCCCTGCATGTGGCTTAGTGCTGAGCGTGGAAAACCCAGCACCAGCCTCTCCTACTGGTGGGAAGTTGGCTCTTGGGTCTGCAACATTATGTGTTCCATGTTTAATTGTGAATGGCTACTTGTTCAGATCGTGCCTCCCTCACAGCCTGCAACAGCCATACGTGACTTGGTGACGTCATGGTGACAAGTGAGCATGGCACAGGCAGAAAGCCATGGCAGGAGGGTGATGACATTCTCACATCTGTGAGGTCCTCTGCAAAAGAGTCCCTGCGGGGGGAAACATTGCAACCAAGGACGAGGAGAAGGCTGAGATACTTAATGCTTCCACCTTCAATAGTCAGACCAGCCACCCCCAGGCTGTTCAGCCTCCTGGAACATAAGGAAGATAAGGATGGAGAGCAGAACAACCCCCCCATAATCCAGGAGGAAGTAGTTAATGATTTGCTTCTGCACCTGGACACACATAAGTCTATGGGGCTGGATGGGATTCACCCAAGGGGACTCAGGGAGCTGGCAGGAGAGCTCACCAAGCCTCTCTCCATTATCTATCAACAATCCTGGTCAACAGGAGAGGTACCAGATCACTGGAGGGTGGCCAATGTGACGCCCATCTACAAGAAGGGCCGGAAGGAGGATCTGGGCAACTATAGGCTTGTCATCATAGAATCATATCATAGAATCTTAGAATAGTTTGGGTTGGAAGGGACCTTAAAGATCATCGAGTTGCAACCCCACCTTCCTCCGGGTGGGGACCATAGCTGAGCTCCTACCAAGGGGGTGAGGATAACCAGGAGGACTCACCTGCCTAGCCGACAGGTTCCTTCCCTGTGCTCCTAGCCACGCCCTTGGCCACGCCCTTGGCCACGCCCTGCGCTTGTGTGCTTTTGCCGGTGCACTAGTTGCTGTGCTCCTGAGAAGCCTCTTTTAGCTGGGGGGGGGAGTGGTTCTGCCCACGCCGCCTCCGCAGCCCGCCCACAAGCAGCCAGTTCCTGTCAGGGACCAGTCGCTGCTACTGGCTTCTAAAGTCCTCGAAAAGAGCTCCTTGGGTACTTTTCGGGTTGTTTTATTGCCGCGATCCCTTCCCGCAGTGCCGCTTACCTCCACTGCAGCTGACCTCCTCGGCAAAAAGTATTGCCGAGGAGATAAGGGAAGGATCTCAACACCCTCAGGCAGATCGCAGCAGTCTCCCCGTCCGGCTGCAAGTTTGACTACTTGGGGTGATCCTTCAATGTATTGTATATCTTGGTCCCATTGATTGGTGGCAGTTTGCCAGAGACTACTGCTCCGTGCGTTCTTCTGGATCCTTCTGCGAACGCTGTCATTCCATCGGAAAGAGGTGTATGGGAGAGTCGGGTCTGAGAAGTTCAAGGCAGTTCTTCAAGGGTGCTTAGCCAGGGATGTTTAGGTAAGCGAAGTGAGATTTGTCCTGTGTAGTCAGCAAGGGCAACTTGTATGCTAAGAGATTCTGCCATCATCCAGTCCAAGTCCTTTTTATTAGTTGGAATGTAGATGATTTCTGGGTCAGCAGCTTTTAAAACTTTAAGTCGGTGTCGTCCCTTTTGGATTAATGTTGCAAACATTTCTACTGGCAAAGTTACTGTCTTTGAAAACACGTGAGGCAAGACAATCCATCCCAGTATCAGGAGTGGGTCTTTGCATTTTGAGTCCCATTGGCACAAAAGGGCATATGGTTGAAATGCATCTGAAATGCATTGAAATACACTGGGAGTGAAATGCAGTGGCGATGACTCTGGCACGTTTGCAAAGCATGCAATACCAGTTGCAGACATTGGATCCCTTCAGGCGGTAGTTGTCTTTAGAGTTGCGATCAGGATCGCCTTTTCGTAACTGGAACAGTGGACGCAACTCCTGTGTGGTAATGCCATTTAGAGTCCGTACCTGTGACACAAACTTTAATGCTTGTGGCTGGATAGTATGCATAGTTATTTTCCATCCTAGGTATTTCCATGGTGAGCTCTGTTGAACCTTTTCTTCAGCTACTCGTAGACCTGCAGCTTGTACAGCTTGACACACATAGACGGCTTGCTGCAGTTCTTCTTGCGGCTAGTAGTGTGTCATCCATATAATGATAAAGTAAAACATGAGGTCGGGCGTTTCGCACAGGTTGTAGGGCGTCAGCTACCGTTAACTGACAAATAGTTGGGCTATTTAGCATAGCTTGAGGCAACAGTTCAGTGGTACTGGTGAGCAGGCTGCTGTTGATTGACTGATGGTATCGAGAATGCAAGCTGAGGTGCATCCTTTGGATGTAGAGGAATGGTAAAAAAACAGTCCTTGAGGTCGATCATGACCATTGACCAACTCAAAGGTAACATGGAGGGAGAAGGAAGACCTGGTTGTAATGCTCCCATGGGTTCAATAACAGCATCGATAGCTCGCAAATCACGTAGCAGTCGCCGTCTTCCGTTCTTCTTCGGTATGACAAAAACTGGAGCGTTGCAGGGGCTAGTGGTAGGCACGATGTGGCCGGCAGCTAACTGTTCTGTGACAAGGTCATGAAGGTGCAGCAATTTGTCTTTTCTCAGGGGCCATTGATCTACCCAGACAGATTTCTCTGTTCCCCATGTGAGTGAGAGGGGTTGCTGCTTGTCAATGGTCCTTATTAAAAATTTGTTTTCAAAAATATTCCCCATTGGCTTAACAAGTCCCGACCCCACAGGGTACAGGAGACTGGAGGGACATAAGGACCCCCTACTCCCACAATAGCAGAGGCAGGGTCTCGCAGTATGCATACTTTTTTTCCATCCTAGGAATGCATCCTTTTTCTGCCTGCTTAGTGGGGGTGCCCTTAGGCAACTCTGAATGGTTTCAGTTTTGTAATAGTAATCCACGTGGCACATCACCGCTACAAATTTGGCAAACTGATGTTACACATTTTGGAAAGTTTGGTCCTCAGAAATACATACATGTCACTATTGCTACATTTTCTAGCTACATTTTTGCCACTGCACACACAGGAGAAAAAAGTCACAGCCTTTGCCACCATGGGAGTCCAACACCACATAAAAACAGATAATGGGCCTGCGTATGTATCCAAAACCACACAACTCTTCTGACAAGAATGGGGCATTCCCCATACAACTGGAATCCCACACTCACCGACAGGACAAGCATTCATTGAATGTGCCCATCACACACTAAAACAATCATTAATTAAACAAAAAAAGGGGGAGCCTGGGAGATCCACCTCAAGAACGTTTATGGAAAGCTATCTTTGTATTAAATTTTTTAAATTGAGATCACACTGATATGACACGTGTAAACCGCCATTTCGGGGCCCTCCCGGTGTTCAAAACACAAGCCATGGTCCACATTCGTAACATGGCCACTGGACAGTGGGAAGGCCCCATGCCACTAAGGACCTGGGGACAAGGATATGCTTGTGTTTCCACAGGAACTGGTCCTAGGTGGGTCCCAGCATGGCATGTCCAACAAAACCTGGAAGCAGAACATGGCATCGCACAGAGCGATCAACCAGAAGAGTCCTCATGAAGGCAATCAGTGTCCTTCTATGGATAGGGATGTGGACTTTATCACAGGGGTAGATAGTGCCACAACCACAGCAGAATGTATGGGTAACGTCAGCAAATGTTACCGGGCAAGACACGCTTTGCCTTAGCACGGCAACCCCAAATAATCCTTTTTCTGCCTGCTTAGTGGGGGTGCCCTTAGGCAACTCTGAATGGTTTCAGTTTTGTAATAGTACTAATGCGTGGCCTGCCTGCAAGGACACATATGACTCTTCCAGAGACAGCTGGATTCCGCATATGCCTAAAGCAGCTTTCAAACCACAGGAATTAAGATTGTTAGGGTCTATACAGGCTGATATATGTTTCAATATGAATTATACTGGTTTGATATTTCCTTTGTGTCCAAACAACTGCAGTTTTAAAGGGAAGGTCTTTCCTTTCATGCCCTTCCCTGTGTCACTGGCCACCTTTGAAATCTGTACCTTGGACACACTCTCCATCTTGTCCTGTGTGTGAAAGAAGAGCAGGAACAGGCTCCTCTGCACTTTCTTCTTCATCATCCTTTTGTCCTTACCCACCACAATCTCCGCCAGATCTCTGAAGAGGCTGATGGAGAGCTCGTGCAGCCAGCTGGACTCCTGGTCAGGAGAAGGAGAGGGGGGCTTGAGAAAGAGCCCCTCCCTGCTTCCTGGGAGCATCAGCCCAAGGGCGTGAGCCTGGCAGACGGGAGGGGAGATGCTCCAGGGTCAGATTCTGCAGGAGGGAGAAGCCCTGCTGGGCTGCAAAGCCCAGAGGCCATCCCAGCAGAGCCCAGGGGAGCAGAGCCTGCTCCAAGTCAAAACACTCCCAAGGTGCCTGGGAAAAGGACCAGACTGCTACAGGGCATGGATCTGTCTCCAGCATTGACAAAAGTCCATGGATTCCTTGGAGGAGTCTGGAGCTGCTTTCTGGGATTTCAGGTGCCTGTCACATACTCAGCCACTTGAGACATCACAAGCACCAGGAGAAACCAGGAACCTTCTCCTGCCCTAAGAGCTACAAAGCCACCAGTGACATCACCAGCACCTGCACAAGCCAGGAGCCTGCTTCTGCCCTATCCCCTGCTCAGCTACCTCTGACATCACAAGGTGCTGCAGAAGCCAGCTGCACGCTCCTGCCCTGGTAGGCAAAGAGTCACCCGTGACATCACAAGCTCCAGCATAAGCCAGGTGCTCATTTCTACCCAATCAACTACTTAGCCACATCAGGAGCAGCGGTACAAGCCAGGCCCTGCTCCTTCCCTAGCATGTCTCCAGGCAGAGGTGACATCACAAGCCCATGATCAAGCCAGGTGCCTCCTCCTACCCCAAAACCTGCTCAGCCACCAGCAACACCACAAGCACCTGCACAGCAGGGGCCTCCTCACTGCCAACACCCTGGCTTTCTCCCCTTCCTCTGCATCTCTGTCTCCCCGCTCCCTGGGCTCCCCTCTCTCCTAGGCACCTTTTGCACCCACTCCACCACCCAAGGCCTCTCTCTGTCTCTGTGTCGGTGCGGCAGACGGTACCTGGAACCCAGTGTCCCAGACACCTCATCCGCATCTCTCTGTCGTCTGTTTTTGACCGGCCCAAAGACACTAGCTTACAGAATCACATTGTAATATTCATGCTTGGAACAGGCTTTTGAGATCATCGAGTCCAACAACAAGAAAACTCAACCAACCAACCAAC
>JAOTQQ010000063.1:45748708-45927326 GCA_026546715.1 Gallinago undulata | reverse complement strand
CCTGAGGTCTCTTCTCTAGGATGCCCAGCCAGGCGTGTGTCAGCTCCCTGCGGGAAGGCGGGCACCGAGTCCCAGGCCCTCCCTCCCTGGGGCAGAGAGCAGGGCAGCCTGTGCTGCTCCTGCCACTTGTGCCAAAACCCAGAGCTCCGGCACAGCCCAGCTCTCCAAGTCCACCCCAGAGGACTTTGCAGCCAGCAACAGCGCAGAGCTTACTTGCAATTTCTGTCACCACCTCCAGGCTACTACCTCGGGCTCCTGACGCCCTGGGGCAGGAGCAGCCTTCTTACTACCTCCTGTGGCAGCCACTTGGCCCTGCCGCATCCCCCACCAGCTCTTGCTTGACCTTGGTCCACAAGGAGCGGGAGGCCACTTGGCTTCCTCCTCAGAGGGTCTTTCTCTTTGCCATCTTGGGCAAAGACATTTGGACATTGCCACTGCCACTCCCCATTGCAGGAGGTCCTTGTGCTGGTGGGAGATGCTGAGCCTGGGGCTCCTGCAGAAGCATGGCAGAGCTGCACGGAAGCCCATAGCCCTCCCCTCCAGCAGCGCCTGCCCCCTCTCATGGAGCATGGTCCCCCACCACTTCCTGCAGCCCTCACTGAAGCTTTCATGTGGCATGCTCCTCCTTGACCACACTTTGTCCCTGGCACGTCATGATACAGCCCTGCCTGCAGCCCCTGCCCAGAACCAGATCTCAGAACCCAGTAACCTCCTGCTGCTGGTGCATCTGGCAAGCCCCATCTCACCACTCACTGGTGTACCCCGCACCACTGTATATGGGGAGCCTTGCCACAGCCTCATGGCATGGCTCCTCACTGCCCTTGCACCCCCTTCTCTCCATGCCATCCCTCCCCTTGCACTATTCTCATGCCCCGTTGCTGGCTCTGGGACATGCTGCAGGCCTGCAGGTGACAGCGGTGCCAGCAGCGGTGCCATGTTCGGTGACATGGCCTGGGACAGCCAGGCACAGCTGCCCCCTGCTGTGCTGGCCTGCGGCTCCCCAGGATCTCCCCCCGAGCTCCCAGGGGAGCTTTGTACCACAGGGACTGAGGCTGCTGCTCTGTGCTTCACCCGGTCCAAAGGGGTAAAAATAACAGGAACAAGTTGTCAGAAATGAAATTTCAATTTCTCCACGCCTTTCCCTGTCCACACGGATTCCCAGCACAGATCAATAGTGTTTAGACAGCCAAGGAGAATTTTTTTTTTTTCCTCCCTCTTAAAGCACCAGATCGATAGCATAAAAAAACACAAACCCAACCCCTAAAGAAACCCTCTGCCTCTGTGTGTGTGCCATGGTAAATGTAAATAAAGCGGGCCCGGGGCTGTCCAAGTGGTGTGACAGCAGTGGCGGGGGGGTGGGTGGGCACACAATGTGGCCCCCGGTCTGCTCACCATGCATGGAGCATGGCTGGAGGGACGTGCCACGGGCACGCATCCTAGCAGGGCTGCAGGCTGAGCATGCCCCAGAAGCTTCTTGGGGTAAGTGCAGCACCCATGGGCGAGGAGAGGCTCTAAGGGGGAACATGAGCCTGACTGTCAGCCCAGCTGCTGCTGGGGGGTTCAAGAGAAACCCAAATCAGCAGCCACATGGACAACAGCAATCGCTGGGGAGAGGGCAAGTGGTCCTTGCAAAGGGAAATCCTGCTGGGCAGCCCCGCAGGAAACCTTCACTCAGGGCTTTTAGGAAGACCAGCCCGGGCACAGGGGATGGACTGGTGCCTGCCTGAGGAATCAGTCTTGCCAGGCAGCAGCCCCCAGCCCGTACCTGGGGCACGGGAGACCTGCCCCATCCCATTGGGCTGCAGTCACCCTGTAGCGGGTGGGAGACATGGGTGCAGTCCCGGGAGCTGCCAAAGGATGGTGAGAGGCAGTGACCACAGAGTGCGGGGCAGCGGGTAGGGGTGCAGCCATGCAGATGTATGAAAACCAGTCCATAGAGGCACAATGCTAGTGCAGATGGGCACGCTGGCTGGTGAAATGGGGTCTGCGGTGCCCGAGTTGGGGGCCACAAAGAGGTGGGGGTGGGGGCAGTAGATGGGGCAGCCCCACCACGGCTCAGCAGCTCTGGCTGGTCTGTACTCCCTGCCCCGGGCAGCACCGCAGCAGCCTGGGTGCCCCCGGGGTGGCAGGGACGGTCCCTGGGTGCCAGCTGCAGAGCGATGGCCCGGGCACACACCGTGCCACAGGCTCCCCACTCTGTCCCCCCTCGCTGATGCTCAGTGCAGTTTCACAGGTAAGTATTTTAACTGGAAATTTCCAAGGCCAAGCTGGGCCCCGAAGGTGAACACAGATGTACCATCATGGAAATCATCAGTTGCCATGACGACCTGCTCCACCAGCGGGTCGCAGCCACAGGCGGTGGGAGCGGGCGCAGCACCAACAGTCCTGCGAGCGGGGCCACTTAACCCCCGCTGTGCGGGAGGCAGTTGAATTTAGCCCTGATTTCTGCACGTGCAAGGGAACAAAATTTCCCCGCAGATTGCCCTCTTGTTCAGGCAGTGGCAGCCAGGGCACAGAGCACCCCACAGGGCACAGAGCACCCAACGGGGCACAGAGCACCCAACAGGGCACAGAGCCTCCCCGGCTGCCATCCTCTGCCTTGATGCTCTGTCATGGACTTATTAATTAAAGTCAGTTGCCCTCCTCTGGCAGCACCCCGCAGATGGCAGCCACGCTGGGGCTGAGCCCGCAGCAGCCTGCACCGCTCTGTGTGGCACGGCTTGGCATCACTCTGCTGTGCCCCTGCAGAACGTCATGACTTGAAGTCATAGCTTAAGTGGCCCTTTGCCACCTCCTTTGCCCTTGTTACTGCACGCAGCGGTGTCGCGAGGCTGTGCCCCCTGCCAAGCTGGCTGGTGCCCGTGCTGTGCTGGCCCGCACCATGCCATGCTGAGCCACACCATACTGCCTTGTGCAACACGCAGCGCCGTGCTGCACTGTGCCACACTGTACCAAGCATGGACCCAGCCACCTGCTCCTGGAGCAGGGGACCCATCCTGGGGCTGTGCCTTGGGCCCCAGTTTCTGGAGGTGGCCGCTGGCCGCCTGTGCCCGGGCACGTCTGACCCGCTGCCATACCTGTCCTCGCCTCCAGCTGATGTGCTGCCCATCCTGCTGCCCCGGGGCTGCGGGCAGCGCTTGCCTTGGCAAGGCTCAACCCTTCTCCAGCTCCTTGTCAGCCCGTGGGGCAGCCCCACAGCCCTGACCCACAGCCGCCCCCGCCTGAGCTCGTCTGGTGCTGGGAGGAGCTGGGGGGCCAAACTGGACCCTCTGCTGGGTGAGCCGGCACCGCGCAGTGCTGGGGGTGGGAGTTGTCTCACTTTAATTACTGCCGTAATGTTATTCTTTTCAGTGCCACGTTAATTGAAATTAAACAGCTGCCACATTCTGGCTGGGACAAAAGTGAATCCCTTTTCATTCCCCTCCGGTTTAATGAAGACTGACGTGCTGAGAGAAAACAAAGGCGATCCAGCTGCTGCCTCTCCCCGGCACACGCACCGGCAATTACCGGGGACCCCGTGAGCCGGCGGAGATGCCCTGGAGCCCCCCCACAGCCGCCAGCCAAGGCAGCCCGGCCCCCGTGCCCCGGGGCACTCCTGCCCAAAGGGTCTGGCCAGGGGGACGTGGAGGATGGGGAGCCCACAGCACACAGCACGGGGGATGCCGGCTCGGGGGTGTCAGGGGGAACTGCGGCGTGCCCAGGCGGTGAGTCCCGGCTTTGATCCTGTCTGTTAAAAGCCAGACCAACCGCCGTGCCCCAGCGCTGCCCCTCAGCCCTCCTGCGCCCCCGGGGCCATCCATCCCTGCGGGCTCTGCCGGCTTCAGCCTCCTGATGTTCTAAGTCACCAACCGGCCCATAGATCCTGAAAGCCTGAGCTGAGAGAGCAGCAGTAGCTGAGGAGGGTCTCCCTTGCCAGCCTTAAGCATTTATTTTTTTTTCTGTTTTAGGACTAGGAGCTTGCTTGTGATGCCATTCAGTACTTTAAAATATGCAAAATGAGGCGCTGGTACAAACCTCATTAACACCCGCCTCCAACATCATTAAGATGTTTCCAAGAAAATTAATTGAGAGACTCATTAAAAATAAATTAAGAAAAATGTGTTGCAGAGCGCCTGCTCTGAGCTCGTAAATCACGGCTCAAAGCTCCAGGCCGCTGCACAGGCAATTAACGCCAGCCAATTTGTTTTATCCTGACTGCGAAAATTAGAAAGCAGACATGGAGATTAGATTAGGGATGTCTGTCAAGCGGAACTTGGAGTGAATATTTTAGGATACAAAATGGAAATCAGGAAAACAAAGCTGGGACTTCATTTGGAAGAGCTGACAGGCAGAGGTGGGGAGGGAGGAGAGAGATTTAGATGTTTTCTGTTCCAAGGAGCGGCACCATCTCTGTCTGTAGCTCTACGCCCGCCTCCCGCTCCCAGACAGCTCTCCACTCTCTCCCGCGCATCGCCAGCCCTCTGTGGCTGCCCGCACAGAGCCCGCCTGACCCTTTCAGGGAGCGTGAGCGCGCGGTGAGAGCGCGCTCTGAAGTCGCTGTTGTATTACCCAGCTCGAACCAACATGTCGCCTCCGTGTACGCTGATTACACACTCGGATTAGCAAACACAGTGCGGCTGGGCCAGACCGGTGCCTGGGCCGTAGTCAGCTTAGTGCCATTAGGTACCCCTTTGTCCATCTCCTGCACCTTCTATCAGAGGATCTCAAACTACTTTATATTCATGAACCGAACTGCAGAGCCCGTCTGCAAAATGAGCAAGTGTTATTGTCCCTGTTTTGCACAGGGAAGCCCAAGCAGAGATAAGTCAAGGTCTTGCTTGCGACGATGTGGCTGCACAAACAGCTTGTGCGGCGGCAGCCATCGCGTTTTTACGCCCCGGTGGTGCGTTGGACAGACCGAGGGCTATTTCTGCAGCCCCACGTCCAGCTGTGGCGGTGGCAGAGTGGGCCACGGTGCGCGCAGGATGGGGCAGTTTGTAACATCCACCCAGCCAGCCAGGAACAACCAGGAACACATCTGGAGCGTCCCCGCAACGCGGCCCCGGAGCAAACGCCACCTCTTCCCTTTCGCATGGACCCGATGGCTGGGGAGCGGGTGGGCAGCTTCTGCTGGATGGGGGGTGAGGGGCACCGTCAGATGTTCTGCTGCTCTGAGTCAACTGATGTTGGCCTCCTCCGTGGCTGGGTACTGTCTCCTAGCAGCCATCCTAAAGGGCTAATTCTCAGAAAGCAATGGTCATGCTTTTGCACACAAGAAATGGGAAGAGTCCTCTGGACAGGGCAGACTTTAAATCCTTATTTTCTTTGCTTTCTTATCTCATGTTATCTAGACGTTCTGAGCGTCATCTCAGGACCAACTCCATAATAAGCCTGATGGGTTTGGGTGGTATTTTCAAAGGAGAACTCTCCAAGTATGTAAGTACTTACTAGTCTCCTCCTCTGTTTGGACCTGCCTTTCTTTGACAGCCCCTTCTTTATGGTTCCCTCCCCAGAATGGAGGGACCGCTGCCTTTATATGGCCACTATAGGTCAGTTCAGTTAAATTTCAGTATTTTACGTATATGCTGATAATATACACCCTCCCCCAATCCTGCCTGGTTTTGAGCAGATACATCTACTGGCACCAGTGTGAGTCAAGTCCACTGACGGTTTTGGGTTGTTGGGTTTTGTTTTTTTTTGCCAGTACATTATTTCTACTGGAAGCACCTTTTAACATAAGGAACTTCTGCCTTCCCACCAAATGAGAACCTGCAGGTTTGCACATGTGCTTCACCCCACCCCAGCCGAAACGCTGCCTCACTCCCTCCACGTGGGCTCCTGGACCAGAGCCCGATGCACTGCAACTGGGCAAATGGAAGGGGAAAATCCATTTGGAGTAAAACCCAGTTGGGATCACTTTAAAAGGAGCCAAGCTCCTATTGGATGTGAGGATGGTGAGGATGTGAACTCCTCCAGCACAGAGGATGGTTAACTCTCAGCAGAATAAACCGAATGCTGCAGATGTGCCATCCATGGACATTTAAAACAACATCTGGACAGCTTGTTTCCATCACTGTTCACCCAGTTACTGATTCTAAAGCAGCCATTAATTCTGGTGGTCCTGTGATGGGGTGCTGGGGCTTCACTGTTCTCTTTGGTGCCCGGAGCCAGCACAGCCCTCCCAGGGCTTGTCCGGGGGCGTACTGCTGGGCTTGTGCTTAAAGGGGTGATCCAGGCCCTGGGTAAGCTGTTGCAGAAGCACTGAAAAAGATCTCGGGCTGAAAGCTCCATTCAGGTTCTCAGTCCTGCTCAGAGGGGGTGTCCCCATGTGAGCTGAGACCTCGGGGACATCAGCGTCTGCAGCCTGAGGGGACCATGGACACCATCATGTTGTGCTCAGGCTCAACTCCTTCTCAAACACTTCTGTTTCACAGATAAAATTTTCCACACTGAGCCTTTGCATGAAGATGCATTTAATTCCAATGTTTGATTAACCTCCTTTCAACTATTTCTGAGTTATGGAATGAGTGGAAAAATACTTGCATGCAAAAAATTACTAGTGTTAAAAATAATTCTAACCACAGGAAAAATAGTTACATTTTTTTAGCTTAACCAGACTTCATCATCATGTGGCTTAACTCCTTCCTGAGAAACAAACACTCGCAATTACAACAAAACTGCTTTTGAGTGTGCTCAGATGGAATCCGCAAAGCCTACAGGAGAAAAAAAAAACAGGGAAAAGAAAGGGGAAAAAAAAGATTAAAAACTAAGGGAACCCGAGTCTAATCCCATCGTCTCCCTCAACATGACCATGGAGCACCAGGAAGACCACTGCTGAGGGGCTTAAGTGGGGACTGCTGTGCAACCGGTCCATGCAGGCAGTTGGCCATGAGGAGAAGGTGACCCACCCAGGAAGGTTTCCCAGGTGTTCTTGTGGTTTTGGCACTTGACTGAGCATGACCAGAGGCAAGGGAGAAGGAAAAAGAGGCCTCTGAGGAACAGCTGGATTTCTCCAGCAGGATTTAGTAGGGAATGTGTTTATTGTCTAAGCCGAAAATAGGAGACAACCGACTTGCATCTAGAGCTGGGGAGCTCTTCCTCCTCAAGGGATGGAAACAATGTGAGAAACCACAGGTAAGAGAAGTCTCCATGGCCATCCACTGACACCAGCAACCTGTGGGGAGCACTGCCCTGTCACGCCATGGTGTCCCACCTTCCAGCCAAACCATTCCTGGTAGCCCAAGCAGGAACTTTGAGCAATCCAGAGGCAACTGCCAACAGGGGGTAAGAGGATGACAAGAAAGCACCCAAAAAAAGGATGGGAGGCTGGAAAGGGGTGGGAGGCAGATAAAAGGCTGGAAAGCCGACAATAAATTAAAGGCCAAAAAGAGGTGGAGGCTGACAAAAGGCAGGAGGACCAAAAAGAGGTAAGAGGTTAAAATGAAAGAAGAGGCTAAGAAAGGGTGGGAGACCAAAAAGAAAGTGGGAGGCTGAGAAGGGCATTAGTTTTAGCAGTTATTTTTAGCTTTCCACTTCTTTTTGGCCTCTGACCATTGTTCAGCCTCCTAATATTTTACAGACTCCCACCCCTTTCAATCATTTTTTTCTTGTCAATCTCCCACCCTTTTTTGGCTTCTACTGGAGGTGGGTCAGTGTCCTACCCTTTTTCAGACATACCCCTTTTTGGCCTCTTTATTGAACTCTACTGTCTTGCTAGCCTATCACCCCTCTTCAGCCTCCCATCCCATTATGGCCTTCCAGTCTTGTTCTGCCTCCCACCCTGTTGCAGCCTCTATTTTCTTGTTGGCCTCCCACCCATTTTGGCCTTCTATCCCATTTCAGCCACTCCTTTTCAGCTTCTAATTTCTTGTTTGCCTCCCACCCCTTTTTGGCCTCTACTTTCTTGTTGGCCTCCACTTTTTTTGTTCTGTCTCCCACCCTGTTGCAGCTCCTATTTTCTTATTGGCCTCCCACCGTTGTTCAGTCTCCCATCCCATTTCAGCCTCCCACTCCTTTTCAGCTTCTACTTTCTTGTTGGCCTCCCAACCCTGTTTGGCCTACACCCCTTTTAGGCCTCTGCTCTCTCTTCAGCCTCCCACCCTTCTTCAGCCTCTACTTTCTTCTTGTCCTTCCATTCCTTTTCCATCTCCTAGCCCTGTTTGCCCACCCCTCCACTCCCCCTTTTTGGCCTCTTCTTTCTTGTTGGCCTGTCACTCCTTTTTGAACTGCCACCCATTTGTGGCCTCAAACCCCTTTTTGGTCTCCCATTCTTTCAGCCTGTAAGCCCTTTTTGGTCTCCACTTTGTTGTTGGCCTCCCACTCCTTTTTATCATCCCACTCTTGTTCAGCCTCTGCTTTCTTATTCTCCTCCCACTTGTGTTTGGTTTCCCAGCCCTTTTTAGTGTCTATTTTTGAGTTGGCCTCCTTCCCCATTCATCTTCCCACCTCTGACTCCTTTTTGGCCTCTAATTTCTTGTTGGTATCCTATCTCTTTGTGGTCTCCTACCCCTGTTTGGCCTCCCATCCAAGGTTGGAGGACAGGTGTATGTTGAAGGTGGGAAAAGGTAAACGCTGAAAAAGTGAGTGAAGGCCAAAAGAGAGCAAGAGGCCAGGGGGTGGCTACAGGCTGGATAGAAAGTGGAAGGTGAAAAATAAACTGGAAGCTCAAGGGCAGGGGAAGCTCGTGGGGGAAAAGGAGGATGTTGAGGAAAGGGGTGGCTGAAAAATGGTGGGAGAACAGAAGGCAGGTGGAGGCCGAAAAGGGCATAGGGAGAGGCTTAATAAGAGTGCAGCTTGCAGGAGGCCCAAAAAGGGGAGTGGGTGGGAGCAACATGGCTGAAAAAAAGGGGAGGGAAGGCCAAGGGGAGGCTGAAAAACGGGCAAAGGATGAAATGGGTGGTGGGTACAAAAGGAAGAAGCAGCCCATAAAGAGTTTGAGGCCAGAGAGCAGACTGAAAGAGTATGAGGGTGATACCAAAGGGGAAGGGGCTGTTGGAAGGGATATGGAGGCTGAAAAGGCAGAGGAGGCCCAAGGGAATGGGGGAGACTGAGTCAGCGGCCAAGCAGCATAAGGGAGGCAGAAGGGGACCCGGAGCCTGGAAGGAGGGAGGCCATAAACGGAGGGGAAGTGGGGAGGCTGGAAGAGTTTGATGCTGGAAGGGACGTGGTAGCCTGAGAGGGCAGGGGGCGGCTGAAGGCGAGCAGACTGGAAGAGAGGCAGAGGCCCAAGGGGAGCGGGCGGCGGAAGGCGTGCGCCGGCGGAGGCCGCGGGGAGCGTAAGGCCCGAGGGCAGGAGGAGGCAGGGGGCCCGGGGGCGACAGAGGGCGAGGAGCGCGGAAAGCCCCCGCAGGGCGGGAGAGAGGGGAGGCCGCGCCGGGGACGGCGGAAGCCGCATCAGGCGGAAGCTCCGCGCGGCCGCAGGCGCCACGTCCCGGCCCCGCCCCGGATCCCTCCGCGCCGCGCCCCGCCCCGCCGCGGTGCCGGCATCGCCCGGCAGGGGTCGCCCTCGCCCCGCGCTGCGCTGCTCCCCGCGACGGTGGCGGCGCCCCCCGCGCCCGGGACGGCGGCTCCTCCCAGCGGCCGCCGGGGCCGCCGCGCTGCGGGGCGGCTCCGGGCACCTTTGTTCTCCCGCAACCCCCGCCTCCCCGCGCTGGGGCGGCCGGTTCCGGCCTCCTCCTGCCGTTCCGGGGCCGGGCAGCGCGGCGGGGTTCCAAGGCAACCCCGAGGCGGAGCGGACCATGAGGACCCGGGTGTCACGGGCACCGCCCCGCAGCACCGGGGCCCCGCGCCGCCACTCGGGGGCCCTGCCCGGGGATGGGGGCCAGTCCCCCCGCCTTTCCCCGGCGTCCCCTCCCGCCGTCCCTGGGGTCTCCCCGGTGCCCCGCCGTTTTCCCCGTGGGTCAGAGCAGGAGCGGGGCCGGTGGCGGTGCCCGGGCCGGGTGTACGGGGGTCCCGAAGCGAGGGGGGGGGACACACACATGGAAGCGGGAAGATGGGTCTCAGCCCCGGAGCTGGAGCCGTGAGAGGGAAAACGGGAACAGGCGGTTGCGTCCGTGGAATTTTAATGAGCCTTAAAGGTTATTTCTCTGCAGTTCTAGCGATAATTTCCAATTCTCTGCGTCGGTGGGGAACCGGTACCTCTGGTCTAATCGCATCTGGGAGCTGTCTGGGGCACGGGCTGTATGTTTGGCTGGTGAGGAATATCAACAAACATGAAATAGCAGTAGCGTGGTCAGAGACTACAGGGGAGAAATAACAAAACAGGCAAAGTCTTGCATGGCTTTGCATTCTGCAATGAAAATGATCTCATTATCCTTTCCAGGGTCTCAGCCAGCTACTTGAAAAATACTTATTAAAAAAACATCTCAGCTCTTGGGAGAAGGTCCCCTCCAGAGAAGGGAGAAAGAAAGGAACTGGATGTGTGAAAATAGAGTAGGAGGAAACAGCTTCAGAGTGACAAAAATAGGTAGGAACGTGCCCTGCTGCATTTCCAGCACAAGCCAAATCCTGGAACAGCCAGAAGGGCTCTGTGCCTCCTTTGTCCCTCCACTTGTTCCCTTGAAATCTTGGAGAGGTGTTGAGGCCGTTGGTGGTGCATGTGGGGGCCCAGTTCCCCAGAAGCCAACCTGTGACATTCCCATTGCTCAGACACCAGGTACCTCTGCTCGTCCCTGGCCCAACACCGCAGATGCTGGTGCTGGAGGAAGCCTGGGGGCTTCACTGGGAGCACAGAGGCCACTGTCTCCTGCACCTTTCCAGCTCCCTGGGGGGAAAGGCCCAGTGTCACAGAAGCACAGAGCCGGGGCCTCTTGAGATCATCTGAGGAGATCGTTCAGCTGCCCTGCCCAGGTAGGGGCAGATGGAGCAGGCTGCCCAGGGCTGTGTCTAGTTGGGTTTTAAACACCTCACCCAGGGTAAGAGGAACGCACAGGCAAGGGCAAGAGTGAGCCTGAAAACCCAAAGGTGTGCACCAGCCCACCAGGGCTCCCCCCCTGCCCAGCACCCGTTGCCTTTTGCAGTGCTCTCTTGTACTTACGCCATCACAGCAGCCATTTCCACCACTGCTCCTGCAAGCTGCATCTTGGTTTCTTGACTCTGTGGGTGGAGGACGTACACGAGCTGTGAAGGAGCTGCCACATGTTTCTATAAGGAACCATGAGCTAGAAATCAGCAGCAAGCTGAGGTCCTGCTGGAAGAAGGGAGGAGTGGGTGAAGGAAAAGCAGTGCTGCTCAGGTCTGGTCATAGAACACGATGCCTTGGTGGTTCTTGCAGTTACAGCCACTGAGCTACTGGGAGATGGATGGTACACCTGGACAGCCACATCGGTATTGGCTCTGGGGGCCTCCTCTGGAACCAGCAGCAATGGCAACAGCAGGTGGGAAAAGATAAGGGGAAAAAAAGGGGGCTGAGGGGAGTCAGAAACCAGAGGGAGCTGGGTAAGTGGACAAAGACTCTTGTGGTGGGGATCACAGCGAGAACCTCCACAGGGTGGGTGGGCAGGCATGCAGAAAGAGAAGATCCTCATGCCCTTCCTTTCCTTATGGTTAACCTTAAGTCTCTGGCCAAAACAAAAGGAGTATTCTAAGATACAGAAAAGATAAAGCATAGAAACCAGGAGAAACAAAGTTGAGACCATACTGCTTCTTATTAGCCCCACTGGCACAGCAGTAATTAGAGAAAAAAAATCAGTAGGAGTGACACAAAGGGATTGACTGCCGAGGGAGGAAATGCATTTGGCATCTCTTGATGTCTTCAAGTCCAGTTGAACCCTCTTCTGAAGGTGCCTTCGTCAAACAAGTTACTGAATTCAGCAGTAACATGGTGAAATTTTCTTGACTGCAGGTACAGAAGATCAGGCTGCACGATCCCTTCCTGCTCCATCTGTGTCTACAGAAAGAAAAGACCAAGAGAACATTATTTGTGTTCTTCGATAGTGACTTGACATTGGTGTTTATCTGCAGGGCTTCCAGCTGCAGTCACTGGTGAGGCGTGCTTGTGCTCAACCCTGAAAGGTTAGTGGGAGCCACCTGGCAGAACTCTTGAGCCATGAAGGCGGCCGCTCTTCCCTGGGCCGTGCAGGCTCCATCGGCTGAAACACGTGGGCCTGTCCCTGTGCCACGTGGGCCTGTGGCCTGTGTAACAGTGGCCTTGGTGCTTAGCATGATAAATGAAGGTGGGATCTCAGAAGGAATCCTTGCAACAAGGGTGAAAGGGTGACCCCATTCAACAGGTGCGGGTGTTTTGTTTAAGGAGGCTCCGTATCCAAGTGCAAAGCAAACATGGGCTGTTCCCAGTGGTTCTGCCTCACTTGCTTCAGCAAGTTTTGCTTCAGCAAAGAGCAGGCTCCTGAGCTCTTCCCACAGTGTTACAGCCTCTTGGGTGCAGCTGGTACTCGAGGGTAGCCATGGCTGGAAGAGGACAGGGCTGCAGTGTTGTGGGGCTGAGATTAACTCATCATTTCTTGTTTTCCAGATGTTTAGCAGCTGTTTCCACTCCTGAAGGTACGAGACACAGCCAGGTGGTCTTAACCCTGCTAAAGTTCTGGGGCATTTGCACTTTCTTACCAGATTTCACTTGCAGTCCCAGCTGCTGTAGCTCCATTCTCTCCTCGTGAGTGCGGGCTGGGCTTGGGGCTATACTAGATAAAACCAGATATAGATGGAGAGATGGTTCTATGGAAACGTTTGCTCAGTGCCCAGGAGCAGCCCAAAAGGCAAACTGACTGTTAAGAATTATTAGGAAAATAATGGAGAGCAGATCACAGTTATGCCACTGAATAGATCCAAAGTGGAAGCTGCCTTGTGATTACCATATGCAGCTCTGGTCTGCCTCTCTCAAGAAAAATAGAGCTGGAAGGGTTTCAGAGAAGAGCAACAAGGGTGATCAAATACAAAGAATATTTTCCATATGAGGAAAAAGTATATAGTCTCTTTAGCCTGGAAAAGAAATGACTGAAGAAGATTATAAAATCAAGTTTGACATATAGAGGTTGTTTGCAGTATGATTTCTCATTGTCCCTTCAATATAAGAACCTGCAGCACCCCAGAAATCAGCAAGTAACAACAACAAAACAAAAAACAGTTCTTTTTTTTAATGTCATATGTTGTATCAGACTGGATATGGTATGCTCCCAAAATTTACATGCATTCAAAAAGAAATTAAACATTTTAATGGGAGAAAAAAATCCACTTACATTGATTAAATGCAAGATCCCACTTTTGCTGCTGAAGCCTCTGTAATCACTGGAGGCTGGCAGGGTATTTGGGGCAGTACTGTGCCATCTATGCCCTCTCCTTACACTGACCAAGAGCGCAGTTCTTGGCTACTGTCAGAGAGGAGACAGTGGCAGAGGAGGCAGTGAGCTAGACAGACTTTTCAGCTGATGGCATCGTTTTCTTTCTGTCACTGCTCCAGGCTCCTTTGCAGGGACTGATCCTGCCCTGTGTCAGTATCGGTCTGTTCTCCTTTTTTAAGGAGCTGTATCCAAAAAGCCTAACTTAAAAATCTGCAGTGGTGGGCTGGTAACCCCAGGTCTGCACTGCCACGTCAGGATAGAGGTGAGCCGTCACAGACCAGGCCACTTTTAAGCAACATTCACTCCTAGCAGTGGCAGAGCTCGTGGTAAAGACAGCAGAAGCCTCTATGCCCCAGTCCCTCTCTGTGATGAGCTGCAGGATGTCCAGCAAACAGTTTGCTGCTGTGCCAGCTAGTCAACTTCAGTGCCAGAACCTGTGCTTTGTTCTCATGGGGAGCCCTCCAGCTGCGTTGACAGCACTTGGACTCCTGCATGTCAGGGAGCACCTCTGCCCTCAGCACAAGTGATAGTGCAGGACTGGAGAACAGCACCCGGGTGAGGCTTGCAGAGTGCTAATGGCTCCCTGGGGCATTAGGGGCTGCCCAGCGACCTCCTAAGGAGACTCAGCCATGCCAGGAGAGTCTCAGAGAAGCAGGAGAGACAGCGCTGGTCTGCTGCTGCTCCCCAGAGGGAATGCGGGGGTCCCAGAGGCATCTTGGTTTGCCACAGGCAGTGGAGCTGCAAGGTTTGCACTCACCTGCACTGAATGAGGGGTGTCCCAGCCCCACACTTCTGAGTTCTGCCCTCTGGAGCCAGTCAGAGCGTGAGGCACGGTGCTGAAGCAATGGTGAGGAGGGATGGAGTCTAAAGAGACACCAGCAGAGAACCTGCAGTAGCTCTCAGGCTGTTTGCTGCAACACCCCGTATGTTTACACATACGTTATTATCAGTTACAGACGGTAAGTTTTCTAGAAAGTGTTTGACCATTACTGTTTGGTGAGAGGGTTTGGGTTTTTTTCAAGTATACATAAACCAGTTTACAACCATCTCTAATTGTATCCAACTTCTGCTGTCACAGAATTGCAAGTGCTGCCCACGGTAGGTGTGGGAGAGGCACCCACCCAAGCACGGCCTTCCAACATCGCGCTGATCGCAGCGCAGGATCCCCCAGCCCTGCAGACATTGCTCCGGCTGTCGGAGCAGCTCTTCCTCCATCATTGCTGGTGCTCCTCCCCTCTGGTTCTACAGCTCATAGAGATCACTGTCAGCCCTTTCCCCCCTTGCCTGTACCTCTCCACACCAGCAATGGCTCTTGCCTTTTCGGGGTGATGTGGCTGGAGTAGGGCAGAGCCTGCTCAATTCTCCCAGTCAGCGCGAGCCTTAATACACTGTTCCCACCATGGAAATATGAAGTAAGTGTAGGGTTTAGAAAGAAGTGACGTGGGACCTGTCCTGAAGAGCACTCAGACGTATCACACACAGCATGTGAGGCTGATAGTGAGGAGATGGAGTGCTGGAAGACATGGCAGAGCTGTACGGCCACACACTGATGGGGGGTCCCTGCACACACCTGGATTGCTCGGTTTGGAGGTAACTGCGGAGCTTTGCCTGCCATCAGCAGGATGAGGGTTGGCTCAGCCATGACTCCAGTCATCTTTACCAGCATGTTCATTGCTCTGAGTCTGCCCTCCAGCCCCACTGAGCTCAGGAAGCTCCCATTTACATTCTAGCCAAGTTAAAGAAGAGATACACAGTATGGGCAAAAGGAGACCCTGGCAGCCACTCCAGCTCCTGGGCCAGTGGCTCCTGTAGATTGTTATGCCAAGTCCTGCTCCAACAGCATTTGCTGCCTTAAGGTTTAACCTGCTTCTAACACCAGCAACTATCTGGTAGTTTTCCAGCAGGCTGTGGGTTTACCAGATATATGCAAGCGTGCTACTCTCTTTTGGTCAACTGGAGTGCTAGTTTTGGGCACAGCAACTGGTGTCTCTCAGGAGCTGGTATAAGAACCTACAATAAGCTGCAGAGAGCAAGATGGATCAACAGTGGCTTCCTGGTGGGTACAAAACTGCACTGTTGTTTCTGCTGCACCCAGTACTGGGCTCTCCATCACATTTTCCGTCTTCACATGGAATTTGTCTGGGCAGCTGCCATTTCCGCAAGATAAATTCAAATGTTTTTTCATATTACACAATGTGATTCAAAATACCCCAGTGCAGATGCACCAGACAGATTCCAAGAATCAATCACCAAATTGCACCGTCTCCTTCTGGAGCAAGCTACCAGTGGAGAAACTGAAAACAGTTTTGTTTTTTTTTTTGTAGCTATACTGAAACTTCACAGTCGATTTTAAGCCTCTTAGACAGTATAATACTGAATGCAAGTTCCTGCTGAGGGCTATCGACTTCAGTATGTGCCAAGCTGCAGGGAACACCCCGTGCCATGCCTGCGTGTGACAGAGTGCTTCCCTGCACCAGCAGCGTGACTCAGATCAGAGACCAGCTTCCTGGGATTTCCCCTCAGCATCCTTTAAGATTGCCATCCAGCGGAAGGGATCTGTGCAGCCACAAGGTGCAATGCACCAGGGAACAGCATCATCTTCAAAACACACAAAGGGATTAGCACAGTCTGAAAACAGCAACACGCTGCCCTCTGTTCGGGGGTGGAGACATGCTGCCTGCTGGGGCCTCGGGGATGGAGGAGGCCAGCCTTCAGATGTCACTTGCCCAGGTCAGGTGTGCTTGTAAGCGCACACCGTGCCAAAGCAATTGCACATTCTTGCAGCGTAAATCCTAACCCGACTTCTCTCAGAGCATCTGCCCTCACACTGCCATGGTGCTAGGAAATGGTGGAATGCAAAGTCGTAATGTAAATATTTGTAATTAAGAGCAGTGGTGCTTTGGTGCTGTAGGACCACGCCAAGGCCACAGATTATTCTCAGCCCTTGTATGTTAGAACCACACTTTGGCAGCACTGCTGACTGATGTCCTGTGTGTGAAATGTCAGAGCAAGAAGCATAATTGCTAGTTATGTGATCCATATTGTCCCCAGCCTTGCTCTGTGCTTTTGTCCCTTCTCACATCTACCTTCTTCCACAACTGTTCCAGTGTGTCAGTCCCCTACAAGCTCCCAATACATGGAACTGATGGACACATTGTAGGTCTTCTGCCAAGCCCTTCCCTACAGCTCTCCCCACTACCAACACAAGGAATACAAGTTAGAGAATCCAAGATGATTTCCCTTGGCACTGTATAGAAGAGTGGATCAGTGGGCAATATGGGCAGGCCACCAGAGCAGCTCCTGAAGGCAAACTGCTTGGTGCTGCTCCTGTTGTCACTTCAAGCAGTGCCTCTGCTTTGTCACACACTTCTATTCTGCTGCACACAGCCCTCTGCAGCAATCTAGCAGTCACAAATCCTCCATCTTTTTATTATGTAGTGATTCCCCAACACCATTATTTTTATATACCTTCCACTGCAAAAAAGCAGAGGTAAATACTGAGCTGCAATGAATGTTTATTTCAGAATTTTCCTGCCCTTTGTTAGATCATCCTGTTTAGTGGCAGAGTATGGTAATCAGCCAAATATCATATTAGAAGCATGGTTTTAACAAAGGTAGCTCTGCCCAGCCGTTTTCCACACCGTAACCAAGAATGCAGTAAGCAAAAGGGGCCCCAGCTTTAGTTTGGAAATGCTCCCCTATTTCTGGAGTTTGTTAATACAATAACAAAATTATGGACTACAACACTTCCCATTCCTTTCTTTTATTCTGAATTAAAGACCATCTACTGAAGACTCTCACTTCAAAAAGCAGCCAGGCACTTTCTAATATCAAGCAAAATGCCTGAAGAATAAATTGCTCCAATCAGAAATAAAGCATTTTAGTTCTGCCACAAGCAGAGAGAGCTATGTTTATAAGTCTCTCCAAAGGCAACTCCATCTTTCTTGCTTTCCTCTCATTTTCTTTTGATGCACAAAGCCTGCATACTGCAGTGCTGTGATTGGATTCAGCTTTGGAGCAGTGTAATTGTAAATATTCATTGGAATCCAAGCTAGTTTTCCCAAGTCTCTCTTAAAGGCTCTGCAGCTATACAAACAGCCGTGGCTCTGCATTAGCCTCACAGCCTGGAGGCTGCCTATTTCTCCACAGCCCCAAAGACTGCTCCTTCAGAGGCTGCATGGAGAGAAATCAGCCTTGCAGACCATTTTAGTCAATGCTGTATTAGTTTCTTTATTCCCTCTTTAACGTCTGTGTTGTAGAACTGACTCTCAGAGCCAGGTATCCAGTGGGGTTCCTCACCAGTGTCTACACAAATAACACAGTTCACCTTCACTCGCCGTTCCCACTGGCTGTCCTGGCTGCGTGTGTTTCCAGCCCTGTCTGTCTACTGACGGTGCTGGGACGTCTGTGTGAGCTGCACTGTGTCCTGGTATATGGTGTGTGTATACATTTTTATATATACATGTGTGTGTGTGTGTGCCTGTGCACATTCCACCCTCCCACCGAGGACCAATAATCCAAGTGGGTGCTGCTCAGCATTAACATGGCTGCTACTCAGCAGACAGCCGGGAGGCTCTGTAGGTAGGTTGACACACAACTCACCAGGAACTGCACCCCTGTTGGTTACTGAGAAGAAAGCAGGTAGATCAACCATTGATATCCAGGCAATTCTACCTCTCCAGCTACTGAAGTTCTATGACTGCACTCAAACAGTAGGAGGTAAGCAAAGGGCAGTAGACTCCTACAGCCATCAAGGAGCAGAGGCGAGACCTTTCCATCAGTCAGACCCTGACCTCCAGGTTGCCTGGGCCAGCCTCTGCACAGCAAGACTGCATGGTATCAAGCTGACCTTCCTCTCCAGGTGGTCTCTGATAGCCGTGTCCTGCACGATTCCTTTGCAAAGCAGCACATGTAAGAAACTGCACATAGTTATTCTACTGAGAATGGAAATTGAATCCAAAAGTTCTGATAGCAAATCTGTGCTCCCATCTCTGCTTCGTCTACTCTTACGTTTACCACCAAGGGTGGAAC
Source organism: Gallinago undulata (assembly GCA_026546715.1). Classification (NCBI taxonomy): domain Eukaryota; kingdom Metazoa; phylum Chordata; class Aves; order Charadriiformes; family Scolopacidae; genus Gallinago; species Gallinago undulata. Next base: position 45,909,021 of record JAOTQQ010000063.1, on the reverse strand, counting down.
TGCAGTGCTCAGGCCAAAGCCTGAGGCACAACAGCACATGTCATACAGCTGGTTGTATCAGAGCCTTCATCACCCACTGACATCCTCCAGGCTCTGTTTGCTCTTTTCAGCATATGTTAAAACACATATTCTGGCTACTGGGTAACCTGTGACCAGATAAGTAGGCAGTAAAAGGGGCAAAATCCAGCTCTCTTTCCACATCCCAGTTCCTGGGTGCAGCTCAGCAAACAAGGCACCTACCAGTTCCAGTTGCAGCTTGCTGGATGTATCACTAAAGGGAGCAGCTCAGCGGCTGTCAGCTGCACAGTTCTGTCCCTTCCTGCAGCACTGGTGTCTGATCCTTGTCTGCTTCAGTCGGGGCCCTGACACCCATTCTCAGCTATTTGCACCGAGGCCTCCGCTCATCCTGTGGAGCATGTCTTTACACGGGAACCTCCTGGAGAGCAGGCTCCTCGGGAACATGTGAACGAGCACCAAGTCATCATCCCGGTATGTGAGCGCTACAGCTCCAGTATGAGAAATTAGGCTGGTCCACTTCCTTGTCCTTCCAGAGGGCTGGAAGGAGAGAGTCTCTGTGCATAGGGAGACCTTCAGCCACAGCACTCAGAACAGAGAACCCTGTTCCCTAAGAAGAGAGCTGAAGGAACACCACTAACGAGAGACACATAAGGATGAATTTACATGGGAAAAAGTTAGTGTGTACTCCCCAGCACATCTCTCCTGGGAACAAGCCTATGTGAGCATAACAGTGAGATGGAAGAATGCTCCCACAAACCAACACTGCTACCCAGCATGAGAACATGGCCAGCACTGCTGAAGACATAACACAACCTGAAGTACAAAGCTGGGACTAAGTGTTGTGGAGATCAGGTGAGTAGGACATGAGCACACATCCAAGACTCAAGTGCAGTCACTTTGCTAGAAAGGAGAATCAGCCTGGGAAATGATATGTTGATACCACATGAACACTAAAGGAGACTACAGTGGGGGTCTGAAGATGGGTTTCGAGGTATGAGCAAGGATAGATTTAGGATATGAGTAAGGCTGGCATGAACCTCAAGAAGTTGATAGCTCATCTTCCAGTTCTAAGAGGAACATACAAGTGTCCTGTCTTCCATTTATCTGTCATTAAAGGTTTCCTGTGATGCAGAATGCTCAGGCCCCTGGCAGTCTGTTCATGTGCTTTGTTCTCCTCCCCATTAGAAAACTGTTTCTAACCTGAATCTTTCTTGATGCAGGCTATGCCCATTAGTTCTTGTACGTGCCTTCACGGACATGGAGAACAGATGGCTTTGTTCCTCTTTCCAGGAGTTTCTTACATGCAGCTGGTGGTGTGATTTTCCTCAGTCATGCAGGAAGAAAAAAACACAAAATAGCCAAATCAGAAATAACAAAAGAAAACCTGTCTAGTGGAACTCACTGCCACACAAAGAGACTACAGCTATCACTGCCCTGTGAGAACAGATAAAGTAACGAGGCCTTTATAAAGATAACAGCTCCCAGAGTCAAAACAGCTTTGTAGAAAGAAACTCCCTGCTTCAGTAGATCTAGATCTCCTTGTGATAGCCACCAAATTGTCTTTATATCCTTTCCCACCACAGAGACAAGCAGCTCAAGGCTAGCTGCCTTCAGATGTGGTGAAGGAGACAGCCCTGGAGAAAGTCCAACCTCCAGCTGAAGGGAACAAACATGGAAGACTGGCCCTGCATCAGTGACCACGTGGTCACAAGCAGGGGCTGGATGGTGAGACATGCCTGCTGGAGGAGTGTTTGAAGGAGCCAGTCCCTGAGGTCACTGTGGAAATCCACCCTCTCCTATATACAACACATTGCTTTTCTCCCACCTGCAGTGTAACACCACGACTCTCTGGCGACTGTCAGGGAAGGGAGCATGCCAGTGGAAGCTCCAGCCTTTGCAAGTCTCCAGGATCTGACACCCAGTCTGGAGCACCAGGAGGGTCCCTAGCATGAGAACGCACCAGCCCTTTTGCTGCACAGCCCTGGTGCAGAGAAGCCTTCCTGGCACGAGTGGGAAGCACAGTCCTTCACTTCCAGCTCCATTTTCCAAAGCAGCAATAGCGGTGTTCTTCAGAGCTCCTGCTATGATGATTTATCCAGGTCATGGTGAGGACAGCTGGCTAACTGAGGTTAACAGCTTTCTCAGTTTCATTTCAAAAAGACATTAGCATGGGGGCTGTATTAAACAACGATATGCCAAATCCTGATTCATTCACCAGGAGAGCTCATGATCAGGTGGGGGACTCAGCTGACAGGCAGGGCTGTGCTGCTAGCCTTTCCTTAAAGGGCAGGGCCATAACTCATGCTCCCAGTGCTAAATTACACCTGACACTCCTTGCAGGGGGCTTCTGGTATGTGCAGCCTGCTACAGGCATCCTGGGACTGCCATTGGGAGCCCAAAGCCCCCAAATCAGCAGATTTATCAGCAACCGTATATGGCTCAAAAAAAACCCAAAACAAGATTGGGGCCCTTCAGTCTGGAAGAAGGATGATGTAAAGGAAACATGACAGAGGTCTATAAAATCAGAAGTGTCACAGGGAGGGTGGCTAAGGAATGACTTGTTCATGGCCTCTTCCAATAAAACTACAGAAATTGTCAGGGGACAGGTTAAAATAAACAAAAGGAGGTGGCTCTGCATCTCACACGCGGTTAATCGGTGGAACTTGCTGGTACAATACATTGCAGAAGTCAGATAATATCTGAGTTACAAAAATAGCTTGACAAGTTATGGATGAAGATTCCTCAGGGGCTGTTAAACAAAGACTCCCACTTGGGCTCAGGAAGCCCCTTCACCACAGAAGATGGGTGAGCATCTTGGGGCAATATCACAAATTTCAGCACTTTTTCCCATTGTAACAGGACGTGATATTCAGTACTTTAACTGGGAGGTTTGTAAGAGAAAACCTTAGAGCTGGGATGTTTTATCTGCCACTTGCACATCAAAGCCAAGCAGCTAGGCTCAGCTGAATTCAGTATCAATGGATAGAGGGATGGGGTAGGAAGGGAGCAAGACAGAGTAACTATAAGAAGAAACAGAAGTGTGATTCCCGCGCTGCCACGCTGTCCTTGCACAAATCAATACACGGTGACCTGTATACATACGCAGCAGAAAATGCAGGCACGCACTGACACACACAGAGATTTATTTGTCCTCCACCATTCATGCACACAGACAAAGGCACGCAAACTTCCCGCACCCAGCCTTCACTCATGGGCAATCGGAAAACAACATGCAGTTCAGCCCGCACACGGTGCTGTCTCTTCACACACACACACACATCCCCCCCCAATGGATGACTTGGCAATAAACTGAACAATGTCTTGTTATTTTCCTTCAAATGCAATGAACATAATCATTTAATCATTGCATCATATTCATGTATGATGCAATATATATTATTCATATTCAAATGACCATATTCGTTAGCACCAAATTAAGTGAAACAAAATGTTTCCACTTTCAATACACTGAGAATATTGAATTATCAAGTTGTTAAAATAAACATAATTTTTCTGGCTTATGGGGTGCTGAAAGAGATTAGCAGTGGGTACCATGGAGGACGGACTCGGGTTAAGCAAGTAATCCTGCGGTGTGAGGCAGCAGTAGCTGCACAGATTTTCAGGATCAGCTCTTCTCCTCTCTTTGCCATATGGACCTGAATGACAGCTTGTGGTCAAAATCTGCTCACGACTACAGGTGCCCGAATGGACATGAGGCAGAAAACCCTATGGCTGAGGAGACAGGGATGCGGCACACTCTCCCAAGCCAGATTCACATGCAGAAGGAATACTCTGTCTGAGAAAACCGTCTGACTCCTGGCAGCTTACAAAATACACGGATCAGAAGAGAGAGCTGTAACAGGGCAGGGGCAAATGGCCCTGGCACAGAGAGGACCGGCACAAGCACTGCCCAGCAGGCCTCCTGTCATGTCCACAGGGTGATGAGTGCACTCCCACCCTAATTGTCTGCACGTCCTGCAGCAAACTGAGGATTTCATCTACAGCAGCATAGCTGAACAGACCTGAACAAGCCTTGTCTCCTGGCTTACTACACGTCACTGTTACCACCATCTAGGACAGCGCTGTCCTGAGAGGCATCATCTCTTACGGCCACCCTGTTCCCTTCTCTCCGAGAAGGTCAGCAGCAGGAGCAATATGCAGGACACCTGTGCATTACAGCAGTCACACCCTCAAATCGAGTGCAATCCCAGCACTGATTTACAGTCAGCAGAGCTGAAGCTGCCTCTCCAGTTCCCTGGACTTTTCCCTCCTCACTGGGAGCTGACAGACTCTACTTTTGCATCTTTAACCCTTCCTTATGCTGCCATGTAAATGAGAACAGTAGGTTATCACTGCTACTGTGAATGCATTAAATAAAGTTCCCTTCCCAGCCTGGGCTGCCAAGCTAGAGTGGACTGGCATCTTCTCCTACCTGCTTCTGAGCTTCCTCCTGCAGCTGGTGGCTGGCCTCCACGTCCTGGCTGAGCTGCTGGATCCGGCTGCATTTCTGCTCCAGTTCTGCCTGCCTCTCCCTCTGCTTGGTCTGCAGTTGATAGATCCTCTGCTCTTGAGCATCCAGCTATTGACCCGCCCAGGGAAAGAAAGAAAAAATGGAAAAAAAATCAATTAATACTAAACGGCTTAACAAAACCCCGAACAGCACAGGCCTGATGCTGCTGGGGGTGGGGATTGTCGGGAGGAGACACCCCCCGCACACATTAGCTGCAAAAACCTGATGTTCTGGGGACAGGAAGCCAATATGGTAGGTGTGATCTGACACGCACGCCCGCGGCAGCAGTGATATGTCCAACTCAGGGAAGGCAGGGAGTCTGCCGCACCAGGGTACCTGCCTCCTCTGCTCGTGGAGGGGGTGTCAGACGGTCTGGGTGAGGGAAGCAAAGAGCGACTGAGCAAAACCAAAGTTATTCCAACTAATAGCTAAATAACCAGCTCTTGATCTGGCTGTGTGTTGGGGCTCTGTGCTCCTCTACCCTGCACTAAGGACCCCCTTCAGGCATTTCCCCTGTGCCTGCCATCCACGGAGCGAAGGGGAAGGGGAGCTCCGGTACCCTGCAGCTTGGTCATCCACTCCTCTTTTCCTGCCTGAACAGGAGAGAGCTTTGAGGGCTCAGCATTTTCAATTCTTGGCGTCCCATCTGTGAAGAGTTTACACAAGGAAGGAGCAGGAAAGGATCATGAATGTCAACCAAAGAGCAATTAGCATGACAAGACTAAAGTATCGATCTGCTAGAGCTAACAGTGCTGCAGCAGCCCTGCGGTGGAGCGGCTCCCCGGCTGCTGACCCCCATGCCTTGGCAATGGAGGTCTCAGGGATGCTGCTCACCTTCATCCGACGGGCGAGAGGAGCCACAGCCAGTGAGTGCAAACGTGTGGGGCAGGGGCAAAAGCTCTGCGTGGCTTCTGCCCTGCTGATGACAGGGCAGCAAGAGAAAAGGCTGGCCACACAGCTCAAGAATTGGTCTGCCTGGTGTTTTAAATTCATCATTGAGAAATCCTCTGTGCTGGTGGCCAGGGGCTGTGCAATGCCTTGCCAGAACCAAGGGTCCTATATGCAGTACAGCGATCACTGCAGGTGAGAAGAGCATGCTGTGTTTACTGCTCAGGAGTGGCTGGAAGCAGCCTTGTTTCATGGGGAAAGGGGCTCTCCAGAGCTTCCTGATAAAACTAACGAGGTAACGCACGTGGGACAGTCACCACAGACACCTCACTGAGACTGGATGAGAGCAGTGCCCATGCAGCTGCGCAGAGGTGCAGGAACAAGGCAGAACATACAAAGAACAGATTTTTCGCAGAGATCTGTATTCTTCTCCTGTGTCAATAGGTTCCATACAGGTTATGCATTTCTTCCTAGAAACAGGAAGGACAGAGGTCCCAAGACCCCACAGGCACTGAATTGCCCAGGTCTCTGTGCTTACACTTCTTGCCCAGAGCTGTTGCCCTGCTCTGTCCCATGACTCGCCCCTGCAAGCGCAAGCATCCCTGCTGTGGGGCACAGACACGGCTCACTGGTCTTCAAGGACACAACGGGCCAAATGCCGGGAGGGAAGGGGCATCCCAAGCTCTCTCTCATGGCCAGCACTGCAGGGCCCATGACACTGCACCGAGCAGGCACAGCCTCACCTCTCCCACGACCTTGGGTCACACACAAAGTGGGACCTGCCTGGCCACCACCAGCTCCACTCCCGCTGGTAGCGTGCCTCCCAAGAGCAACAGCTCCCAGAGACTTCTCCCTTCTAGGATCATGTCCGTCTGTCCTGCTGGCAGTGCCGCTGTCCCCAGTCCCCTCCAAAGCCACCTGCCTGCCCGCACCCCGCAGCGCTGCCGAGCACGGCTGAGCCCTGTCAGCAGCACCGTGGATGTCCTGCAACATACACAGCAACTGAGGGGCCTAATTAATGTTCACTAACTGTCTTACTAAACCTAGAGAGAATTTCGATATTAATTAAATGCTAACTGATTAGTAAAACATATTTACTGAAGACTGTCACCCAGCTGTCAACATTCAATAAATACATTAATAATCAATTTGCATATAATTAACATAAAATGACGTTAATGTCTACATTAAAGATGTATTGGAGACATTGTTATTAGCACAGTGGCCTGCATTCCTCCAAGCTGTATTTCATACGCACACACCCCATTCAAAGCCACAGTGAAAAAGGTTATAGCTGTCCAGCAAAACACCCACCAAAAGAAAAAAAAAAAGAGAATGTTTAAATTCTGAGTGTGTGCTCTCACGCCTGTCCACTGCAATAGCAGAGGCCATCTTTGTGCTGAATGCAGGATCCAGCAGAGAACACCGTATGCTCTGATGAGCAAAGGACATGCTGCAGAGCCGGGCAGAGGATAGCCAGGCTCTAGGGTGGCTCTCACTCTGCTGGCTACCATCACAATGTGAGTACGGGCCAAACTGCCTACTAGAGACCTTCTGCAAATACTCAGCTTTGCCTTGGTACAAACGTATCTCAGTCTTCCCAATCCAGGAAGATTCCCCGAGACTCTTGTGGGGTGGTTTCTTCCTGTATTTGCCAGAGAACACAACAAGCACTGGACCATGGAGGACTTTTCACGTGCCACCTCATTCAGCCTGGCACAGACAAAACACTTTCCTCCCTCTCCCTCTCCCTCTCTGCTGCGTAAGGCTGCCAGGCCATGGGTCTGACAAGCACTGCCCCACTGCCTGTGGGCCTTGAGGTGCCACGTTGCTCTCACAACCCCAGGCACAACATTTCCACAGCAGTCTTCGACCTCCTTTGCCCGCTCATGGAGACTGCACCAACAGCCAGGGAAATTCCCGGCAGCTGGGAAAGCAGCAAAGCCAGACATTGGCTTTGGCTGGGGTCTGGAGCACAGACCAGCTGGTTGCCATGCAGAGAAGATGAAGAACAAAGAGAGAACAAAGTAGTGAAGCATCTAGGGAGTGCTTGTTCTCCCAAGCAGCAGCAACATATTTAAAACCCATGCAAGGACTTATCTCTGCACAGCTGGCCCCAGGATCAGCCTGGCAGCTGCTGCCTGACAGCACTCTGGCCAAGGACACAGCAACCCCTTGAGACAACCGGCCGCTGGACCAGGCCAACCGCACGAGCAGCACAGGTCAGGGCAGAGAGGGCTGACAGGCACAGGACACCCTTCCCTGCCAGCAGCACAGGGCTGCAGAGGGGCAGTGGAGCCTCCCATCACCCCCAACCACAGCACCCACACCTTGGGGGCTGCGAGGGGCGCGTGGGGCAAGCATAGCAGCCGGGAGGGCTACAACTCAGCATAGGGCACTTGGCACGAGGGGTGGATCTCCACCAGCAAGCACCAGGCTGGGTAGCTTCCAAAGCCTTGGGCTCACAAAGCTTTATCCACAGGGTTAATCTAAGATGGATGAGAGACGGCGAGGAACTGATGTCTCCTCAGCATGCAAGATAAACATCCCCTTCCCCCAGCTGCAAGGCAGGTGAACAGGTTTTGGAGGCAGAATAATTCTAGGATGTTCAATGCAATGAGGCTCCCTACCAGCTCCCCAGCAACAGAAATGCCTGTGACAATAGGGGATGTCATATGGCTTCATGAAGCAGCGTCTGTTTTGGGTCTGAGTTAGCTGAAAGGATGTACATTGCTCAGAGCAGCACTGCCTGTCTGAGCTTGCCTCCTTCCCCTGCAAGCCGTTCAGAGAAAGCCCACCTTCCCTTCGTCCCCACATAGACCCACGAAGCGATTTGCTTGCAGCAGGAAAGAAGGTGGCATGTTTAGGGTGAACATCCCCCACCCCCACCCCTTCTCTTCTCATTTAAGTGGAATCAATTGTGCCATTTCTGCTTTGCTTTTCAAAAGCAATTACTTTCATGTCATTTCTACAGACATTCACAGAGAGCAAGAGAGTGAGGGCTTGATTATCCCCCCTCCCATCCCCATCCTGTGGCTTCCGCAGTGGCGGTGAAGTATTAAATTAAATGAGGTGTCTATGGAGCGGCGATGGTTTCAGGTCAGAGGCGCTATGGAAAGCTGTATGCTGCACTGCTCCTGTATATGTAAATGGATATATTAAAACCACTGATGTCAACTTGCAGCACTCATCTCCTCTGCTCTCGGGTGATCAAAGCTGATTGCAGAGGCAATTACTGCAAAGGAAAAGAAAATCACGGCCTCCTGCTCATCCCTGAGCTACCGGAGTTTAATTGCTTAGTGTAGCTGAAGCTGCCTCTCCATCTCCCTGGTGTGCACACACACACACACATGTGGGAGCAGTGCACACCATGGAACACAGACGGGAATGGACATTTTTGGGGATGGGCAGTGAGAAGCACCCCAAGCAGGGGAAGACCACAACATGAAAAATAATGATGCTTAAACTACAGCAGGCAGGGCTGTATCTTAGCAAGCCGCTGGATCAATAACACAGGGAGAAAATCAGGGCAGCATAATACATGTCCATAAGACAGCCTCTCTCATTCTCTACTCTTTGGTCCTAGATTCACAGTAAGACTTCTTCAGTCTTTTACAGGCTGTAACTAATCAGGCTCCCAAATCCTTGTGACGTAGATCAGAATTGTGACCCCTGTTTTACAGCTGAAACGACATGAAAGAAAGGTATCGGTGCCCGCCCTGAGAAGTCCTGACTCCTCACCCTGTTCTCGCCTTTGTATTTCACATGCACTTCCGCAGGAGTACCAGCAAAGGCAGAGGACATTTTAATGTAAGCACAGTGCTCGACCAAGTCACAACCAGCAGGGTTTCAGAAACCAGCCTGAGCTGTCCAGCTGTGCTGCTGGTGGCGCTGGAAACTTGGTGCTGGCCGGACTTCGGCTGCAGGGTACTGACTTCACATGCTGTTCATTCAAATGGTTTCTCTCGGAGAAGCATGGAGAGCTGGCTCAAGCCAGGTGCCTCCATGTGCACTATCCCACCTGCCTTCCTACACCCGTTTCTCCCTGAGGCTACATACCAGCATCCATTCACACCCCGGTGCTACTCCGGCACCCAGTTTCCCCCCACAGGCACACCGTGCTGGGAGTGGGCTCTGGCTGATGCAGTGTGCTGGCCATGTTCACATGTTCACATGCTCTGAAGCGCGGATGTGCAAAACGTAAGACATAAGATCTGTCATTAAGGTGTTATAAGGGGGGCAAGGATACCAATGAAGAAGATAGGGGGGGAAACAAAAGACTTACCTTTCCCCCTGAGGCAGGAACATATTTTTGAAAGAAATAACTTCTGAGGAGCATCAGCCAGCTCCTTCATCCTGCCCAGTGGGTATGGGACCTGAGGACTTGGTGCCTGCTCTGGGATTATGCACCAACAGGCTTCTTGTTATCCCCTACTATTGCTAGAAATGCTGGTGCAGACCAGTTTCTGATTTTGTGCCGTTACCTAATGGGACTCAAGGCAGTCTTAAATATTCCCCAGGTAAAAACCCATGGACCCCACCAACTGCCTTATGCCTGGGATGGGTGAGATAAGGCTAGCAAAGGCTTGAGTCAGGTAGCCCTTCTGGCAGACTGCAGCTCATGCACATGGGAGGGCATTCTGGACTGCGATCACATACAAATCGTGCCCACATGTTGTGTCCACAGTAGGGAACAGGAGAGGGTTGGGGCACTTCAGTAAACACATGTTAGTAAACACATGTTAGAACTTTGCCTTGTGCCTGAATAGGTGCTGGCAGCTGTGCTGCTGCTGTGTAAGCGTTTGTAAAAGTGCTGTGCTGGCCTAGCCATCAGGAGTCTTCCTGCACAGCTATACTGGATTAAATCACTGCAGCACCCCATGAAACGGTAAAACAACACCTTAAGAGAAATTGTGCTCCCCACTCAGCCACCATGACGCTTGCTGGAAGACAACAGGAGAGTCAGCGGCTCTGGGGAGCCTGCCAGGCTGCTTGGAGGAAACAAACTGCTTGAGTAGGATAAAAAGCAACTTTAGGAGAGCAAGAGACCTGGCTGAGGAGGAGGACAAGCTGTGATGGCGACTGGCCACCCTGCTACAGACTGGGCTGGGGACAGGGCGCTGGGCAGAGGGAGATGCAGTGGGTCCAAGGGCTGCATCTCGGAGCAGGACCTGCAGGGTGCCACCCCAGAGAAGCCTGAGTGAGAGGTCTGGTCCCCGTGGCTGGAAAGAGCCCAGGAAAACTGCAGTGAAGAGAGATGCCACCAGCAGTGACCTATGCCGCCAGCAAAGCAGACAGCATCATGTAACCCCCGAGGGGTAACCTGAGGGAAGGTCACAGTCAACCCTGAGACACCTGATGCTTCTCTGAGACCTAATAAGCCACTGGAAGCATTACCTTGGAAATGGTGGCACCACACTCACACAAGGCAACAGAGACCCTAAGACTCTATTTTCTGCTGTAATCTAATTCTCTCAAGTGGCTGCCACTCTCAGACTCGGCTGGGCTGAGTGGCTCTCTGTGAAAGCTGTCCTCACCTGATGCCTGGGAAACGAAAGACAGATCCAGAGAAAAACAAATGCTGTAATGCATGGCCAGAACAAAAACCAGCAGCAATTCCCTCTCAAAAGCAGATGAATGGAAGCACCCAATGATGAGGACAGTTCTGCCATCCCATGATTGCATTTGGGAAACGGGAGTCAGGCCCCAAACAGCCAGTGTTTACAAAGTTATAACTGCTAAGTTACTTTCTCCTTCTGAATTTTTGACACTCGAGGGTTTCACTTTTACACTTTTCTCCTGAAGCACTGAAAAGTGAAGTAGAATTTCTTTTAAACTGCAAACAAAGCCTAGGACTCTGTTCTTCCTGCTTGATTCTACAACCAGAGCTTCAAAAAACCCACAGAAAATCATGAAACCCAGAAGTGAATCCTGTGATCTGTTCAGGCTGCAGGAACACTGGGCGCCTTCGGCAGCGCCTGCCCAGGGCCCTCCCTGCCCGCCGGGTGGGCTCTGCCACACGTCCTCCTCCCTTCCTTGTGAATCTGTATTTTCAGCCCAAGGATGCAATTCTTTTTTTTTTATGAGCTGCCTGTCTCTTTTTGTTTAGCCGAGAGTGCTCAGAGCCCTTCCCCCACCTCCTTTTCCACTGCTGCTGCTGGTTTTATTCAATTCAACACTTGAGGGAACTGCAGATGAAATGTCTCTGAATCTAAATTGCCAGCGATAGATCTAACAGCCTTTTTCCCTCTCCCCCTCCCCAAACTCCCCTCAGACAGAATGCTCAAGCACATTGTCTCTGCCTCACTCGGCTTCAGCTGCAAAACACCAGCACCAGGATGGGAACCTGACAGCGGGAGCACAAAGCTCACACAACCCTCTCCTGCACAGCGTGCAGGCAGGAGCGTGGTACCTGCCCGGCAGGAAGGGCACTGTGATGGAAGAGGCAGAGGCTAAGTGCTGCCTAAAAGCAGCCCGAATCTGACAGGTCCCTGCATGGGCACGTTACGTTCTGATCATGGCCACCTATGCGGGGCACCACAGAAAGTCACAAGACACCCATTTTGCAGAGCACAGCCACTGGCTGCGCTCTCCTGGTCCCCCGCCTGCAAACAACCCGTGCCCCGAGCTAAGCACAGGATGCTGCAGCCAGTCTCAGCACTGCACACAGACATCCAAACCAAAACCAGGCCCACCGTGTCTGGAGGGGCAGCAGGCAGAAGAGCCTCTCACAGCACACGTTTCCTTACAAGGCACCGTGCAGGGCTTGGAGGGACAAATCCTGACCATACCCCTGAGATCACAGTGAAGGGAGGGCTGTGAGAGCTGTGGGTGCTGAGCCACCAGCTGAAAGGAGAGGAGGTCATCCAGCCTGAGCAGGAAGTCCCTCTAGCCTCGGCCTGAGGAGATGGGAAACCTGCTTCTTCTTTGGGTGGGAAATGGGGGAGAACTCTTTCATTGTTAGTAGTGCTTACGTGCCCAAGCGTCCACATGCTTAGTATGGGGCACATGATGGTGGCATGCAGGCAAATGGCATAGGAAGAAATAGTAAAGGACAGGAAAGGCACACGCTCTTTGTTGGAGAGGAATCTAGTGCAGTTCTTGGGAAAGAAGGAAGGTTCTTTCTTGGGAAAGAACTGCACATCTCTGCAGTAGGCAGAGCACGTCTGCCTCAGCCTGCACCCCATGGTGAACTCTAAGGACAACTGCCCAGCACAGCAGTGCTCGAGATGGATCTGTCCTTCAGCTCAGACTCTGGGAATGCACCTGCAGCATGGGGGAAGATGGGGTTTCATATCCACCAGGAATGGGTGTTTCTTCTCCTGTGCCTAAAGGCTGAGCTATGCCAATGAGTCTGTGGGGTCAGGAAAGCTCCCCTGACTCCTGCTGCTGCTTTTGTCGCACTTGTGCTTTGGAGAGGGGATAGGAACAACACAGAGGATGCCCAGAGCCTGAGGCATGTGTGAGCATGTCCTCAGCGTGGGGTACAGGGCAGAGGAGAGCTTTTCCTACAAACTCCTGCAGTCCCAGGACATCTCGCTGACAGTGGTAGCATCAGCTGTAGGGTTGGAAGGAAGAAATGCTACATGATGGTGCCCTTACCACACTGCTGCCCGGGCCCCCAGGCTTCACACACAGCCTCTGCAGTAATGAGCGTGGCACGTGGGGTGGTGGAAATGGCTTAAAGTTCTTTGCTAAGGGAGATCTACATATCTCTCTGCTTTCATTTGCATGGCTTTTCATTTTTTCTGGTTCAATGTTTGGCGATTGTTCTTGCTGTCTGGAGAAGCTTTGATTAAATCTCCTAATTTTCAGCTAAGCTTTTTCTTTCCATAGGGCAAACCCTTGACCTGAAAGCATAGAAAAGTGGTCAAAACGAAAAATAACAAGGCAAAGATGAAGGAGGGGTAAAAGCTGGGAGACACAGAGGAATTAAAAGCTTGAAGGAGTCAAAGGAAGAGTCTCCTGCAGCAGTCCTACCAAACAGCTCCCTCCACCGAGCTCGGACTTGGCAAGACCTGTGGTTCCCTCCTGTGCCTGCCCACGCTGCTGGTGCTGCTCCACCGTGCTGCTCCACACGCTCCCTTCTTGTATTCATGACATCTGCAGGGCTCTGCCTGGGGATATCTAACCCATTCCTCGAGACTCGAAACTGGACTGGGTACAGAACTGGGTACAGAACAATTACAGTCACACAAACACACAGATAAATGCCGTCGCCTTTGGTGCTAGGGAAATTAAATGATTTTTACCCTTTAGCTACAGAGAAAAATATTAAAATGTAGGCAGAATATTATTGAAACAATAAATATATTTTTTCTGAGTCTAGAGACAGAAACAGTGACTATATGAGGTATGAAATACTTCACTAATCTCAAAAGCCTGGTAATCCTGAAACCTAAGGACAACAGCCTAAAAATGTCAACTTTGCAATTTCAATATTATTTTAAGACTGGTTGGTGTGTTTACTCCACAACTGTAAACGACACCTATTTCCACTCAGATATTAAAAAGCTCAACTGACCTCTATCCTCCTCCCCAAGTCCTTCAGTCCTATCTGAAATTCATTTGTAATGCACAGATGGTCAGTATAAAAATCTCCCTCATAATGAAAGCATATGTTGAGAACAAAAGCAAATAAATGGGGTATAAAAATAAACATACCAAGAGGCATCATGCTGACTGCATTATAGATTTTCATATTTAATTAAAAGAAAATCTGCCTTTGGGTATCTGTCATAAGAACAGAGTCCTGCTGTGGAATCTTGGCCTATCTAGGATCTGTAACAGAGCTGGTCGCTGCTGTGTCTGCACTCCCAGATGGGGCTGGATCATCTGGCCAGTACCTATGCTGCTGTTGCCTGGTCTCAGTGAGGAGCGGTGTCTCAACCTGTGGTGCCGAGCAGCTCTGTGGGGCATCTGAAGCAGGTCATGAGTGGCACATGGCGCAGTAGCCTCTGGAGCAACAGCAGTGTGGTGGACACCAGTGGTGAGGTGGAGGACCCAAAGGATGAGGTGTCGCAGAGTGCAGTCCTGCCAGCCCAGTGGGGCACACACGTACTACCAGTGTTCTCTCAAATGGGGAAACTGAGGCCCAGAAATGTTTCAGAGACTCACCCAGTGCCACACAGACTCGGCGTAGACTCATACAATGGCTGGTGCCTGTCCCAGAGGAATCTGTGACACTGCATTGTCCTGTTGCAAAACCTGTCGTTCTACCTCCACCAAGTAATCCTGCTCCTGTAACGCTCGTCTCCAGGACTGACTCCGGGAGAGTCAGCAGCTTCTCTTGAGCTTCAGAAGGAAAGACCCAACAAAAACGGTAGCGCTGCTTTGAACAACAAATGTGTTGCTCCTGGGAAGGGCTGGGAGACATGCAGGCAGCACTGCAGAGTGATGAGAGGAGAGGCTTGTGGAGGGCAGTATTAGCAGGAACCAGCTTCAGCAAAGCAAATCTGAGATGTACATGAAAACGCAGGAGGAAGCAGGGCACAGTACATTTAATTCTACTCTTACCTATGAAGCTCTTTGTAGATCTCTCTCCTACAAATTAGCAATTCATAGTATTGAATATTGTGTAATTATATTTTCAAAAATGTTCTGCAGTAGATCAAATTGAGAGATAAGGAAAAACAGGGGATAGACCCCCATCCCCAGGTAAAGTTGCAAGACCAGCACAGGGGCCACCGTCCTTGTGCCAACTGGCCCATGGCTTGTCCCTGGGTATGTTGGCCTGACAATGAGTCAGTCCGGTACAGATTTCGACAGAAATCTGATTCGTTATCTGAAATGAGAGCTCACTCTTCACAAGAGATTTTCTGCAGTAGGGCTGCCATGGATCCAGGCATTTTTACACCCATCATGAGGAATAATCAGACAGCCTTGCTTGGTGTGAAGTGCTAGAAAGGGAGCTGCTGGGGAGACACTGCATGTGTGAAAAGGAGTGGAAAAAGGATCATAATGCAATGTCTGAATACCACCAAGACACAATCCCTCTGGCAGATCTTTGAATTCCCTCCTCAATGGACAATTCAAGTTTTTTTGATGAAGCAAGAAATCTACAAGTAGGCAGCTCAGGATATATAAATCTTCCCTGCCCAAAGTTCCTGCATCCTGACTCGCTATATGAAGGGTGTAGACATGTCCCTCCCACCACTCATCTCCTCTTACTGCAGCATCCCTCATCTCCAACCAGCATATCAGGTGATGACACATGAAATACAGGTTATTTGGCACACTCTGAAGTGACAGGTATAGGGTCTGGTTTTCAGAAGCAATGGATATCTGTGGCTCCCATAAGCATCAGCTGGGTTTACAAAACTCTGGATGCTGAGGAAGGGGAAGCAGAAGCTGTAAAATAACTACACTCTCCATTGACATGTCCATGCACTCTCATGTGAGAGAGGGGAAGCCCAGAAAAAGAAGAGGAAAGACAGGCTGTGTACAAAAAGGAAGACAGCAAGTCAGGACAGTAACTGTCAGATCTGGAAGTACTGCTGCTGGGACTATGCTGGGGTCTCCAGGAAGCACTTCCCCTGCACTTGGCCTGCTATCTCAGAGTTCTTTAAGGAGGTTTCATGACAAAAATTCAACTGAACAATACCCTGAGTAACCTTATCTAACTTTGAGGCTAGTCCTGCTTTGAGAGGGATGTTGGACTGCAGACCTCCAGAAGTCCTTTCCAGCCTCTGATTCTAATTCTTAATTAATGCTAAATAATACAATTGAATGGGAATAATGAAGACTTGGTATAATGTCTCATGTGACTGCAATATTAACACACTGGGGACAGTTCCTCAGAAGAATGCTGTTAAACACGCCAGTTCAAGGCATTGTGCAAAGGAAGTGCTGTGAGTGTAGTCTGAAATGAACTCAGCTAAACCATGAGCTCCACAGCGTCTACAAACACAAACAGGAAACAATCAGATTTCTAGAGACAAGTATGAAAGCAGGAGTAAGTAGAGAGAAAAAATAGGAAGACATAACAGGAAGTGCAATCAACAAAGGAAATCAAAAGCGGCAAGTATCCATTTACTGGAAAGACTAAGAAAAGAGTTGGCTTGCTTCTCCACAGAATGGTACAATTACTGACATATGATACTAAGAAGACCAGTCGTTCGTAGCATCTTGTTCCAGTCTCGTCTAAAAGGTCAACAGCAAAAGGATGGCCATCACAATTCCTATCAAGGACAAAGAGGCAGGATTTGAGACTCAAAAAGGTATGGTGTGCCATTATAAGTTAGATATTTTCAACCTATCTGGGTCTGTGGAATCCCAGGGTAGATTATGTAAAGAACTGACAAGCATTTTAAGAGCACTCAAGACCTCATGAACTACTGGAAGACTGACAAACAGCAAACACAGTGTCTGTCTATGAGAGGGGGGTAAAGAAAAAAGAAGTCAGAGAATTATAGATCAGTCAGCTTAGCTCCCATTTCTGACAAACTGGTAATTAAACAATTTGTAAGCACCTGAAAGATAACAAGGAGATGGTTAACAATCAACAGGGATTTGTCAATAACAAATCTTCTCTAATCTAAGTTCCTTCCACAAAATGGTAAAAGGTTGTAGATAGAAGAGATACAACAGAGGTTGTATCACATAGTCATATAGAGGCAGTCTCACATAGTCTTTTAAGCAAGTTAAAGAAACATGGTCTATCTAAAAATATTATTAGATAAGGTACAAAGGGAACTTGGCTACACAACTTGTTGAAGAGCCCCATCACATGAGTAGTTATCAATGATCATTATCAAAATGGAAGGATGTATCTGGAGCTTTCGAAGGACTTGCTTTTTTTTTTTGTACTGGTGATTATTAATGGTGCAGGTGATGGAATAGAGAACGTTAGTTACACTTGCAAATGACAAATCTAGGTGGAACTGCATTATTGGAAGATGGGATTTAAAACCTCATAAACTGCAGAAATGAGCTGAGAGAATAAAATGAAATTCAATAGAGATCAGTGCAAGGTCTGCGCAGGCAGGAATCAATGCTGCATATACAGAGAATCAACACTTGCTAGGTAGGAGCTAATTGAGGTGGGGCTAGTACTACTGTGGACCCATACAAATGCAAGCCAATGGTATCGCACTGTTGTGAAAAAGGAAAATGTTATATTGGATGCATGAACAGGGTGTAGCCTGCAGGACATGTGAAGTCATCCGCATGCTTGATCCCCAGCTGAAGCATGGTGCCCAGTTTGGGGCACTGCACTTCAAAGGATTAGTGGAGCAGCAAGATAAATGCCAGAGGTGAACAGTGTGAATGAACTGAGATGTGGAAACATGACCCCCTAAGGGAGAAGTGAAGGAGTTCAAATGATTTAGCTTGAAGAAAGAACAACTGAAGGAATCATCTCTTCAAACAAATAAAACCACTACTCCTGCAAACAGCAAGAATATAATCCTTTCCCCGTGCCAGTGAGAGAAAGCACAAATAGTAATGGTCTTAAATTATATTAGGTGAGAGATTAAGAAAAACTTTTTAGAGGAAAGGATAGTCTGAACTGGAATTCATTGTTTTGGGCTACAAGTCTGTGAGGTCTCCATCCTCAGAAGCCTTCAAGACTAGATTATACACCACACCTGTCAGGAATACCACACTTGAGGGTATGAGGATGGACAGGTAGCTCCTCACATGCTGCTTGCAAAGCCCTGCTTTTCTGTCACCCTGTAGCCATGCAGGAAGAACTTCCTTTCTACGTAGGCACAGCTGAGGCAATGCTGAAATGTCCTATGCACCAAACAGCTGAGTCCCAGCGAAAGAGGGCAGGAGCTCTCTTCTTACAGGAAGACAAACCGCTGATACTCCCCTAACCTTGAATTTGCAAGGACTTTTGCATCCGAGCTAAATCAAATGCCTAACTGCAGAGCAGAGTGTCTTCTGACAGCTCAGCCCCTGTGTGAGCCAGAGTAAGCCTGGTTTGCGCTACAGCAGATGTGCAGATGATGTCACTAGTGTGACAGCATCACAAACTCAGAAATTTCTCCTCTCGTTAAAGATGCCATTTTAAAATGCTCAGGACAGTTTACTCAGGATTGCTGAGGACTCTTCTTCCGTGAGAGCTTTCGGACTGCAAAGAGCAGCTGCAGGATGAGAAACACGACTGCAGCTCTCCCTGAGCGGGGTGCTATGAGACAGTAAGATCACAGGTGTTATTTTCAATATCTTCTTCTATTTCTTCTGCAAGCTCAAGGAATGCAGGCAATCTTAACTGTCACTGCAAGCACAAAGCTAGTGTGCAGCACTGGAAACTACAGCACAGGGACAAAGAGCTGGGTTTCTCTCCCTGAGAGCAAGTTCCAGGACAACATTCAGAATATCAAGAGAACTCATTGGCTTCTAGCGTTTCCAACTGTATGTCAAAAGGATTCCACAGGCTGCTTCAAGCCTGGATGCCATGATTATAGAAGACACCTCATTCACAGATTTACAGAAGTTTAGATGTCTCATTTTGTAGTTCTTCTGCAGGCTTTTGCAGGCTGATAGAGACAGGAGATACTTGTCACTCAGAAAGACTGGGGAATGTCTCCAGCAGTAAGCTCCCAAATTAGAGCAGAAGCATTTTGGTTTTGAATGGAGAAAAATTCTTGGCCTTTTATTTCTCCTCCAGCAAAACCTAGGGTTTTTCTCATCTTTTAGATAAAACTTTGAAAAAAGCAGTCAGCAGCAAACTGATGCAAATCAGAAAGGAATGCATAACTTTTTTGAGGTGGTTATCACACATTAGTCAGTCTACCTGGGACACAGAACTCAGGAAATCTGGGTTTATGAAATCCTTATATTTTACACTGGAATGCTGGCTCATTTCCCCTTCACCATAAGCAAAGACCTTAAAAATATAACTGCTCATGCCGAGGTCCTGGTGGATACAGTAAAATTACTGCCAAGCTTCAAGCCAGAATGATTTCTTCTGTTGGAAGATCACTGACACAAAAATCACCTCAGTTGCTAAGTGGCTAGCTGAAGAACATCAACGAAAAAGGCCTCCACATACCAGCTGGTTTTCATATCTTTACCGATGCCATAACATAGTCCTGATGCACACAACTGTATCTCCTCTGAAGCAGCTGTGAGCTCTTGTCTGCTCCGCTGGCTGACTATGTGACTGCAGGCAAGTCATTCTGTAACCTTGTGCTGAGAAACTGAATCACAAGCAGGAATTTCACTGGAAAACCTTCAAGAAAATTCTTATCAATCTATCTTGAGATTTCCCGAGGAAACAAATTCCCCAGCCCTTCTCCAAGGGAACATTTAAGACGCAAATATGAGGAAAGTGGAAGATTTGATAAACATGGCTATATCATTCCTGCGGCTCATGGGAATGCCTGTAAAGTCAGGCTGATTCACTGGAGACCATGAACATGCAGAAAAAAAACAAAAGGTGAAGGCTGTGGCTTTTGAAGTTGGTGCCAATGCCTTTGTGGCTGGCCCTGAGGATAACTGAAGTATACCTGTCAATATTGAGGACCCCATGGCATCCTGGTGAAGAAATATGCAGCATTTATAAACACTGTAAGAGAAACCTGTTTTATGAACACACTGCAGACATGACGCGGAGCCCCACCTTCACCCACTTCCATGGTTGTGGCTTTAGCAAGAAAACAAAATTCAACTCAAGCCTCCTAGCCAGACTCGATGAACTATATCCCAAATATCACCACATGCCAGACACTCCCCATTCTGCAACTCAGCAGAAGCCCTCATGAAAACAGCTCATTTGAACGGACAGAGTATCCCAAGCACATGCTACCACTTACTAAACACTCTGTTGAACTCCTACTCTTGTACCCAGGAGGAATTACTTGTCTTGAGCAAGACTTGCTGCTGAGATAGTGTGACTCAAGCTAAAGAAAACAGATGGGACCTGCAGACTGTGAAAGCAGACCACAAGAAAAAAGCTTCAGGGTAGCAAAAACAAGATACTGGTCATACTGGAGATAAAAATGCTCTGTCAGACACCCATGCCAAGCAGAGTGCCCGGAATGAGAGGGCCAGCATCGTGGCAGTGGTGGGTGCCCCTTGCTGCACCTGGGGTGTGCAGGTACTGCCAATGATGAGTCCCAAGGAGGCAGCAGCAGCAGATTCCAGCAGGGACAGCCCTGCAGGCTGTGAAGCCCCTGCCCTGTGCCGGGCTCTGTGTGGCCATGGCTGCCCAGGCAGCAGTCTGCACGCTGGCTCCAAAGAGCTTCAGGTGGTGGTGAGGCTCTGCGGCACAGGTGGCTCCCCAGAACCTCACCAGTCATTGCTGACGGGAGGTTTAGAGGCGAGACAAGAAAATATCACACAGATAAAAGGAGAAGATAGGAGGAAAACCTTAACCTCACTCTACAAATCATAATAGCTTTGTCAAAATAAAAGTCAGAGCTAAATCCTCCCGCTGCACACCTTCCCACTCTGGAAACCGTTCAAGCACAGACATTTTCTATTAGCAGCAAACTCTGCACACATAAGGGAGAGACTCTAGTATAATATCTGTACAATAGCACCTCCATGCAAACACTATATCAGTAATAGGAAATTTTCATGATGTAAAGCAGCAAGGTCACACAATGTGTCCAGGCAGCCCTTGGAAAGGCACAGTCTCTCCAGATATTACAGAGGAAAGCTCAGAATTGCTCTTGGTTCATTAGGCTTTGCCTGAGGGGTTTTCTTCCACTATTAACTACAAACAAGGTTCAGGTTCTTGTTAGTCAGTTTCGTGTATGCAATGCAAAAAGGTGAAGGGGAAGGTTTACCAAGAGTCATTTGTAAATATGCTAAGACAATTCAGGTATGTTTTTAAAATCCATCAGACAGCCTGTGTAGTAAGTCACCTTAAACAAGAACATTGAAAAAGCCCTGTCAATACAGCAGCATCTTTTTCAGCACAGAATTTTTACATCAACACTGGCGAAGGGTCTGTGCATAAATTACACGTAGCAGAACATGCAGTGCAATTTCCTTCCCTCTAGGCACCGACACTATGTTCCCCTGCAGCCTGCCTGTTTCTCCCAGCTTTATGACCCCGATGAGATGAGCTCTCACTGTTTTTTTCCTTGGTACATTTTGATATTTCAAAGCATGGCCTGCTTCTCACTCCCATCTCCCTGCTCCACATTATTAATGAATTGGAAAGCAGACATCATTAGTTTTTGGAGACCATTTCTTTTAAAATTTACAGAACCCTTCATCTGAATCCCCAGAGCCAGTCTGCTGTTCTCATCTTAGAATCTTATTAGCATCATATCTCCTGGATCCTGCCATACAAACTGCATTGCTATGCACTTTCTAGCACTTGACCCTTTTGCGGACGGAATTAATTTCCTCTTTGAAGATAGAGCAGCATGCTGTTGTGCTTGTTAAAGAAAGAAAACTCAAGCTAGAAGATAGGAAACAAGCACAGGATATTCCCAGTTAAATGTAGGCCACTATAAGGTTTTATATAGGCAGGCTGAGAAAGATTGGTCAAAAAAAAATAATAGACTGATGATGCTTTATTATCAGAAACATCTTCCAAAAGAGCATGCAAATAAACCAATTGACAATACTCACTGGGAATTTCTGGTTTTATGACATTCTCCTTTTTAGCAGCATCGTCTTTGTCTGCAACCCTCTGCATCCTCCACCTGTTTCTGTATGCAAAATACCCTCAGACTTTTGGCTGTAGAATTAATGTGAATAATACAAAGAATCAGAATTTGCTTCCTGCTTGGGCAATGAAAAGATGCCCAAGCTGTATTTGAAGTGCATAAAGAAAAACAGCCCTGGTAAAAAGTGGTCTTTCTCTAAAAGAATATAATATCCAGCACCTCAAGTACATTGATGTCATTACTGCTATTCCCTCCAAAGGTACAACATTCCTAACACATGGAGTAAATTGGAAAATTTAAAGTATTTGTTGCTCAGTTTGGGCTATTTCTAGTTCCACAGAACTACTGGAACTGAAGAACTTTCCTCATCTGCATTGTTTTTACAATTTTGGCTCTGCTGTCTGGTTTTAGCAGCAATCTTTACTATGACTGCTGTAAAGGAAATTCCTTAGAATGAAGGCTTCATCCTTTCCATAAGATCATTGGGAATATGTTAATAAAGAACTGCAGAAGTTTAAGTAACTTCTTGCAAAAATACAAGGGCAAAGAGCACAGCATGGCAGAACAAGGCTTAAACCTTCTCTACTGGCAAAGCTACCAGACTGGACTTGGGGATGAGAAAGGGTCCTGGATGACTCAAACAACTGGAGGTGGCATAGGCCACTAGTTTAAACCCGTAAAACACTGGATTGCTCTTTCTCATGACTGTGCAGTGGTCCAAGTGAAAAGAGCAGAGAAGGATCCAGCCAGTTTCAACCACACCAGGGAGCCACAAGTCCTGGACAGTTACCCTGGAGTCCTATTAATATCAAAGAAAGAGGAAAACCTCCAAAGCCAGATGGGGACTGGAAGCAGGGCAACTCATTCATCTCTGCACACACCTGCCCTGTCCACCAAAGCCAGCCCAGAAGTCAACCATGGAGATGGTCTTTGCTATGAAGCTTGGTTCTACCTCGTTTAACTCACACAAAACCCAAATCTTGATAACTACTTCAAGGCATCTCTTTCTAGCACACCAGAGCACACGTCAGAGAAACTATTTCCTTTGTGAAGAGCAACACTCAGCAACCTTGTCACCTACCCTTCCCCTTTCAGTCTGACCATGGCCTGTAACATCAGTCTTCCTAGGAAAGCAAAGTTCCCAGGAAGATGCCCTGTGGTGTGCCAAAACCCCAGACATTTTTTACGGGCTGCTGTGCTGGTAATACCACGTTGGTGAGTATCACATCCATCACCTTATCCTTTACCATGTCCTCTGAAAGAGCATGAGAACTGCTGGAGAACCGTGACTCACTCTTTTCTTCTAGTTTACTACTCGCCTTCTGAAAACGTGGGGGATGCTCGTGCAGAATTCATCAGGCAAATGGTGTTAGCAGCAGCAGCACAAGTGCCAGACACAGACTGGCAGAGAGCTTATGAATAACACGATGAATGATCTATAGCAAAAGCCATGGGCAAGAGCTAGCCATTAGTCTGGGGCTTAGTAATGCACTCCTCAAGTACATTACTCACCAATCCATCAGGCAACCTGCTAAAGAACTGAGAGATTCCAGCACTTTTAAATCTGTAACGCAATGGCTGGCAGCCTGCACTACATGCCCTAGGTTACAAGGGCATGGAGGAAGACAATTCATTTTGTGTCATAGCCAGTATTTCTTCTTCTCCTTTTCTGTGTGTACTTAAGAAATGGACCTTCTATTATCTGCAGATTAATAGCTAGGAGAATGCTCCGGTGTCTCCGTTAACATTTACTATTGAGGAATGCTTTCAAAGAATGCCTAATCCTTGCAGTTTTCATTAGCTGGACTAAGTATGGAAACATGCATGAAAAGAGATGTGATTCCTTAGTTTAAAAAAAGTTCCTACAGCAGAACTATTTTAGAAAATTACTACAATTACAAGACACTATCAGAACACTGGATACAATGGAATTAAGGTTGGCAGCTTCATTTGGGCCTATGATATGATCTCCAGTAAATGATCCCATACTATCCTGAACTTCTTCATGAGGCGGATAATGTGCACAGAAAAGGTAATCAGTCAATATTTTGTTTTCTCTCTCACAACTTAGTGTGTGGCTCCAGCTTGCATTTAGTGCACACTTTTCAAACCATGCAGAACGTTGTTATTAATCTCCTTCTGGGAATTTCTATGACATTCATCATTATCTAAATTCTCCAGGAGCATTACCTAATCTCAGCACCCCTGTGAGGAAAAAGTTTTATTACCTACACTTCACAAATGCAGAACAGAGGCAGAGAGAGATTCAAGCGCTAGATGTGCCCTCTAATTTTAGGTGCTTGATTTGAGGTGTCTAGTTCTAATTTGTGAAACATTAAACAACTTTATACCATTTCATATGTTTCAAGCCAAACTGTAAGTGGTCAGCAATTCTACAAAGAAATACCTTCATGTTCCAAGCTGAAAACTTTGAAGACAAGGACAATTAGAGCTGTCTACAAAGGGTCCTGGCTTGTCCACTGCCTCCAACAACATAGCAAATCCTTGGCTCTACCTGTTGCTAAAAGCAATTCCCCACCAAGGCAACTCCCAAACCACTGACTGTCATTCATTCAACACTTCCAGGAGTCCACAACAGCTGGATGAGAAATCCCAGAAACAGACACCATCTTTGCCACGGGTTGAGCCACTCACAGCGCAGTAACCACGCATGCAGAGTGGTTCATCAAAGAACAGTGGTGTAAGGCATCAGCACAAAGAGGCTGAACTGAAGTTGCACCATCACACCAAGTTCTGCAATTTGGGAATGGAGCCAGGGTGTGGGAGAAATGTGCTCAGACAGGGACAGAGCATGGGGGGAATGGGGGTGGAAGAGAATCCCAGGCATTCATAGCAGGGCTGGAGGGCGAGCAGTGTCCAAGTTAAGGTTAATTCTAAAGGCAAAGTGCAGCACAATGCTAAAATATTTCTGGCAAAAATATTGAAACCTTTGCATTGAATTATAGAATCTTTCATGTTTTTCAAGTAAATATCTGTAAGGTTCTCACCCTACCCCCCCCAAGTCATATATTTTTTTTCTGTTAAAATAATTTCTGGCAAAATGGTATTTTTCCAGAAATAGTAAAGAAAAATCACACCAAGACAAAAATGAATGTAGAAAATTTCAAGTTTAAAGAGGGTAAAGAAATGGCAAGCAACCAAAGAGAATCTTTAATGGAAAATGTCAATACTACTTTTATGTGACAATACAAGTTAATATTTACACGGAAATTAAACATAGGAACTTCATACATTAAAATTTAAATAGCAAATTAACTTTGAATATATAGTTTTAGGCACACTTAACCTTACCTTGCCACAGTCCAGGTCTATAATAATGAACAGAGCAAAACCGTTCCTGTTTTCCTCCCTAACCCTGTTTTTGCCAGCCGTAGCTGCTAGGACATCTGTTTTAACTGAGATATGGATTTAGGGCTCTGAACAGAAATAGGAAATGCTGCTCATGTCCAACATGGGTGGATTCATGTTGCAGTAAGCACCTTCAATTTCTCATTTCATGGCTTTTGAACACCCAGATTTGCAATTCAAAATCACTGACATATTTTGGTTTGTTTTCCTGTTTTGGAATTATTCTGGCAGCAAGAGAAAGCAGGGCAACCTGATGCACGAGGCATGACCAAAGTCACCCGAATGAGCTCTGCTGCATTCCCATCCTTGTCCCGTGCAGCCTGACACCCACACTTGCTGTGCAGGTGCTTGTGGTGGCCTGTGGGCACCCAGTTTTCTGCCCCCGTGCCTCGATGGCAGCGGCGCATATGCCTGTCGGAGTGACAGATACTGCTGGAAAAGATGCCCAGCATTCGCTCTTGCACTTTGCAGTCAGTCCCACTTAGCACCTTCCCCATGCACTGTGGAGAGACACAGGTAAGCCTGTCATTTCTTTAACAACCTCTGTGTACTCCGCAGGGGAGAAAAACAGACTGCACAGATTTCAAAGAAGGAGAGGGGGGAGGACCTGCAGATGCATGCTACTCATAGCCAGGAAAATGGAGACCAGAAGAACAGGAGCAAGTTGCCAGTGACACTGCAGAAAAAGGAAGAAGCTAGGAAGAAAAAAAAAAATCCACAGCATTGGAGGGTGAAAACAGAGAGCTGGGAAGCAGAGAACTGGAAGAATGAATGAAAAAATGAAAAAATAATGCAAGGAAAAGCATATAAGCATGGCAGAACCGAAATCAAAGCCTTGTCTAAGGTAAAAACAGCAACATTTAAAAATCAGTTTAAAAAGATTGAATGCAATTGTTGCAAAGTCTAGTACAAACTCTTAATTTGGGTTCAGAGTAGCTAAATTTGGTAATTAATCAATGCATGCCTCTTTTAAATGAAGATAAGAATGTTTAGACAGGATTTCACACCAGTTAAATAATTCATTTTTAAAGACAATTCAGGTTTTAATATGGATGATGCTTCAAAGAAGCATCAAAGAAGAATAACAAGCCACAGAGCAAATAGGAAATTCTTAGTTATACAAATATAAACAGAAAATCTAAGGCTAGACCACTGAAAAATCCACAGAATTTCTTTGAATCTTTTCTGAAGGGGCAGACTACTGCTCTGCAAGGAGGAAGGTCCAAGCAGCCCCTGTTTCTGCAACATAGATCCGTGCACCTTCTGAACATGTTGATATTGCACTTCCTGGGTGTTTGTGTGCATGTCTGAGGAGCATGGGTGGACATTCACACTCTGTGCTTTGGTGTTAGCAGTCTTAGAGTCTTTCTTTACTTTATTTTAAAAAGTCTTAAATTATTCTAGTGTAGGGCAATTCACTAAGTATTTCAGCATTTTGTGGGAGAACATCCTGAAGTCTTGGTCTAGTTTTTTTTCCTGTGCTTGGCTGTTCTTTGTGCAAGTAGAGCTGGCCAGTTAACACCAGGGCAGTGTCTGAGCACCCGCAAGCCATGCTGGACTCTGCCCATGCCACCAGAATCCATGCTGCTCCTCTCTGGATTCTGTTAGCACCTTTCCTGGTCACTTACTATATTTAAAATGTCCATCAGTGTATTATTCACTGGTGGTTTCCACAATTTCACAATAAGAAGACCTGACTTGAGGGTGCAAATAGCTAATATAGAGTGGATCAATCCAATGTGACAGTCTGTGCAAACCAGCATATTCAATAAAAGAAACAATCCAGTCTTGAGAGACAGAAGTGCTTCTGTTGGCTCCTGCTACAGTATGAATTACTCAAATCACTTTGAACAAGAGTACTCCATTGCCGCTTGTAACAGCAGCACTCGGGACTCTGCTTCCTCTCTCTGGTCCTAAGCTCTCTCACTCCACAAGAGCTCCTTCTTCCCCACCATGACCTCCTTCTTCCCTCTAGGTCTACCTCCAGCTAGATGCTTATCAGGGAATCTCATCTCCAGGTCTAACATCACCACTTCAGACATGCCACTGCTGACGAGCCAGCAGCACATCATCACTGTGTCACCACACAGGCTTTCTTCCATGACTGGCCTTTCAATACACAGATCAAGCAGCTGAGCGTGGGAACAGCTATGCTGCTCTAAATCTGACTGTCTAAGCTCAAGGCCACTTGGAGCAGAGACTTGATAACCAAAAGCAGGCAGAATGTACCTCTTTTTTTGCCTTTTTCTGGCTATGATTTGCTTACCTGAGTTGAATATTTGACAAGGAAATAAGTTACTCTTTAAAAAACACCTGAAACCTCAGTTCTTGTTGCTCCATCATTTGTACTGGTTAAAGTCAGGCTGAATCAAAGAAGAAACCAAACCATTACTAGACAATAGAAACCCGAGATGTGGCCTTGATGGCTGAGTCAGGGCTGAGCAGCTAGACAGAAAGTGTGTGAGGGCCAGGTTCTGCAACAAGGCATCAGCTCTGTAAATGCCAGGTTATGCAGAAGACAAAACACCAACTTAAATCTCTGATCCCATTCCTTTTCTGCAGCGGAACAGGAACAGGGTGATCTTCAGGAAACAGCCTGCTTCTAGTCACACACAGGTCCCTCTAGACCGAATCTAGATATTCTAGATATACCTTTTAGATATTCAGTACATCACCATCCCAAGAAAAATCTTAGTCCTGTCTGCCTCACCATGCCTGGTCTGGCAGTGCTGAATCCAGGCTGCACATCCCGGTCCAGGGAGATACATGCTCCTGGGGCACCAGCAAGAGGGCCACAATCCTCATAGACATGAAAAACGAGCATCACTCAGATTCATAAGAAACAGCTGGAAGAAAAAATGTAGCAACCTGCTCCTCCCTACACTATTCTGCCCTGAGGTAAGAGGGCCCTGTGGAGAACACAGAGGTGAAGGGCTCAAAGCAGTGCCAGTCGAGCCCATCTCACTCTTTCAGGAGAGAGTTTATGAAACAACACAGACACCATGGAAGAGCTGGGTGCTTGGTTACTCCAGGTAAATCCCTGTCTAAAGAGAAGGGCAGGATGCTAGTGGTGAGCAAACACATAACATGAAAAAGAGATCTTGTTTCTGGATCTCAGTAAGTGCCTGGCCTGTGGGTCTTCTGCTGCAGCTGGCAGTGTTTCTTTCCAAGCACGGGGCAAGAAGCAACCAAGCCAACCAGCCTCTGAGACGTGCGGTTGAGTTTGGCTCTCCTGTAGCTCTTCCCAGCAGCTGCACTCGCTGCAATGCACACCGGGCACAAGGGCAATTCCTCAGCCCTGGAGAGGACCTCAGAGGGATTCCCCAGCTGGGAGGTAGAGGATGACACAAAGGAGCTGAAATCAGTTTTCTGGGAGCTACAGTAGTGCTGCCTGCTTTGACCTGAGCTACTTGGCTTCAAAAATCCAAAGAGATGCCTTGGGCTGTCTTGACTCTCTTCAAGAAGATGTTCAGCTGCCTGTGACTTGTGCTCCAGATTCTGAGTGCAAAGAACCGTGAGGGAAGCACATGGGCTGCGTCTTGGAAATGGGAGACACAGCACTTGCTGTTTCTCCAGGCTGTAATGGTCACAGCGTGCAAAGAATACTCAGAGACGTAATCTCCACCTTTTGCATTTTTTCTATTTCCCTGTCCTTGTCCCTTGCTCTTTGCACTTGTTCCCAAACAAGGGAGTCAAAAGGACGCAAGGCATCAATGAACACAGAATTAACACAATAAGCAGGCCTGTTATGCAAAGCGACCGCTCTGTAATCAGCCATAAGGCCACATAGGTTTCCCCTGCTGGGCCAGAAATGAGGAGGAAGGGGCACACAACAATGAAATGGGAGCAGTAGGTATTCATTCACCTTGAAGGCTTCCCCGCGCATGAACTCAGGCGCACACACAAAGCAAATACAACTCTGCTGTTCCTGTGGGGAACTCTCACCCTCAGGCTAACCCTAAAGCAAGCATTAACCTACTTATAGTGCCCTTGGGCAGTTTGCAGGGTGAGGAAGCTGAGTACTTGGGGGGCAAGGTGAGCAGATCTCAGCATTTAAGCACAATATCCTATGATCATCTGAGAGCAATAATAGGAATTTCTCATAATTGTGGTAAAGTTGGGGGAGAACAGGGCACCCTCCTGTCCTTGTTTTTCAGCCATCTCCTCACATGATTAGACAAAGTGCCACTTTATTAAAACAGGTGTGACTGTTTTAGGAGACCAATTGCTATCGCAGCTTTGAAACCTTCAGCCAGCTTCTTCCCTCTAGCACTAAAAATCTAACTGCACACTGAGGGCCTAGGCTGAATCACCTGTATCAAGTCTATTGTTCTGTCCATCTCACAGAGGTAGAGAAGAGGGACATGCCCACCTGCCCTGATCACAAAGCACCCTCAAATTTCAGCTTGCACTTGAAAGACCAAAACCCCACCTGCCAATGTGGGAAAACCGCCAAGAGCTCCCTTCTCGTGAACCCAGGCTCACTCAGGCATTGTTGGTCAAGCAGCATTTGTCCCTTCAGAAGATTTATCCTGCATCTCTTGTTTTCCCTTCCTTACCACCAAACTCAGAAAACCTGTCATTGACCTGATTGTCAACCTTAATCTTCAGGAAATAACATCAGTGTTTCCATTCGGACACATGACCACAGATGCAGGAGGTCCAGTTGCAATTTTTAGCACCGGTCATCATGGTGCCACCTTTGAAACACACATATATAGATGTTAGAGCAGAAAGGCCTAGTCCTTGTTGGTCTGGGGATAGTGCCGTGACAAGAGTCAAAGACAGTGAAAACAGAATCACTGAAGTGGCAAAGAGATTGGGCACCACTGATAGAAGGGACTGGGACAGACAAAACATGAGAAAGAGTGACACCTGTATGAGCAGACAGATAGGATGGGCAGATGGGTGAGCAAAGGGGAGAGCACCAGCTGAGAGCAAGTCACTGAGTTACAACAGGGATGGGTTATAGAGCTATGTCTGGCCTTGGCTGAAGAGCTTTCACCTGAACCTGCGACATTTACAGCTGCCAATATTTATATGCTTTACACCTTGGAATATACCTTTAGAAAGGGAGCAGATGGTTCTAAGGAAGAGAAACACCAAATCACTCCAGCTAAGAGTCTAATACTACAAAATCCACTCCTTCAGTTACTGAAGCAAAATGTAAATATCTGGCTGAATTTCATTGTGCTAAGATATTTAACCATTTCACTGCCAATCAGAGTTATGTCTACAAATACAGATCCGTTCCATTGACCACTGTAGAGAGGGTACCAGAGGCCACGAACATTTTCATATTCAGGACCTTTACATCAAGCTGGACCTTGAGAAGGATCCTGATTTTCATCTGGGACTTCAGCATCCTGTCTTGCTTTTTCTGAAGATGCCATTCATACAGAACTGCTTTGTTTCCTACGTCTGCAGTGCATAGACAATATCTGCCTGTAGCGTCTTTGATATTTTTGAATCATTCTGTATAGAATCATGCTGTACAGTCTCATCTCATTGAATCTTTGGCTCTATTGAACCCATGTCTGTTGGTCTGACTGCCATCCTACTTTTATCTAGACCAGGAACAAAGGAACTGCACATTACAGCCTATCTGCCTGACTGTTTTTCATTGTATATACTTTCTCTGTCCTACAAGTGATCAGCTTGCTTCCTTTTAAAGCCTGCAGTCAGCTTTAATCTACTTAGCTGGGATTAATGAGAGATTTGTTAAAGATTTAAAGATTTTATGCACTTTGCTTACATCTGTTGTTATCTACAACCATCAGGCAATAAGCCACATGCAGACAAGCCGTTTTTAATATCAGGCACATCCATCAGGTGTGCCAAGGCTGGTAACATGATGCCTGTTGCTGGAAGACTGGTGCCTTCCCAGACCTGTTCAGAAAGCAGTGCTCAGACCTCTGCCTGCAGCTTGCCCTTTCTTGTGCAACACTGAGAAAAGTTGGGACAAAGCTGGCAGCTCAGAATGCAGCTCACAACACTGGCATCAACAGCTCACACTGTCACAGAGCTCAATACCAGTAGAAGTGGAAAATCAGGAGCGTCAATCCAACCCAGGCTAGCATTGCCTGATGTTGCATGCCGTGTGCAGGAGAGGTGAGGAGGGAACTGGAGGTCCCTCCAGGTTACCTATTACTGTATCCCATTGCTTAAACAAGCATTGATACTTGAGGAATGGAAGATGGCAGAGGTGATGTGATCCTTTAAAACAAGGACTCTACATTAGATGTAGGAAATTCACTTAGTGGAAATTACAACAGGTAATGTTAGTAGGCACATGGCTGAACTACGCTTTGTTGGGGAGAGCCCCGTGTGCAGATAATCCTCAGCTCACAGATCTATTGGATTAGTGTTTCAGATGGCTTACCTCCATCGATGTACAGAAAGTAAGAGCTGCAAAGAAAGGCTCAGAGAAGTATCAAGGAGGGACCTGCAGAGAATCCTTCCAACACTGCATGTGGAGAACCACAGAGGCCAAGCACAGGAGGGCACTGGAAGAAAGCAGAAAGGGTCTGTCAGATGCACTCTATTCAGCTGGCATAAAGCATCACCTCAATAGAAACACAAACAATAAATAAGTGATACTGTGTGAGGGACTCTCCATGCTACTGCCTCTTGTTACTTGACCTACAAAACCCAGAAAATCTTGTCCAGTAGATACGGAAGTTTCAGAGCATACATTGAATAAACTTTCATTCTTCCACCCCAAAGAAGCTGCTTCATCCCTAGATCCAAAGCTCGGGCCATTCACCAGTCCTCAGTGCAGCATCAACAACAAAAAAGAAAAGAATGTTCATTACTTTTGATCATTTTATAAAAATACCAAACAACAACACATAGAAAGCCCTGCCCACTGGAAGGGAGGCAGTCCTCCAGTAAGCAGCTCTTCCTGGGGACTGAATTCCGTCCGATGTCCATGAATTGACAGGTCTGATAGCACCTCAGAGAACCAACTCAAGCCCTGGTGCAGGATCTGCTGATGCTACACCAAACACCGTAAAAAGTAAACAGATGTTCTCCTCTCCTTTCCAGCTTGCAGGAGCTTTAGTGAGGAGTGAAGCAGGGTGGTTAAAAGGTTAAAAGTAGCCCTGACTCCTGACATTGCGGGGCCACAAGTCCCAAAGCTTCGTGACATTCTCCAGGGCTACCATAGCGCTCCCTCCTATGGCCCTTGGCCCTTCCTGCTGCTGCAGCTCCACCACTCCCCACAAAACACCCTGCCTCCTGCTGCCCTCAGTGGACACACCAGTTATTCCCAGTGGCCCTGATCCGGTTGTTTTCCCTGCACAGGGAAAGGTCAGACTCAGCTACTTCTCTGCTAACTGCAGTGGTGAGGACCAGCATGGGGGACAGTCACCCCTCAGTGCAGGAGGCACCAAAGCAGAGCAGTCGTAAGCAAAATATGCTCTTGGAGTCTGGATGTGATGCTGCCTCTCACTTGCTTGTCAAGATGACATACCAGTTTTGCCTTCCTTACACCTAATGCAGAGCATCCTTTTATATTCCCACACCAGAAATCTTACCATCACGGGTAAAAGCACAGTTTATGAATTCACTACTTTGTACTGGAGATGTTCAGTATGACATACGGTATCAGAATCAGGACCTGCATCTATGAAATAAACCATACAAAGACTTACATTATTTTGAATCCAATTGCAAATGAGAGATTTGTCAGTTTAGATGGTAACTAACACCAAAAAACTTGTTTTGAAGCCAGAGAGATAAACACATACAGTTTTTACAATTGAAATGCAGATTATCAAGAAAAGCAAATCACACTTGCTTGTCCAAAAGCCCTTTCAGGAACCTCACAGAGCTGAGGAAGGCTGAAGCTGAGCTGCCCCGACCCCTGGACTCACCCACCCTGCTGCTTCTCGCTGGACACTGCCCGGAGTGGGCAGGCAGTGATCCACGCACCAAAGCCATGCCGCAATCACTACCACACCGCAGCTTTCCACGTGCCGGTGTCTGTTATTATTTACCCTCTCCCAGTGCAGACAGCTCAGAGCAGCGGTGTCCCCGTGTGAAATAGCCTACCTGCATTCTCCTGATGCTCCCGAGATCTCCAAATGCAGAGAAGAGGAGAAAAAAAGGAAAAGAAAAAGAGTCTTGATACCTGTCCTGCATTTCCAGATATTCCAGAGACCTTTTCAGTGCTGAAGCTGAACACTGCCGGCTCTGGGCAGGAAACTTAAGGTCTCTCTCCACTGGCACTGCCACCCCTGCACTGACCTTGCAGCTCTTCCGAAGGTCGGGCACGGGTCTCTGACTCAGAGCACAAGTTAGACGTGGTGCATTGCAAATAAGCAGTAATCCCACCATGCCTGTCGGAGGCAAGCCTCTCCACGCAGCTCCCTGATGCACACTGTGCCCATGGAGCTCGCTTGCCTGAAAGTCAGGGTCTCTCCTGCTGGTAAGAGCCCGAGAGACATCCCGAGTGAGACCCAAGCTGAGCCAGCCCGCACAGGACTGCCCGGCCATCGCAGCCCGGATCCCCTGCACCAGCCAAACGTCTCCTGGAGAAGTTCGAAGGGAGCAGGTGGGGGTTTGGCAGAGGGAGAAACAGAAAATAAACTGAGGGGGACAGGGTGGAAAGGGGGGTTTGTTTCTCATTAATGAGCATTTGAGCTGCTGATCTCAAGGAAGACTTTGAAAAGAAAGCGCAGAGCCCTCCTGGCAGGGCAGCCAGCCCAGCTGCCCTCCCCGCATCTCACTTTTTATAAATTCTGGGAAACACTTTTAGACAGACACTGGCACTCATAAATTATACAACTCATTTGCATATTCCAGTCATGAGACATTATGCAAATGTGACCTGATTTGCATAATGGATTCCTCTCGTCGCTTCACTTGCTTCATGCTTTTAAAAAACAAAATGAAATAAAATGAAAGCACGGGAAGGTGAAAGCGGCAAGTTCCCAGCATTGCTGCGCCTCCTCCCAGCCGCACCGTCACTCACCCTCACTCGCGGCAGAGATTGGGGCGAGGGAGAGCAAAAGCAAAAAAACAAAGCCCTCACATGGTTTATTTCTCTCGTAATTACAATGAACTAACTTTCTCCTGGTTGAGATGTTTCACCACAAGCAACGTATCTGAGCCAATTAAGGAAACGAAAAGGAGCCCTGGAAGACAGGATGAACCTATAACAGACTGCGGTCCTCCGATGCCCCACCTCAGCAGATGCAGGGTGCTCGGGGTGGGGAGCCCTGTGGTGCGAGACCTCACAGAGGCTGGTCATTGACGTGCTGTGATAAGCCTTTGGGGGGGACGGCTTCCCTGCTTAAACTTCGACAGAGCTCGCCTTTCTGAAAGGAGGGTGGGTGGGAGAGGCGAGGGGAGGGATTGCTTTGATTGTTTATAGCAAAATATAGCGGTGACATGTCGGGAGGACGAGGCAGGAAGGCGTCAGCCGCCCCCAGCCACACTCCAACAGGCGGACGACCGTCCGTCCATCCCTCTGCAGTCGTTGGTTTTGCTGCGGGCTCTTCCCTGCCCCCCTGCACCAGCGCGAGCGGCAGAACCGTGCCAAGCGGCTGGCGTCCGTACCCTGTGGGAAAAGTTAACTGTAATTCTTCAGCTTTTAAAATCAATTAACCCGTGTGTTAATTAACGTCAAGTCGACGGGAGGAGGAGGAGGAGGGGAGAGCGGGAGGGAGGAGGGAGGAAAAGAGCTGCAAGGGCGGATGGCAGCGGAGTTGGCACAGTGCCATCCATTCAGTGGCAACGCCACAGCTCCCTGCGATCGCGGCAGCGGGTATATGTTACGGGGGCCCTGTGCGCGGGCCAGACAGTGCGGTAAAGCCAAGGGAGATTATCCAGACCCCCAGGAGCAAACGGCAGGCAGCGACCGGAGGCGCGAGTGCCAGGATTACAGACTAGGCTCCTTCGCTGCGAGCCCTTCCTCGGACGCACGTCGCTGTGGGGCCGGGGGCTCCCCTGCCAGCGCCGCACAACTCGGACTTTCAGCACTTTTTCCCCCCTTTAAACGTCATTCTGCCGCAGTGGAGCCAGCACAACGGATGCTTTCACACCCTGTGAGACAAAGGCCGCCGTCTCCGCCATGACACCGCTCCGTTCCAAGCCGAGGCCGGCATCTTGGAGTCTTTAAAAATAAAGGAAAAAGGGAAATGCGAACAATAAAAACAGCAACAGAAAAAAACCTCAACAACAAACCCCTTGTGCCCGTTCTCCATGCCAGGGGCAACATGGGCATCTGTCGCAGCAGAAGGCGTTTGTGTGGGGCTTTCTTTTTTTTTTTTTTTCCGTTTTTTTTTTTTCGCAAGCTGTTGGCGTGTTTGCCATTCAGGTTCGTTTACAATTAACTCCAAAAAAAAAACCCAACCACACCCAGCCCAGTCAACAACAAACAAAAGGGAGTAGCCGACATCGAGAGAGAAATGCCATAAGAAGCTGCAAGAATGCAAGCTACAGACGATGCCATTTGCCATTCGGACAACCTCAGGGAAAGATGCCAATTCTGCAGCTCGGGAGAGACTCCGAGAAGGGAGCATGAAAGTCTCCGAATAGCACGCCGAAGGAAGGAAGGAAGGAATACCGCTCTTATAGGGCAGGATCACAGCTGCATACAGCCTCTGCTGGGAGGAGAGGGAATGTTTATCGGTGTAGCGAGAGATGCCTGTGTATGCACATACGCACACAGAACAGTGTGCGTATGGACACACATACACATATGCACACAATGCCTCAGATAATTGCAGATTAGATGTGTGAGTGTGGGGGTGTGTATGACGGAGATGTGTGTATACCTTTGTGTATACACACATACGTCTGTGTGTGGAGATATATTTGTGTGCACGCATGTAATATACATACACACACATGCAGGCAGATGTATGTTTGTGTGCTTGGGTGAGAGAGAAAGACACAGAGTGAGAAAGACACAGACACACACACACACACTCACCCAACGTCAGTATACATCCCACTTTTTGACCTAGGTATACACTGAAGACAAAATAAAAATCATACTCCAGCAGCAAGCAGGCAGTCAGAGATTTATCTACATTCACTGCTATCACCAGGGAGATGAATGGGGCCGATCTGAAGCCCTTTACAAGATCCACTATGGGAGTGAAGGAGGAGGAGGGATGCCACACAGACATGCACAAACTTGAAGACAGAGAGATTTGGAAGGTGCTACTTGTGAAACCCAGGTGGCACTCCGGAGGGGTGAGCGAGGGAAAGAGCCGCACAGGCGCTCTGCAGGGTCCGGAGGGCTTGGGGCTTTTGGAAGAGGGCGTCAAGGGACAGCTGGCTACTTACGTTGTCTGCGCTGCTGAGGATCCTGCAAGGTGTTCTGTTGGCACGGGCGCTGAGCCAGGGAAGGGCACTGGAAACAAAAGGGAGAGACAAAAAATAAAGTCATACAACGGGAATATTAATTGCCTCTCTTGCGGATTTTACAAAACACACAAAATGTTTTCTTTTTGCTTGTTTTTTTTTTTGTGTGTGGATTGGCGCGCTTCCCTTCTGCATGGAAAATACTAGCATGGGATTTACAGCCCAGCTACAGGGCTTGGGATTAACAGCGCTGGCATCTTTTGGGCATATTTTTTCTTTTAATGAATGAGCTTTCGCTGTTAATGAGGAATAATCGTTTGGCTAATGAGCTTTGAAACATTAAGAGAAAAGAGGGTTTTTTTCCCGTTAATCGCCCTGGTGCGACCGCATGGATGGATTACAAAAGACAGCAGTAGGAACGCAGTACAAAGGGGGGGAAACGTCTCCTGGAGTGGGATAAATGCAGAGATGGGTGATGCGTCCCTGCATCTCTCCTTCCTTCTCTCTCTCTCTTACTCTCTCTCTGCCAACTGCTATGGGTTTCCATAACTCCGCAATCAAAGTGGATGCTCGGGAAAGATTATTATAGTCAAATAGCGAAGCGTCGGCTATTAATGTCTCCAGTGTTTAATCATCATACAGTAGAATGGTTTTATGCATATTTCATTTGCATATCATTAAACCGCGCTAGCGCGGGACATTCAGAGCTGGAGAGGTACAAAGTTGGGGGGAGAGAGAGGGAGAGCGAGAAAGAGACAGAGGGAGGAAGGTCCCTATGATGCCTATCTTCAAAAGCCAGGGACTTGTTCCATGATCTGTCTTCTACTTTTACTAAAATCATGATGACTTGGAAACCTTTGAAGTTGGATATAACCTTGGATTCTTCTAATTCCAGCAGAGTGATGTATTAGAAAGGGGGAAATGATGCTGCGCTAGACATTTAAAGGAATATAAGCTCCAGTGGAATGGAAATAGGAGCTCTTTGGGGAACGAACTGGCAGAGCCAGCCACAGCTTCGACAACCACCACACTTCTGGGTTAATTCTAGGAAAGGATATCAGAGTAATACGAAAGAAATGAAGACAACACATACATTAAGATGGGGATTATATTTCTCTACTCTTTCTCTTTTCTTTTCCTTTTTAAAGGTACAAAGAAGGATGGAACCAGCGGTAATTTACACACTAATTAGCGAACAGTTGCCTCTTTTTGTGTTTGTTTTTCTTCTCTATTTTGGAGAGGGGTGTTGTCACCGCTGAAGTGATTAATCAATTATTTGGTAGCTCAGATCCTTCTCCACTGGCACTGATCAGGAAGAGAAGGTGGTGGTTGCGGGGGAGGAACACAGTGGGCTCTTTGTAGATCTTATACATGCACAACATATTAATTGGGGTCTTTATAAAGCTCCGTCAATAGACTGTTTCTTTCCTGGAAAAACAGCAGCTGGTTAGCCACCGTTGGCGACTCTTCAAATATCACTTTTGCTGGGGGCAGTTCTGTCGCTGTTTGTTGTTGTGCTTAATTTTCTTTCTCCACGGAGGGGGCTATTTGTGCTATGCTACCACTGCCCACCGCTTTCGAACGGCAGACCGACGATATCGGTATCAAGACAATCTCTAGAGCCGAATGCGGAACTTTGCTTCAAAATGAAATGCTGTTTTATATTTAAATTCTCATCCTTTCCCTCCCCCACTTTTCTTCTCCTCCAAGTCTTTGTCTTGGTTATGAATATTCAGATGAGCCGTGATGTGATTACACTGTACAATTACTTGTGTCCATGGTGGTGGCAAAGGCACTGAGGAAAGACAGAGCCAGACGAGCTTGGAGCTCATTTGGGGTTTGTTTTCCGTATTTTTCCCCCCATCTCTGTAGCGCTGCGGCACATGCAGATGTCGCTGTTGTTCTTTATAAAGCCCTAATGATATGCGAAAGCATAACGACCCCATTTGGGTGCACAGCATCAACAAAATATTATTGGGGGGGGGAATCCTGACTGAAGGAATGTCCACATAAATTATTTTTATTTAAATGAGTTGGAGAGGTGGTGGTGAGGCAGAGGAAGTCACATGAATACATGCATAATGTTAATACGCAGAAAGGTTATCGCCAAGGAGAAGAGGTTTTTTTGCACTGTGCTTGGGACAAACAGGCTCATTAGGGAATAGCACAGCCCACTGTGTGATTTACTTATTTATCATTACTCATACTTAAGCCAGGGCACCAGGCACACTTGCCGCCTGGAGACTTGGAGTGCTGGGAGCTGGATGTCTGGACAATTCCCGGTTTTCATTCAGAAATCTCAATGGACTATATGGTTGGAGGGGGACAGGAGAAGAGGAAACAGAGGGAGAATGTGTTAAGTGCTACAGCTTGGTGGCAAAGGAGGGGTCCAATGACAGCCTCGAGAGTGGAGTGACAACACAGCAGTGCAAGTGATGCTCAGATGCTGGTGCTGGCTGATGCCAGACTTGCGTGTACTTCCCAAGGGACAGAGCTCTAACGCAGCGCCCGGTGGGTCCCTGCCCTGCTGGCTCTGCTTCTCCACCATGGGACATGGGGGTCAGCTGCAGCTGAGCCTAGGGCAGAGCAGCTCCTGGCCGCTTGTGCCATCAAGGAGGCTGCTGGGGACACAGAGAGACAGTAGCTGGCCAGAGCTGCCTTCACCCATTTTTCTCAGAGCAGCAAATGGTACCACTGGATATTACAAGGACAAAAATATGTGCATGTGAAAACAGGATTTCTTGGCTACCTGTTCTGCTAAGAATGCCCTTCTGGGCCAGGGTTTCGCATGTACATACATCAGCAAGGGGTGAATAAAGTAAGATATAGTGGACCAGCAGCAAAGAGCAACATCTTCACTTTGGCAGAAGGTCCACGCCTTATGTCCTTGCCCTATACTAATCCTGAACGGCTCTGCCTTCACAGCCTCCTCCACACCCTTGGTCGTGGGTAAGGCTCAAGCTGCAGCCAGACCTGGTCTCCAGGGAGGGAGCACTGCTCTCCTCTCTACCCAAAAAGGAAGAGGCAGGACAGAGAGGAAAGGGTATTGCAGGTGCAACCCTTTGTGAGAGGAGCTCTTCTCTTCTCCCACGCTGTGGGCATGCACAGACTTTATCTGTGGTTTTGGAAATGCTCCTGAGCAGATCCTCAGCTGTCAGAGCCGGGTGGCTTCCCTGCCTCTAAAGGTATGCCATTTATCACAGACACAGAGATGGCACAAGAACCTGCCCCAAAGGAGGGTGTGGACTTCTAAGCAGATATTAACCAGGTCTCCCTAGGCAGGCCCCATCACAATAGGAGCCCTGAGCCCCAAACAGGAGGCTTATGGTCTAGTCTGTATCTGTCTAAGGACCAGTGTGCAGAGGACGCATGACCCATAGCAAAGAGGGAAACTGCTGCCCAATGCTGCTTAAAGACTGCTGACCACAGGCCCACCTAGCTGTCATCTGCCTCCAGTTCCTACCTGCATCTCAACAGATGCTTCCCTGTCATGCACACATACACACCCTTCTGCAAAGGTGCCCAGGAGATTGAGTAGAAGGCAACAGACTGCCAGTTCTGATCAAAAATAGGACACTTGTACTGCCTCTGGGCAATAATCCCAAATCCAGGCTCTCTCTGCTCACAGTTTCAAACAGCATGCAAAAATTCAGGACACAAGGGATAACCCAATCTCCAACTTAACTTAGAAGGTAAGATGTGAATATCCTGTCCATGCAGCCGTCTCAAAGGCATGACTAAGACATATTTCCATCCTGATGAAAAAGAACTTGTGCTGAAATCAACCTAGACCCAAGCAAGCAACCCAAAACCAGTCTACTGTGAGGAACTGAGCAGCCATGATGAGCTGGAGTGATCCAAGCAGATCACCTCCACCCTGTCCACCCCAACCGATTGCTTCTTGACCCCAGAACAATGGCACTGCTGGTCTGGACCTCATGGAACAGGAACCCAGAAGGTGCCACCTGACCCTGCCCCGTCTTTCTGCTCTCCAGCCTCAAAGGAGCTTAATGCAGAGGCTGCCTGTCAAAGACCAAATGGAGCCTGGGAATATGGAATAACTGAAATAAACACAAAGTGGCTCCACAGAAGGGCCATGCACATGCCATGCCCTTGTCATTGTTCCAGGCATTGAATCCTTTTCCTGACCTGGTTTTGCCCTGGCAGCACAAGCAAGGACCTCAATCTTGAACAGTGCCTTTGCATGCTGTGAGCCTTAGTCATTAGGGAAGGGAAGGGGTTGATAGTGCAGGAGCCTAAACACAAATCTGCCCTAAGTCGGAGGGTGAGATAAGGACTGAAAGACGGGCTTGTGAGGCACAGAGGTGGTGGAACAGTCTCCCAGTCCCCTTCACGTGCCTGCGATGATGGAAAATCGTAACTACAGAGCATGGCAGGGCAGCTTCCCCTCTGCCCGTGGGTCTCAGTGCAGCCAAGGCAGCCTGTCCATCCTGACCACAGCTTGCAGCCAAATCCTAGGAGAGTTTTCTGACCAAGAAGTGGAGCAGGCTGCAAAACAGATCAATGGCTCTAGCAGTGGCCTCACCTGGCTGACACTTTTCCCGCAGTCCTCAAGGTTCCTATGCCTGTCACATGCAGGAAAACATCCAACACTACAGGAGGCGGGCCAAAGGAGAGAGAAGCTGGGAACTGCCAGAAGAGTTCACGCAGCCTGCTGCCTGCTCCTGGGTAAGAGAAACCCCCATGGCAGATGGAGTCAAGCAGCTTAGAACCAAAAGACTAGTCAGAGTCACTCTTTTCACAAGTGTTCCCAAAGGCAAGCAGCTGGGAAAATGAGCGTGGAGCATGCCATATCCGCAACAGGTCCATGGGTGAGGGAGAGGAGGTGGTGATGCAGCCTGCAGTGAGAGGCAGTGATTCTCGCTCTACAATACCCACGCTGAAAGGCTGGGCACCACCTCCATGCAACACTGAACGAGCTCTCACATGGCTTCTGCAGAGGTGCTCTGGCCTGTAAAGGCTACTGCTGCTTTTTGACATGTACAGGTGTAAAATATTACCTCCAGTGTCCCAAACATTTTCTGATTACAAGTCTGTGACCGTTTTGAAGTGAATCTCCCCACGGAGTCTGTAGGAAGGGGCAGCTCTTATAACACTACAGGAACCATTGCTCTGCTTGTCAATTTACCAAATACCCTGCAGAAATTGCTATTTAGAAAAAGGAAATTCAAGCATTTATAGAACATATTGCTATTCAAAAAACCAAAAGAATTGTTTTGCAAATAGTAGCACTGCTGAAAAGGGGAAAGAAGTACATCAGTCATTTGATATTACATATAAGCAGTTTATTAAAGAATTAAATATTTATAGACTATAAAGCAAGCAGGGCGATGAGTCGCAAACAGCTTGCTGAGAAGTATGTTATAAACAATGAGTCTGTCAGTGACTAATAAAGTATGGAGAACACAAATGTTTTATAAAATCACCAAGCCAGCTATGAATCTCCAAAGCTGAGATGCTGCAGGACCCACCAAGGTTCCTGCTGCAATGTAAGCCTGCAGCCAATATGGGAGGGACAATATCTGATGAGATATGTGGAGTGCAGACACATGCTGAGCACTCGTGGGAACGCTCATGATTCAATGCCTTAGAGAGATTTAATTTTTCACATTATTTTAAACAGAGATCTATTAATAGGAAGTTCAGGAATTTTCAAAGAGTTCAAGGCACTTCCCTCTTCAGTTTTCCACTGCATCTACTCTTACATTTCAAACAAAATTATAGTTTGTGATTCAGACTGAAATTCCTCTCTGTGCAAAACTCTTTCCTTCCCTCCCCAAAAGAAAGAACGTAGATTCCCCAGGCACCAGCTTCCCTGTTCTGAACAACCCTCTGGATCAACCCAAGGGCTCTAGCCTAACTCAAGTTTGGAGAAAAGCAGCTCTCTCCTCCACAGACATAGCACATTTACAAAGAACAACTAAGATTTTCAGAGGCTGAACAAGAGGAACAAGCAGATTGTAGCTGACAAGGACAGGAACACCTTTTTCTTTGCAGGCACTAGGGGAAAACGTGATTGACAAGAAGTGTGCATTTTTTCCTATACGAGAAGGGCAGGTCTCATTTTTCCACAGAATGCAGACATCAGTCATGATAATTTTGGGGGGCAGTGCTGTTTTATTACTAGAGGAGATGAAAGTCTCTTCAGACTATTTTTCATTTTTGTGAAGTGAACCCAACTCCCAAAAATTATTTCTAATGTAGGATGAGCTGGCACCTTTGGTAATGTCAAAGCTGATCCCTATAGCTGTTCCCACAATTTCAAGCCCGGTGGGATGGCTGAAGCTCCCAAGTGGTCTAGGCATTCATGACCCTTTAGAATTCACTCTCTTTGTAAGCCAGCAGGACTTAGACTCACTTGAAAAGTCCCATTCATCACAAATCCAGTTCCTCAGACAGTCACTGCAGTGACTATCAACCTCCCAAGGCAGCAAGCCAAAGTCTGTCTGCTGGGGCAAGGAGGGGAGCATCTGCACAGAGACAGGAGAGCAATTGTAGCTGCTGCCTCCTTCCTCTCCTCAGTTAAGTCCCTATGAAGGGCCAACTTTAATTAACAAAGGAATAAGCAGGCTAAGAGCTAAGTGGGGTAGGTGAAGATAGATTCCAGTTAGGGTGTAGAGAGAAACCTCATTTTCCCAGCTGTTCTTTCTGCACTGAGACGTGGTAGTAGACTTTAATCCTCTGAAATGCAATTAAGACAGATACTTTTTTGCTGTTAAAGCGCAATAATTATTCAAACTTATTTTCCAGGGAAGGTATATCAGACTAAATTTTGGCTTAAATAGCAATCTTTGTTGTCTTGTGTGGAAATGATTACAAGGTAGTTTGGATCTCACTAGACTTTTAGGTTGAAAGAGGAGATATATAGAAAAGCACAGTCCAATCAAAGGCAC
Source organism: Gallinago undulata (assembly GCA_026546715.1). Classification (NCBI taxonomy): domain Eukaryota; kingdom Metazoa; phylum Chordata; class Aves; order Charadriiformes; family Scolopacidae; genus Gallinago; species Gallinago undulata. Next base: position 45,865,429 of record JAOTQQ010000063.1, on the reverse strand, counting down.
AAACCCCATTAGTTCCAAATGAATTGTTTGAATGGTCCCTCTCTTGAGAACCCAGAACCTATTATCTTCAGGGGTCTCTACAGGAAATGTGGTATCTTCCAGAGAGCACTATAACCAGCCAAATACTTCTCTCTCTGTACTGGTGGAGCCATTGATATCTGCACCAGCTTCATCAATTACTGAGTACTGCAAGAAACCTTAAGCATGGTGCCCAAACCAAGACAAGATCAGCTGAGCTTCTTTGTTCTTTTTTCCATGCTACATTCTCCCTTCTTGCAGTCCAGCTCTCATCTCTCTCCATACTGGTACAACATGACATTTTTCAAACCCCAAATAGGCTTCTTTACCCCCATGATTTTGCCAAATATTATTCTATCGTTCTTCTTCCCTCCAATGCTGAAGTCATGGAAGATGCTGTAACATACTTAGGGTTACTTGTAGCAAGGGTCTTGCCTCCATTACACAGACAAGCTCTTTGCAGGATACAAAGGTCTGTTCTTGACCTGTTTTTTGTTGAAGATTTCAGTACTGTGCTCATCTCCATCTAGCTCAACCCCACTGGGCCATCAGGACACATCAATTCATGCCATAACTCACTGACCCAGGATTTGACATGCTTTTCAAGTCTGTATTCCCTCATTGGTCTCTTGCTTCTTCAGTCTTTATCCCCTGTCTTCAGGCACCCTTCTGCACTCTTAACTCCAGAGATCTTTCTCTACCATTGAATTCTACTTCCACCCAGGGATTTCAGTGGGTTTTGTGTTGCTAGAAAAATAAGCATTGCTGAACCTGAAGCTCTTGTTCTCCCTTCCTTGTGTGCCACTGTCATGCTTCAACATTGACACCTGTTTCTAATGCTGACACCCATAGCCGATCTCATTCCTTACTTCCACCTGTCTGCTGTAGCTATGTCACTTTGAGCACAGCTGCATCTTTCCCTGTTCCCTAGGTGTGTATGGAGTAACACCATCCTACTTTCAGACCAACATGATGGGCAGGTTCCAAGTACTTCTTTTGCACTCTCTTCTCCCCGTCGCATCCTTGCTTGAAGCCTAACTGGCACCTGTCTTAATTGCAGCAAAGTTACCAGTTCCCTGGCCCCCAAAGCATCCACCTTGCCTTCTTTTTCAGGACATGGAAAACATTCCCACTGTGTTTATTCCCTTACCCTACAGATCTGATGGTAACACTTCATGCTCTGAATCCCTTTCCTAAGTGCTTGAGAAGGTCCTTACAGTTATGCAACACTATCTCAATAAACAAAAAAACCCCAACAATAAACCTTGCTAATAGACAGAGAACATGCTGCCCAGCTCCAACAAACAGGCTGAAAGATTTCTGTTTCTGAAGAAACTGCTCAAGCAGTCTCATCAAGCAGATCTCCTTCAGGAGGAGATTGCCTCTTCACAAACATAGAGACAAGGTTTGCTCCCACATTTCAGGAGAGACTGCATCCCAACTGAAGGGGCTCCTGCACTGGGAATAAGGTATGTGCAGCTCACCACTTCAGGACCCAATTTTTTGAGAGCTCTTTCCATTTGCCACCATACTTGCAAGACACATGCCTCATACCACTAAGTGTCTGGCAGATGGATAGACGAGCCTCCATGGCAATAGATATTCAGAGCCAGGACTGTGAGGTGCCGTGTACATGAATTTGCCTCCTAAAGGCACCAAGAAGAGACAGAGAAGTCGGGGCAGTTATGTGAACATTCAGAGAGAAGGCTGCAAAGTCAGAATTATCTATGCATTTTACTAGTGTATTCCCACTTGCTAGCATTATGAACTGCAGGAAGGAGGGCGAGGAATTCCAGTTAAGTACGAATTAAATAGCTGTGTGCTCAAGCAAGCATCAGATACACAGGTTGAATCATAAAGAGGTGGTATTTAAAGGTGTGCTTACTGCTACTCCAGTTAACATTTTGCAGATGTCTATGTGATACTCGGCATTAGCAAGGCAGGTAATCTGCATTGCTCAGGCCAGGAAACCCAAGGAGTAAGGTAATGACAACTGCCATATGAATGCAGCATCATGCTGAGCCTAGCCTATTTCGATCAGCAGTAAGTGAACATGGCATTCCCTCACAGGTATTCAGAAGGTTACATCTCAATGATTGCAAATTTCCCAAGTACATCTTTCCTGGCCACATATACATGCAAAGTCTGTTCGCCGTCCATGGTTTGGAGCCAGGACTTCACGAACAGAGATTGAGCTGTGCACACTCAGTTAAAGATCAGCTGCTCCAAAGACTGTGAAGATACGGGGAAAAACTGCCCTGGGACTATGGTAAAAGGACAGTCATCCTCTAAAATCTAAAACTTTCTCACCTGTCTTCATGATTAGAAAGGCTATCTAGTCTCGAGCAGCATAAAGTGCATGCTCCAAAGGTTCAACAGACCAGCTGGATCACATTCCCGCAAAAACAAGTACTTCATTGTCCTGTATCTGACATACCTAATTCAGAATATGAATGCATTTCAGGAGACAACAAGCTGTCTCAAGGAACACTGTGTCCCACTGAGAAGCTCTGAATTTACAAAGTACATGCTTTGCAATTCTCACAAATTCAGGTTTTAAATATAGCAAATACACACATGTGCTTCATATATTTTATTATATATGTTCCCTACGTACATTAAGATGGGTTTATTTTACTTTAATGGACTCCTCTAAGGAATATTTGTCATCCCGGAAACCTGCGAGTGAGGCTACTGCTTAAACACGCTCCTCCTGCCTGCCCAGCCAGATATATGGTCAGAGGATGCTCGCGAAGCGCCTGGCACGTGTCCCACAGAACCATTGCCTCCCAACAAAGCATGTGGGTGCGAGCGCTCTGTTCGCTGACGTGATGTATGGCTGTCGTGCTGCCTGCTAGCTTTAACACCACAATCCTTGCACACTGAAAAGAGCTTAGAGACCACCTTGCCATCCCTCCACCCCAAAGCAGTGAATACTGAGCATCCTGCACCCTTCATCAAATGTCACGCTGTGGTTTTTATCATGGGTTTAATCTAATACACTTGGATAACTTCCAAGGAGGAGGAGGGGGATGTCCTGCCATCTCCACGTGACATTATCCCACATAGGTTCTCACCCAGACTGCCTCTCTGATCTGGCTCATGGGGCAGCTGACAGGGCACGAGTGCCAGTACGATGGAGGGGCAAGAACAAATTTCAAGGCTGGGAAGGGAACATGGGAGGGATGAAACTCTCCCTTTTAGCATGGTCAGTTATCTAGGCTTAAACAGCTCCAGAAACTTCACCCTTAGTTTCCGAAGAAGGGGTCTACACAAAGACCATAAATATTTAAATGTTTACATTGTGAGGACAGAAATAAACTAACCTGAAAAACACACAACTCTAAGACAATACTTTCCACAGCACCTGATTAGTCCTTGGATGGCATTGCTGCAAAGGCACTTGTGCTGTATGATGTAACGTAAGGTTTGGGTTTTTTAAATGAGAGAATTAGAAAGAATATTTGGCAGTGGACAGGTTGCCTTATAACTGCCTGCAGAGGAATTTGCCTGCATCTTGTTAAAAACATTGTGATTAAGTCAACTCCTGATTTATCCAAACCATCATTTTCCTATATTCCTATTGTCTGAGAGTTCTCATCTTTGCTGAGGTTTCTAAGAAACTCTGAGCAGAGCTTCAGATATTCTGGTTTGGAACCAGAGCCTAGCTGGTGCTGGGGAGTAGAGGGGTTCACATGCAGTGGGACAGACCTTTGGAACCCCAGCATAATGGAGAATCTGTAAGACCCTTTTCTATCAGGCAGTAACTCAATAAACATCTCCAAACTTGTCTTCTATAACAAACAAAGTGTTATTATATAAAAGCTTCCAAATTGAAAATGATCAATGTGCTTTTAGGAGCTACCAAAGATGTATCACCTGTACTTACTGAGAGAAGAGAGACAGTTTTAGAAGCTACTGTTAAAGTCCGCTCTCCCCTCCTCCCTTTTAAACCAAAGCAAAGAATATAAAAGAGGGACAGAGCGAAAATACAGTTTGGGTAACACACAGCTTCAGTCTCTTGACAAAGTCCTACCAAAATTATGCTATGGTTTGGCATGCCATTATTTCACCTTGCCACTGCTGTTTCAGAGGTTTCTATGTCCAGGTTTATGCCAGATTAATGACATACAAAGTAAAGGAACACAAGGAGTAAAGCAAACATTAGGTGAGAGGAAACATCTAAAGCTTCAGCTCCCCCATGTATTGACAGTGTGTGTAGCTTCCTCTCCTTTCGGCTACAGCAAGACCAGTGGGGAACAGTAACACCATAGGTAATGCAGGGTCCCCTCAAGGACTAAAGATGATGATGCAATAATTATTCTTCCTCCTCTAGCTGCCAGAAAAGAAATTCCAAGTGCCAATTTCTCCCTCCAACATTTACATTTAAAGCTCTTTGGAACTGGAATTATATCAATGCCAATTATGGAAATAAATACACCCCCAAAATGCCCTTTACAAGCCCAAATAATTCTTTAAACTTAAAGGTGCCCAGGTTTCACTAGTGTGTTTTGGCTTCAGCCTTGGTTTATTTTACACATAGTCCTACATACAAGGTCAAGCTAGACTTGTGCTACTTTGCCTTTGTCACAGAACAAAAGAAGAGGTTAGCACAGTTAATATGTCTCAGCTTACAGGGTCCTAAATAGACATTAGAAGTTGGTGCAACTTGCATCAGACTGCTCAAAGTCATGCCATGGGCCACATAACCCGAGTACCCTTGGGGCAAAACATGCAAATTATAGAATCACAGAACAGTTGGGGTTGGAAGGGACATCCAGTCCAAGCCCCCTGCAATGAGTAGGGACAAAGAAGGGCCAAAGTTGGCCTCTCCCTACCCCCTTGCAAAAAGATGTCTCTGAGTTCCCAGAAAACATGTAACACAAAAATCATAGAATGATTTAGGGTGAAAGGGATTTCCAGAGGTCATCTAGTCTAATCCCCTGCTCAAAGCAGGTCTAATCAGATCAGGTTGCTCAGAAACTTGCTTAGCCTTGTTCCTGAAAAATGACAACCGAAATCTACATATGAAACTGTTCACAATATGAATAGTTACACTTAACTGGAGAATGTACATGTCTGCTAACACTTACAGACAGATGGACCAGAGAGCTTTCAGAAGAACCCCAGGGGTCCATGGACTTCAGGTTCAGGGCTGCTGATCTAACCTAGTTGCTATTTAAGCCATTAATTCTTAAACATAGAAAACAGATTATTCTCTTCCCCTTGGCAGCAGCTTCTTCATATTTGAAAGCTGTTGTCATATCAGCCTCCTCTACTGCTATCATAAAATTTGCACCTAAGAGCCAACAGGACAAGACAAAACCCAGTTTGGCACACTGCCTTTTGTACTTTTGCTGATTCATCTTTTCAGAAGTATCACATGAGCAATCATTCTAGAAGCAATATCGCATTAGCACCAAAAGCTTTCCAAAGTTGATTCCTAGCCTCCATTTACTTTCATAAATAAATGCAGAGAATCAGGTTGTTATCTTATTATCAAACACCACGAAAGACTGGACCAAAATAGCACTTCCCATTTAGCAAAGGGCTCCCACCGTTTCATTCACGCCCATAGAAATAATCTGTTCTGTTTGTACAAGCACACTGAAACTACTTGCTCTTGAGAGGTGAGACAGATTCCTAAAGAGTCCGACTCTTTGTGATTCATAGTCAACAGACGCTCTTGAACAAGAACAGGTCAGGTGGTAATCCCCTCTATTTTGTCTGCAGCAAAAAAGCAGCATAAGACACATAAAGAGTTTGCATTGAATTTCTGTGGCAAGTATGCAGCTATTTCCAGTAGGATAGCAGCTTGTGACATTGAGCACTGGTTTATACCCAAGAATGGAGAAAGCAGACATGAGATTGTAGCACAACTATATCTGGCCTGGTTTTAACATCTTCCAATAAATAATTTTCCTCCTGTATCACATATCTAAGAAAACAACACATTGCCTTTGAAGACAGACAGTCTTGTACATCTATTGGAGGTCAAAAGGCTTGGACCCTACTTTGAGCTCTGTCCTGTGCTTTCTTTATGACCCAGATCTATCACATAAGGGTTTAGGGAAGAACAAAGAACTTGAGTAAAATTGGAATATTTACCACCCACTTACTGGAAATACTTAGGGGTCCCAATTCTTTAGTATGTTTTAAAAATTCAAGGAACGGTGGAATAAGTTATAAATAAGCAAAATAACACAAAATCGTCATCTCAGAAGGAAGAACAAGTGACTAGCTAGTAGATCACAAGTGTCAGGAACTCAGCAAGTAAAAGCAATCAGCAGGGATGCACCTTACAATATCCTGAACCTCACGACTGTGCACACTAGTCTGCTGCTGAAAGTATCTGGGTTCAAGGACTTTTCCCAGACAGCACTTCTCCTGCCACCGTTGGACAGAGAATACTGGACTAGATGGAGCAGGCAGGGCATTTCTTCTGTTTTTTCTGGTTTCAGAAGTGACTGATGTGGCAGAGCTGCTCAAAAGATTACCCTTCCTAAATTCTCACCTAACTTTATTTTTACTGTCAAATCAACATTATTAAAAACTGTGATTTGATGGTGTAACTCAAAAAAGGTAAGTCTAGAATTACATAAAAACTGCCTCTTCTGTTAATAGTGTGACAGGCAAAATTCTCATTACTACCCAGAATGTCTCCTGTGTCTACAGTTAGCATCTTCAGTTGGCAAATCATAAACATCTAATCTTATTTTTTTTTGTTTTCAGTTCTTAATTTTATAAAATATATATGTGTGCTCTTTGCAACTTTTCTGTTCCTTTGTTTTCATAATAGCTTTATTATTAGAGTGAGCAAACATATATTGAAAAGTAACAGGGCGCAGAAGGAATTTACATTCAGGTGCAACCTATCAGGATTCAGCAGAAGGCTAAACTGCAGTTTCAGATGGTGAAGAGGTTGCTTTTAAACAAGTGTGTTCATTTGATGTTCTAAATGAAGTAGATTGTATTGAATATCCCAACTTGGGATGAAGGACTTATCTACTGAATGTAGCATGAAGCCTCCACGGGAATTTGGAAAACTGCAAAAGGGCGACTAAGGTACAATATAACATTTAAAACAAGGACAGAATGAAATACAGTTCCAGAAACATCTCCTGTATGGACTCTTTGCTCCCCATTGCACACTCACAGGTACATTCCCTCTTCTGGTGGCTGCTTGCTTCTAGTTCAGGGTAGAATAGAGAAAGCAAATTCTTTTCTTAATGTCCACCAACAAACAGCCAACCACAGAAATACCAGCCAGATTAGTATTAAAGAAGGTCAGATGGATACTGAGGGCTCAGAAATGATGAAGACAGACTGTGTGAACATCATACTATCCCTTCACATATGTCTCAATTATGTCCTCGAGTCCTGGGCTTTATTCCCCACCTGTGCCAGACGGCTGGCAAGGAGCAAGCCCAGGGTGGGTGTTGTGGTGCACATTCTGCCCACCATGAGGTGTTGGTGAGCCAGGGAGACAGAACCAGCAAGGAGGGGAGTGCGGCCCTCCCACCCAACCACTGATGGCAGTGAGAAACTTTAATGGGAGCAAGACCAGTCCTAGATGGGGCAGTGGCAGAAGCACGTAATGAGATTCTGAGTGGAAACATCTCATGTTTAGGTATTTCTTTATATTTGTTCACTTCATTGTGCAACATTAATATCTTTTAGCATATTTCCTATTATAACACACAATGTGAAGGTGAATCAAAGGTCTATGCACCAGCCTCATTCATCATGCATTTTCAACCTCTTCCTCTGAGCTCTACCCATTAATTCTTCAGCCATTACTTACTGTAATATGCTCAGGCTTCAGGAACATCAACAAAACTTAGAAAAAACATAGCACAGTAGTTCCTTCTCCACTCCTTTGAGGAATAACACATTCCTCCATGCCAAAATTAGTTTGTGATCTCAACTCAGTAAAATCCAGTCACAGGTCAAAGATGGACTTCCTATGAGAGTATCAAAGCTCAACTCCAAATTCAAAATTGTATATTTAAAACAGCATTTATTTTGCCCTAAAATCTATTCCACCAGGCTTGTACTCAGGTTCAGCTCCATCTCACTAACTCTGAACAAGAAAGAAGGACCAACTATACAGTATGTTTTGTGTAAAGTGAAAAATCTAAGTTTGCAGCAGTGAAGAAGTGATAGTTTGACACATGGCGCACCATAAGCACTTCTAAGCAAGCAAATGGAATCCTCTTATTTTTTTTTCTGTTGCCGCAAGCGTGCATTCGGTAAAACGTTGTGTCTCTCCTTTTGCCTTCTGCAGGGTTTCTGGGAAATGCAGAGAGCAGAGCATCTGTGGTGAGGGTGGTGGACTTTTTAGGTGAGACTTGTTCCTCCAGCCCTGCTGCAACTGCAAGTGAAGAAGCCACCACTGAAGTCAGGACCAAACACCTCTCACTGGAAACAATCATGATGGAAACTCAGTAATGTACACAATTAATTGCTCAGCTAAACCGTCTTATTCTCAAACTTTACACAATCTACAGCTGAGCTGAAGCACACTTCCAGTGTGAGAGAAGGTATGCAACACTCCCACCAACATGCTGCTTTCTAAGCACAATGAACACGAGCCCTGCTTTGTGCACAGGTCCCCCTCCTTCCTCTCGTTGCCCTGTGTTTCTGCCCAGTTCACAGCTCACCTCAGGAACAGCACCGAGCCTGGGCCCTTTCTGCAGAGATGGGCATCAGCCACCCTGGTTAAAATCAATCAGGTTACACAAGGTGGCTCCAAGCAGAGCTGCCAGCATGAGCTCTGAGTGAATGACACCAGTCCATTTCGAGGGGCCAGCTTATGCTGGCCACAGCCACTGCATCCAGCACGGGCATTCCCCCCTCCCACCTCCAGAGGCATTCCAGTGTTCTGCACCGAGAGCACCCTGCCACTCTGAAACACACATCTCTGCAGCACAGACAAAACCACCATGTTCCTGTCCGGTAGCTGGCCTACATGTACAGGAAAAATAGACTTTCATTCAGGAAGTAAACATAAAAGCAACCCAAACTGGAATCTGAAGGTCTGAGGATCAAAACTCATTGATAATGTAGAAGTGAAAGACCTAACAGGTTCATGTTAGAAATCAAGTGTCTATTTCCACAATGGAAACAAACAAGCACAGAAATGTAGCACATTTCCTACAAGTGCTTTTTACAGAAAAACCTTTGGCAAAGCTTGCAGTTGTGCAAGAAGGTATGCCAGATTTCAGACATCTGCTGACAGTCTCAAGCTTGTGCTGCACAAGTGTGAATTTGATTGCTGAGATGTGTCCAAAAGATGAGCAGCCTCTGGCACTGGTCTCACTGGAGTCAATGGAAAATGGTGGATCCAATTATTAGAGAGAGTTTACTTTCAAGTGGAATAAGACCATCTTTACTTAGGACACAAATTGCTTTCAATGTCTTAGTTCACAAAGGCATTGAGGAAAGAATACCAGAAAGAATAGCCCTTTCAAATACGGAAAAGCATGAATCTGCTAGGAAAGATAGAAAAAATACTTATGAAAAAATTCAAAACACTGGCTAATAAGTTTCTGCTCCATGGAAAGTCAGAAGCATAAATAATAAGCCAACCACTTACAAGCAAAAAAATATGAACCATCCCATAGCTCTTCTATAAGTCAGATATCAGAAATGTCGTAATCATATTCTACTCTGACTTTGCTAAATATTATAAAATACGGATATATTGGGGATATAAACATACCTCTGCAGGCTCCCTTCTTTAAATGCAATTCTTTGCAACTGAAAGTCCAGCCATCAACTTAATACACACATGACAAATGTAATTCATCTTTGCTTGCTATGTCTTCCATCACTCCTCCTGCCACCTAGATTGTAAATTAGATGTCGTATTCAAAAGAGCTGCACAATTTTCCCATATTTGTGTAATTGCTGGGTTCTTTCTACTCTTTTTCTGCACTGTTTCCAAAAGGCATTCCTTCTACAGAAGCTTTACTTTGTGGTCTTGGATCTCAGGTGTTGGCTGTAATGATCTCCACATCTCTAGCCTTCCCAGTTATTGCCCAGCCCCTGTTTCTCAGGCTATCCATCTAAACTCCTCAAACCTGCCTACTGTTCCAGGTGAATGCAATGAAGTTTGATTCCTTTCTGAAGCATGCTCTGAGTCCCTGGTGGCTACATCTCCTGGATCCCCAGATCATGGGCCAGGGAGCCAGCTGGAGCCAGCACGCACTGTGTCCTGAGCCACACAGGTCCCTGAGAGCAGGGCGCCTGAGATCAGCTGAAAGTTCTCACACAGCCCAGGGGCTCCAGCTGCCGTCAGCAGCTCTCGGACCCTGTTTTGGAGTGATCCTGAAACCAGCTCTCCCGGGCAGTGCTGCCGAGCAGTGACATTGCAAGGGCAGGTTGCAGATTGTGTTGGCAGCCGCTGTGTAGCTGGATCCACGCTTGTGTGCTTGATCCACGGGTGTGCTCCCCTTCAGCCCCCACCTACAGCCAGTCGGTGAGGACAGGGTGGGATCTGAACCCAGCCATGCCTCTATCTGTCCCAGAGGGTGTCTTCTCCAACTTCTGTCTCCTGTCTCAGGACCATCTCATGCCACTGGTCATGCTCTGTGCCTTCCCAGCCCACCTGCCCTGCCCGTGCCCTCTCATGGAAGGACTCATCTCTGCCTGCCAGGATGTCCCTGGGGATGCTTGGCCTCATGTCAGAGGCTGCCCACAGCACACACAGCATGCATCTCCCAGCAGCAGGTCTGTGTTGCTGTTCCCTTGTCCAAATATTTTCAGTTTTCCATGACTGCTGTGTTAAGGTTACACTTGATAACAAACTTTTCTGAGCACAAGGACTGCACACACCTGGAGTGTCCCAGTAAGGCCAGTGGGCAGTGTTGTAAACACCATGTTAAATCTGCACACTGCCTTGAGCTGTCTGCCTTTGGAAAACTCCCTCTGCATGAAATTCTCCCCATCCCCACCGATCATTGTTTTAATTTAAAGGGTTTTTTAAAGGATGTGATTTTAATGAGTGCAAGGCTCAGACCAGAAATACTGTATTTCTTTCTCCTGAATGATGAAGTAGGCACTTGGACTCTCTGCATTGATTTCTAATCTGCCATTTCATAATCTTGACAGTGAGCCCTGGAAACCAGGTTCATTCGGCTGTACTGTGAAGGTTTTTGTAAATAAGAGTAGCTGAGGCTGGTTAGGCCAAAAGAGAGGACCTGAATATCAGAGTCACAGCCCTTACTCAGGCTCTTCAGCACAGCTGACCAGAGTGATAATAGTAACAACAACAATAACAATGAGAGATGTGTATGGACTTTCATAAGAGGGAGCTCAAAGCAGAGCTCTGCTCCTCAGGACACAGGCAGGACCTCCTTCCCAGGAAGAACAGAATGATCGAGAGGCAGGAAATTAAAATGGCATGGATCTACTGGTCAGAAATGCAAATTCACAGGGATGACCACAAGTAGACTCATACACAGATACACTCCTGAGCATACATGGATTTTGTCTCGTTCAGCACGTGTACCAGACCCATGGCTGGGTAGTAAATCCGTTCTTGTTTGCTAAGAACCTATCTTCAAGAGAACCCTCAGTACAGGCACACTGCATTCTCCAAACAGTGCAGCAATTGTATTCCCTTCTGTCAAACCCGAGTTTCGGTTTTTTATGAGAAATGCCTATAATTAAAGTGACAAAAATCTTCCTTTGCCAGATGCAACAGAGACCTTTATTAGTTGCTGCAATAAAGCAAAGTCTGGGTTTTTCATTTCAGGCACCTTTGGTTCAGAGAACAAGAAACATACACTCCTCTTCTTAAATAAAGACACTTCAGAGATTTAATTCTCATGCATTCCGATGAGCCCACATCTCATGCGCCCACATCAGCACACACCACCTATCTGGGGCTGGCTGGCCACAGAGCCACCAGTGCAGGTGCTCTCACCCAGCTCTCAAACACCCTCACACCAACCACTACCACGATTTTTGTGGAGCCAGAAATATTCTTTAGATTCATCCACTGCTGTAAAGTCAGAGCTGTAAAGTCAGATCTTTTCCTCCTTTAAATGTGACTAGCTATTTACTCCCTAACAATTCTGCTTCAGAGCTGATTTAGCATTTTTATTGGAATGTGAAAGCTCTTAAAAGAAGAAAAAAATCTAATCAGGCAGAAGAGATAGAAAACTTGCTGAATTTTTTCTCCCCCCTTTGCACCCCTTCAATCCTATCAAAAGCACATCTTCCATTCATTGCTTCCCGATGTCATTATGACAAGCGGCTACAAATCAATAGCAGAAGCAAAGGCAGGCCTAGCCCGCACTCACCAAGTGATAAAGATTCACTCTCAACCCCGATTTGCTAATAGCACATAATAGCAGCCATTGGCGCCCCGCATTAAATCATACATTTCACTCTGCGTTTATTATGGGATTTTTAAAACTCCTCACCAAATTGGATTTTCTCGACGGTCTCTAATTTCCACATTTATCATTTAAAATTAAACTCCTCTGTGGGGAGGGGGTTGGGAAAAAGGGGAAGGAAGAGAGAAGCCATGCAATTCTGTATTTTCCTCTTTCTTTTTTATGAAAACCCATAAATAATCCCAGGTATCATTGCCATCAGCCCTGAAGTTTTATATATATAAAATACCAGAACTTAGGATAGAATAGCTTTGGGACTCAGCTTACCTTCATGCAGCCCTGCTAGAGAAGAGGAAATTAAAGAGAAAACCATAAGGAAACAGATTTTAAATAAGAAATCAAATAAACAAAATAGTCAACAAAGAAAGGTGGTATGAAAAGCATTATGGAAAATTACTGTGGATTTCCTCAGCTGGAAGAGCTAAGTAGCAAGGAAAAGATGGACCAAAACCAATTTTTAAAACCCGAACAAAACACAGACAAATAAAACCTCATTATCTCTTCTCAGTTCACATAAAATTCATTTGACAAAGAGAAAACAACAAACATATCTTTTAAAGCAGGGGGTTTTTCATAGAAATAATTTCCTTGTGATCAGGACCAACAAAGAAAAGCACTATACCTGAAGCCATTGTTCTTTGAAATTTATTATTTCATCCTATTCATCCTACAGGTGCCACCATGTGTAAGGCTACTGAGCAGATAATGGTGTTTAACAGCATCTACAGGAACATACACTGGTCTTTAAGCCATCTGGCACCTGATTACAACCAGGCAGAGGCATGGATGGCAGATGCTCTCTGGAAGAGTCCTCAGGAGGAGGCAAAGATGACTTGGGTTTTAGTAGTCTGTGGCCATGGAGAGAGTGCCCCTGTTATAAGGATAGTTGTATGGCTCCAACAGACTACTTGAAAATGTTCTCTTGCCCATTGGTACTGACAAACTGGGATTTTTATAGTTCAGGTCAGTGAACTATATGGCATTTCCTAGAGGAGTGCAGCTCCTAGCGATGTCCCAGATGCAGACTAGCCACTGCTTTGGTATCACTGTGAGCAGACAATTGTGCCAAGTGTTGTGTTTTCTTTAGCTGATGCCCCAACCGAAAGGAACCCTTTGTTCAGAGGACCTTTGCCTAGGCAGCAGAACAAGAGAGTGATGTTCCAGCCGTATAGAAAGAGAATGCCACATGTTGGTTTTCAGACTAGGAGACTTAGAGATCACCAGTCAACTGTTGCTTTGAGTCCGGAGTATAAAGCCGGTTTTCAACTTCACATGCAAGTAAGCCCATGTGCTGAACTCCAGAAAAGAAAAAAGTGCAATTACCTATGTCCGTCTAGTGTAGAAGAGCCAAAGGAAAACAGTGTGAGAGATACAGGACCACCCTGCCCTAGGAGGCAGATGTGCCTGCAATCAGAGCAGATGCTGCTGCTTATGGCTGCAGTACTACGGGTGTAAGAAACACACACCCTCTGAAAAACCTTGCAGGCAGACCCTTGGAGAACGTCCTGCTTTAAGAGTGGATATGAATGATACATCCTATGATCTGAGTGACCAGAGGGCTCTATCAGCAGAGAAGTGATTAGGGAACACTCTCTATCTTCTCCCTGGTCCACTGCCAGCATGAGACACTTGTTCAGAGAACACATGACAGTTACTGCTCTTACGCCAAGCAGGGCTCTGCTTAGCTCATGGGTATGGAGGTCCAAGTTCCTCCATCTGTCTTGGCCTCAAAAGAAGTGCCCAGATCCTGGGCTGTTTGAAGCAGTCTACGTTAGACATGAATTTGAGTCTAATGTGAACAAGGGCCAGTGACTTCTGAAACAGAAGGTGATGTGATAACGGCATGGTGAATTAAGCTTTCACTACTCGTGATTTCCAACCATGAGATGTGAACTCAATCAGCCCTCTGTCTAACATCCAATTAGTACAATCACCTCAATTCACAAACTACTAAGCAGTTTAACTAGGAGTCTGCTTAATAGGACTGGAAGATTTTTGTTCTGGTAAGTTTTGGTTTCACTAAAGAGCTATTAGAGATAAAATTCCTCATGAGGTCTTGCCAGTTCAGCTGCTACACATCAACCATATCACAGGCAACACTCCAACAGCTTATGGCTTCTTTGCAACTGCATCAATGTCATTCTGAATCCCAGCTGAATGCAGGGGCAGCTTCTCTTTTACTCTAAAATTATCTTCTCTTAAAACTTAAGGCAAAAGTGACAAAATTCCAGAGCCTCTCCTTTGAATTATTATCTGTTACCTTAAGGATCAGCAGTACTAGCAAAGGCTGGGAAGTGTAAAAGCTCCTGAGAACTAGTCACCTCGTACAAAGCAAAAGAACATCCTAGCATGGTTTTTCCCTCCATGAAAAAGCTGGTAACTTTCAAGAAATACATTGGTTACAGGTATTGAACCTGAGTATTGGCCACCACTCAGTTTAATCAGTCACAAATTGGATCTCTGGTATCTTCACAGGAAACAATGTATGTTACTCCGTCTCTAGCCAGAACATGAATCTGGCCAACGCATTACTGAATCACCACTTTTTTTCACTAGAGATATCTGTTTAAAATTAGAACATCAGTAAGAGTTAATTTAGGAACAGAGCAGAGGGAAAGAATATTTTGGGTTATGAGCCTTTTTTACTTCAATCGTCCCATACAGTAAAGGGCAAAGTCTCAGCAAAGTCAGACATCTCCCTTCACAGTAAGTATTTTTAAGGATGTGTTTGGGTCCCAGTTCTTTTTCTTCCGCAGTCCACTTTTCTGTGGCCTTGCCAATTCAGTTTGAGGCTTTCTGCTACCATTTCTTTACTTTTCAGTTGAGGCATATGAACAGGTCCCAGG
Organism: Gallinago undulata; assembly: GCA_026546715.1. Lineage (NCBI taxonomy): Eukaryota > Metazoa > Chordata > Aves > Charadriiformes > Scolopacidae > Gallinago > Gallinago undulata. The sequence goes on along the minus strand of JAOTQQ010000063.1, from coordinate 45,850,158 downwards.
TGCTGGTCTCTCTGGGAGACCCTTCCAATGCCTCCCATATAGAGTCGCACCGTTTCTTACTGCTCCAGAATCCAAAACATCCTGTGGTTTATTGATCCACCTAACCACACTTTGCCACGGATCTTTATCTTTTGCACTCTTCCTGACTAGTGCATCAAAACGGGAAGTGTGTGACACATTACTCTCCAACTGACCTGCAAGGTTTTCATACCACATAGTCAAAATTCCCTGGCAGCCACTGTCTCTCCTTCAGTTGCAACTGATAGAAAAGTATCCTGAACTCACTACCATGAATTATCAGAGTAATTCTGCAGCTCTTGAATAGATCAAGCATGGTGATGATGAGGGTGGTGAGACACTGGAACAGGTTGCCCAGAGAAGTTGTGGTTGCCTCATCCCTGAAAATGTTCAAAGTCTGGTTGGACGGGGCTTTGAGCAACTTGATCAAGTGAAAGATGTCCCTGCTTATGGCAGAGGGGCTGGATTAGATGATCTTTAACTGTCCTTTCCAACCCAAACCATTCTGTGATTCTATGACTTCAGAAACCGGATGCTTCCATTCAGCCCCAAACGAGATCTACTTCTCGTTGGGCAGTAAATTATCTGTGAATGCCTCATTTAAGGAGGTGTTCTTGAAATGGACAACAAGGTTTACAGGATATCCTGGAATAAAAGTGATTCAGAAAACATTTCCTAAGAGCAATGCCGCAGAAAAACAGTTTCAACAGTTCTGATCGTTAGGAAATCACATTCTTGGTCCACACTTCTGTGGTAAGAATATCACAATAAGAAGGAGACCTCATTTCTCTTTTATTATCATCAAGCTTTGGATATTCTTTTACATAAAGTGAATCCATCTCTGCATGTGTAAACAAAAGCATGGATGAGCTCCTCTTTCAGCTTGAAGGGGACTGCCGGCTAACCAGCTCTAAACTCTACCTGACCCAGCTTTGCACAGATTTCCACAGTTCCTGCTGGAGTAAGATTTGATCACTAAGACATCTTCTCTGCAGGAATTATTTTCCCCATGAAAGTTGCCAAACTACAGTCTGTACAACAAGCTGTTTTAAACTCACTTGTTCCGACACTTCACATTTAGAAATAAAGGTATGTACTACAGCAGTTCATGCATGCTTTGGGATAATAAAACAAAAGAGATCAAGCTTTTAAATGATCTACCTGTGTAAATAAATGCAAAAATTTAAAAAAAAAACACCCCAAAGTTATAGCTTTAATTGCTACTGCAGAAAATCCTGCATTATCGAACCAGTCACAACTAACATGGGACAGTAAAAGATCTACATCCAAGCCCTGTACTGCCATGTTCGTACATCCCAGACGAGCACTCTGAACATCAGGCTGCATGGGGATGTCTTGCACTCTTTCCTGTTGGCGCTGAGGCACTTCATAAAAGAAACTGAATAATCACTGGGCTGATGTTATAGCCCAAGGGTCAAAGTAGTGCCTGGAACATAAAGCAGTCAAGTTCAAGCCATTACTCCAATGAGCACTGAATGACTTATAGAAATGACATGGCTGCAACTGAGCAGACTAAGAGGCTTGTTCCAGAAGAGCCAGTGCCCTGACAGCCGTGGCACTTGCTAGGATGTGCAAGGCAGCGAGTGACACCAGCCCTGGGTGTGAATCGGGTAGACACGGGCACTGGCATCCCACAGGGCAGGCAAGCCAAGGCAACACATCTATTCTTTTAAATCTTCTTTGTGTTACGGTTCTGTCTCCACCAGCTGATGCCTCTTTCTCCACCACCCCTCTTCCCAAAAGAAACTCAACCCCTCTGCTCCTCAGGTGTACATTGGGCATGTCATAAGGCTTCTTCAAAGCCCATGCACGCTGTGTTTCACAGGTACAACCACCCAGCAGCCCAGTATAAGCAGAGTTTTGTTCAGACTTTGGGTCCCAGAAACATACAGGTAATGCAAGACTGTTTTGCAGATATGAAGATTGATTTGTAGGTTTACAACAGAAGAAAATAAACAACCTTACAACTAAAAATATCATAATAGTAATGGCTTCATATCCAACAGGCAAACAGCCTTTAAAAATCTTCATGATTTAAAAGAGCTCAGGGTCAGCAAAAATGTAAGATGGCAGAAGATCGCCAAAGTTTGCTTTTATCCTTATTTTACACCAGCAGGTAAAAGGTTTAGCCAAAACAAATAAAACAGGACTTCCACAAGTTGGCTGCTTTAGCTAGCAGACTGATCTCCCAGTTCTGGTACCAATGGGATGAAGCATGGCAGCCAGGTCTGCTGGACCTGCTCTTTGGGACAAATGGACAAGATGACAGAAAACTGAAGGTGTAAAGTGCTTTTATTTTCCCTCCTCATTTGAGGGCACAGTGAATAAAGTTCTCATTGCACCTTGTTAAGAGTCAAATTCTGATGCAAGTCTAACAAGAGGCGGCTGCACTCTAAGCCTTGATGGGCCAATACATGATGGGATCTATACCAGGCACGTTAGGCCAGAAAAAGGAGACTGAAGCCTGGATGCCTCGCTGGTGCACTGCATTGAATTTCCTTGTGAATGATCTCCAGTATTGAAGTTTAACATATAAATAATCAGCCACCCAGAGGCTGCAAAGACGCTGAGTTTCTGCATCTTTTTTTGGGCAAGTAGACACTTGAGCTAACACACCTTGGCTCTAGCTAAGCCAAGAATTAGACACAGGGCATTTTCAGCATCATGTCCTCAGCGTTATAATTTGTTTCTTTCATTCTGTCAATGCTCAAACTTGTTGACCTTCCAATCATACTTGCCCTTTCTATCCTCATCTTCGCTTTCAGGGAGGATAGCAGTTTTATTACAGGGCAATTGGGAGTGTTCTTAGTATAGTCATTTGTCCAAGGCAGTTACTGCATTACTGTTACTGATCAAACAGTAACGGGAAGCCAGGACTCAGGTTAAGTGGCATTCCTACTTTTGGAATGCTGAAGGCCAAACAGAGGCACATTAGCAGAGCTATGAACAAACGTCTGCAAATTGAAGGCAACTCTGTGTACCGACTGCCTACATGTTCCACCTGGGGCAAACCTCAATGTTTAATACATTTATACTAAAATGTAAAGAAGGTAAAGCAATGTTTATGCTTTCTGAGAAAGATGGGAAGGCAAACAATGTAAGGAACAAGAGTAAAATGTGTGAGTATCTGCCAAAGTGATAGCTTTGGCATGAGTTTAAATTGATTCACTGCCATCTCCCTAATACAAAGGAGGCATATTTTAGCAGGAGAGTCTGCTGAAGTTTTGGTGCTGGAAGGCACCTGTTCAGTGCTTCAAATCAAAGCTGTAAATGCCCTCAAACAGCTTATAGATAGTTCTAATTATTAAATTTTCATTTAAATGAGCCAGATCTACTTCTGACCAGTACAAAACTCAGATTCTGGCTAGAATAGGTTGGGTGGGGTTTTTATAAATTGTGTGAGAAGATACCAGGCAATAAAGATAACCTGCATTTCCACATCATACGTTGCAAACAAAAAGGTATGAAAGGTCTCATCCAAAAAAGCTGTCACCGTGCTAATGCCCAAACTAACAAGCCCTGCCAAGCAACAGTGTGTTTGCACAGGTTGCTCACTCCTCGACCACCGTTGTGTGGCCTCCAGTCTCCCCAAAGAGCATGCAATGCCTGCTCACGTCCTCCCACAGTTCACCAGGTAGACAAGAGCACAGACAAGAGGAGCTGGTCTCACAGTGTTATAATACACAGATAGAAATGAAGACCTGTACCTTTAAAGTTCATAAGCATTAAATCACTGATGCAGAGCTGCAATTATATCAAGTTATTCTGCCAACATGAATCGTGGAGATACATATCCAAACCAGCAAAGCTGATTAGTAGTGTGGGAGCTCCCTGCATGCTCCTTCAAAACACAATTAAAAAGAGTTTTATTCAGAGTAACACAGGGGTTATAGGGTCAGAAGAGTTTCCATTTCAAAAGGCAGCAGGATACAAACTAGCAGGAAGGGGAAAGTAAATTGCCCAGAATTTTGCGCTAGAAATATCATGGGTATTTAGCAGCTAGGCTTCAGTTTCTTACCAAAATTTTATCCTACTATTTCTAAGGAAAATAGAAAAATCAGTGCAAAGACACTGATAGTGTGATCTGCGAATGGTGAATAACTACTGTTCCACCTACAGCAAGTACAGATTCTGCCATCTTGCTTCAAACTTTGAGCTTGCCCATCGATTCTTACAAAGAACAGATAATAATCCTTTTGACTTTCTACAATTTACAAGTTATTATGATTAAAACAGGAAAAAAAAAATGTTTAAAAAGTGTAGCAGAAGCTCCAGCAAACATTCTTCTTGTCCAGTATTGCTTTAAGAAGTCAACACAGTTCTCCTAAGCAAACAAAACAAAGGAAATATTTTCCAGTGTTTGGCAGTCAGCAATTCATTACCTTGCTCTGCAGTTCTTTTTGTGGTCCAGCCTGGTTTTAGACAGCTACCATCCTGTAGGCTTCACAGAAGAAGCCTGCTTTCACTAGATTATACAGATATTTTAAAATGAAGTGATGTACCACATTTCTGTGAAACGTGGTTCTGCACAGAAGGCAAAAATTTTGAAGATTTACTTGGATATAGTTTAGAGGAGAAGAGCTGTTGGATCTAACAGACGCCAGCTAATATCCTCCCCCACCCCAAAATAAAATGCCTAAACATCAGTCAAAGCAGCATGTAGGTTGACTTCATCTAAATCTGAATGGATAGATCTTGCATTGTCAACCTTATTTGAGATTTCCAGAAACTACCTGGCTTTCCTCAGGCCACTGCAACTTTGTCTCCAGCTATCTGAAGACATTGGAAGGGTAAGATCTTTCCTCAGCTGCTGTCAAAACAACAGTGTTCTTGATTTCCTAGCTTTAGTGATAACATAAAGGTAGAATCAGAGAAAGACTTTTCACCATAGCTTCTCCCTATATATCTATAGAAATAAAACAATCCTTTTCTGAATAGGCCTAAAGTCTATCTAAATTAACTTGTCAAATTACAGGAACCCAAAGAAACATTATTATTTAAAAAAAAAAAAATATTTCCAAGATGAAGCAGTTTCCAGGTTCCTAGGAAAAAAGACAAGGCTGGTATCTTGCACCCAAGCTTTTGTGTTCATCCCCTCTCCCTATGCCCCCTTACCACATAAAAGCTTTATGAATATAACCTGAAGGATGGGGAGCAGGGAGGAAACAAATTTATCTCAACTGTTCATTCTTCATATTTTGGAAGAAAATAAGTTTTGCAATATTGAAGTGAAAATGTAAAAATCATCTCCTACCATACATAGAAGTTTCTCTTCATATATTTACCTCCCTCCCCATCAAGACAAATAAGTATGTTACAATCTTACAGAGCATACAGTTTTCCACATATTTTCAAATTCCTTTTTTTTTTTACTATTTCAGATAGCTTCTACTTATGATTGGTTAAGCTACCTGTGCTCATGTGCTTTTATAGTAAATAAAAATGGTTTTATAAATAATCAAGCTTTTTCTGCTTTATCAAAAGCCTTTTTTCCTTTTTAGCTTATAAGAAAAATACAGGCTAGTTAAATATTTGTTTCAATAATCAGATGTCCATTAAAAAAAGGGGGGTAGGAATTATTAAAATCACTATAGAAAATACTGTATGCCTCCATATTAGAAAAAATGAGATAGTCTAACATTATACACTTCTGACATTAAGTCTTCGAACAAGATAAAGCCTTTACTAGTAGGTAAATCATTGCTAATTCCTTTGGTTAGCAGCAGGAAGATGAAACATGAGATATGCTTCCTCAGAAAAAAGAGCGGGTTTTTTCTTTATATTGCAACCTTAAATGTATTGTCTTTGTTCCTAAACTACTTAATCTATGTACACATTCATAAAGCACAAATGATTAATTATATATGCTTACATACATAATATTGTCTATTAAATATAATATTACATATTATATATTTAATGTACATTATTCTATTGCCTAACCTTATAGTTGAGTCATTGTTATTTCATAGCATTATCTGACACATTGTTGTCTAGGATTAGCACTGCAAGTATTTTAAAAATAAAGCTTGACTCTAATGTCTAAGGTCTGAATGCCCCCCATACTTTAAAGAACACAATAAAATTTTAATTGGGCCTCAGAACTCTGCTTGTTGTTTGTCTGTATGCCTGATCAGACATTAGTGATAATGAGACTCCAAGAACCTAATATTAATGCTTCCATAGGACTGAAATCATTCTGAACCTGGAGACACAAGACAATATGTGAAGTTATGGGATTCATGCCCAGCTCTCTACGAATAGTTTTCCCCTGTCCTGCATGAAACCGTTCTCATGCCTGGTCAGCTTCAGCTCCAAGTGTTTTGTTACTATTGCTCTCTGCAGAAGAACCCCACAATTTTTAAGCCAGCTTGCAGCAATTTCTGCAATATGCCTCTGACCAGTCTTTACTGCTCTGTGAAAGCCTAGCTCAAGGAACATCCCACATTCAGAGTAATTCGGTGGATGCTAGCTGAGAGAAAAACAGTAATATTTGGCAGGAAGTAATCCTGTAGTGAAAATGCTACTTGGCTTTTATATATATACTAATTATTTCATGGGATGCAGAACACAAACCTACATACTAGCTTTTAAAGAACTAGTTTTCTGAAGGAAGGTTTCATTTCAGTAACAGTGATATGCCTGAATTCAAACCACAAAAAGCATGACGTTCTCCCTATGGCTTTCTCCATAGCCCTGCCATGTCAGTGTATCTAACCCACATATTCAGATGCTCTGCTGCTTCCTGGTGCCTGCATGAGACCTGGCCAAGCTGCAATACAACAGAACAGCTGAGCTTAAGTGATAGCCTTTGTTCTTAATTTCTTGGAATTTGTCAGCCGCAGTGAGACAAACCGGGTTTTGTATTTAATTTCACAGAACCTTTCCCCCCACCACCTCCTGTTCTGCAGCCTACAACTATTGCTTTTCCCACGCTTACTTCCTGAGCTCTGGCCCTTGGGAAAGAGAGTAAGAGGCAAAATGTTTACAAGATACAGACTTGTCACAAACTGCCTCCTGCCAAACGTTTGGTATCAACGTTGCTGCTCTCAATCTAACCAACACTGAAGATCTTCAGAAGTTTTCATTTTTAATCATACCAAATCAGCTTATTTTTTCAGACAAGCTAATCGAGACACCCACGTCCAGTGGATGTCAGTAGGGCAACATACTGTTTTTCACCCAGAGAGCAGAGCCCATTATAAATAACACTAAAACCTTTGTGAAGATGACTGTCCCCTCTACAGCTTACAGCCTAGAGGCTTCATTATTGCCTTGACCATAATTCAATTCACCCCTTCCTAAAAGGTCTATTTCTGTAACCAACCCCCACCCTTGAAAATACGTTCAACTAATAATTTCCGATTAATGCAGTCAATTACTAACTCTCCCCCAGCCTCTTACTATCACCTGATTGGGCCAGAATGGAAAGGAAGCAGCAACTAACCAGGGAGGAATAGAAGTAAGGGTAAAATAGCAATAAAAAGTAATTACATAAAAATGCTAAACATATTACATCTGTTAGTTTGCTTAGCCCAGTGGGCTTGACAATTCCAGGGTTTTGCCATTGTCCACGCTCAGACAGACAAGAATAAGAGAAACAGGGAAAGGATCTTTCAATAAGATTATTAAATCAGTGCATGAAAAATAAGTCGTCATTACATTGCAAAAGGGAGAGAGAAACTCGCTGAAATTTCTTTCTGCAGATTTGCCTTTGTGATCTGCAAGGTGCTGTTCTCCTGCTTACACTCTGTTGCCCTGGCAACGTACTCCTGTAAAATAAAGATTATTAAAGCGCATATGATTATTTGGCCGCACAGTGAATGAGGCAGCCGCTTCTGAAATTCCTTATCAGAGAAATTCAATTTTAGGCCAAATTGTGTTTTCACTGCCTCTCAGCTTCTCCCGCCCCCCTGCAATACCAATAAAACCATCATCTCCCCAGCTATACATGATATTTTGTCACTAACTCTTTCATGCCTTTCCTTTCCCATTCCAGGTTTTATTTTTATTCTGTCAAAGCAGAATGCTTTTCCCAATTTGTAGAAGGTTTGCTTCCTTACAGGTTTTTTTTTTTTCTGGCAGCTTCAGCCTTTTTCTTCCCTGCACATGCAGCTGGCATCAGTCAGCAGCCTCCTCGCAGGCAGTAGCAGCAGCAGCGAGGAACATTGCCCCCCATCCAGTCCACGCTGGGTGTGTCAGTGCCAGATCCCTGGCTGGGGGAGCCTGGAAAATGAGGCTTGAGCGTGGAGGGGTTGCTTGAAATGTCACAAATACACAACTGCCCTTCCCACCATGTGCTTCCTCATGGAGCCTAATCTGCTTCAGAGGTCTTGGCTGCCTCTGCTTGCAGCTCATCTCAAAAGCATCTTTGGGGAGCTGGTGGCCAGCCCACGGAAATTCCCGACTGATGCGTTTTACACGTCTGTTGCCAGCACTGTACTGCAGCCACCCCTTGCCCAGGCTAAGGGAATCAGAGAATCATAGAACGGTTTGGGTTGGAAGGGACCTCAAAGATCATCTGGTTCCAACGTCCCTGCCATGGGCAGGGACACCTCCCACCAGAGCAGGTTGCTCAAAGCCCCATCCAGCCTGGCCTTGAACACCTCCAGGGATGGGGCATCCACAACTTCCCTGGGCAACCTGTTCCAGTGCCTCACCACCCTCATAGTGAAAAATCCTCCAGCCTCCCAAGTGACACCAGCAGGGAGCCTCTGCGAGAAGCATGTTAGCACGGTGTGGCAGCAGACGTGCCTCAACTGGCGCATCTCACCAACATCAGATAAATCAACAACAAAGACTCTTTCCTTGGCACATTTCAGACACCTGCCCCTCGTGCCATTACATCCAAAGCACCGTGTGTGGTTACTGCCCCGACGCTCACTACTTCTGCACCGGCTGCAGCTGACGAAGCACAGCAAAGGTCAGAGAGGTGCCCGTTACTATGTCCCACCGCACCGGGAGACCCTGCGGGTTCCACCTGCAAACAGCGGGGATGACAAGCCTGTCCACGGCTCTGCCGCAGAGACAGAGGCAGGCGGGCTCCCGTTCCTTCCCTAACCTACTCTCGCTGCCCGTTCCCGACAGCCGCCGCCCGACCCGCAGGGCGAACCGCGGGGCCCGTACCGGGGCCGGGGCGGCGGCCGCGGGGCCCTCGCAGGCAGTGTCCGGCCGCCGCGGCGCAGCAGGGGGCGCTGCCGCCCCGCCGCCGGCACAGGCCTCGGGGCGGGCCGCGGAGCCGGGGCCGGGGCGCGGCGGGACGGGACGGCGGGGCAGGGGCGGCCCGGGGAGCGGCGGCCGTAGGGAAGCGGGTGTCCCAGAGGCGGGTCCGGGAGAAGCGCTGCCCGGCGGGGAGGCAGGGGGAGGCGGCGGCCGAGCCGCCCCGTCGCAGGCCGCCAGGGCAAGGAGGCGGCAGCGCGGCGGGTAGGGGCTGGGGAAGGAAGGCCCGGAGGCGGTAAGGTGCGAAGTCTTCCCGGGTGGGAAGCTCCGTAGATTCACTCCACAGTCCCGTCAGAGGTGGGAACTGACCGGGAGAAGGCTCCGCCGTGCTTCACGGTCGCCCCTCTCCTGTACCCACACCTGGAAGCGATCCCTGTGTGCAGCCTTGCAGCTTTTAGGATCTTCTCTTTCCCTCCTGCTGTTTTAATTTACAAACAGTGAGCCGTTTCGGTAGGCGAATGAAAAATATAAAAGTGCGTTAGGCAGTCCAAGCCCTGGACCTGTGCTGTGGTCCCTGGCCTGCCTCCCCACACGGCTGGGGCTGAAATTAAAATCAAGGTAAATGCGCCCGATTCACTAGGCACAAGGGATTCTGCTTCTTCAGGTAGTATTAAAAAATTACAATGACTGCAGAAAGGAAATGAAATTGCTTCTTTGAATATTAAACTTGTAATCGTTGCTATTTTTCCTCGATGTTTTATAACCGGGAGCCTAAGCAACAGCCTTTGTGCAACTATTAGTGGGCAACTGCAGTGCAGCTAGGATGACTGAAAATTTCTGAAGGCAGTACAGTAAAGATGAAAGTGATTCTTAGAACTAACATATGTGCTTTATTTTTTAAAGACGGAACAGAGAGGAGGCACAATTACCCCAGATTTAGAAGATCTGAGTTCAAGCCGTGACCTACTGAAGCTTCCCCTACCTCAGCTTCTCCTCCCCCTGTCTTAAAATGAGGGGAATAGCTGTTGCCTACCTTGCGGATAATTGCAAGGATAAATACCTCAGAGGCCAAGACTTGGTTGATACAACAGAAAAAATGCCTAATATCGTCAACACAACGTACCCCCAAATCAGGCCTCCAGTTTCCTTATGCTCAGCAGAAGATAACTATGATTAATAACAAGAACAGGATAGGAAAGGAGACCAAAAGGGGACGTGTGGATTTCAACAGAAATGGTACGGTTCACCAAGGCAATGCCTGTAAAAATTTCCTTTTCAGGGGGGAGTGAGGGGTGAGAGTGTCATCCAGCATCCCCTTACTAAACAAAAATACAACGCAGGAAAAAAAAAACAAAAACAAAAAGCAACAGTTAAGTCCTACAAGCAGTACTAGACAGTTTCAGAGACCCCTCAGAGACAGGATCAGGCTCTGCACAAAACAATGCAGCTTCCTGGGTTTGTTAAGAATAAGCAGTTCCTGAACTGTGTCCTCACGTTTTTCTCCCATCCACCTATTGTCCTGGTTTCAGCTGGGAAAGAGTTAATTCTCTTTCTAGTGATTGCTGTGAAAGGAATGTCAATAATACCTATTGTTTTTAGTTGTTGCTAAGTGATGTTTACACTATTCAAGGACTTTTTCAGCTTCCCATAGAAGCATAGACAGAAGGATGAAATGGCCAAGAAAATATTCCATACCGTAGATGTCATGCTCACTATATATAAACAGCCATTAGCCAGGGGACACAAATCCACAGTCACTGCTCAGGAAGGTGTCAACTCACTGGGCAGTGAGAGTGATCCATGCCATTATTATTAGTGTTGCTGTTACTATTATTGTTATTTTTCCTTTTCTAATATTGTTTCTATTAAATTGCCTTTATCTCAACCCATGAGTTCTCTTTTTCTCCCTTTCCCCTCCTTTTCTTTCCCTCTTCTCCCCACCCTTCTTGGCTGGGTAAGGGACTAGGGGTGACTGAGCGGCTGTACGGTACCATGACACCTATATTATGTCTTAAGACCATTGCCTCAATTAAAATACCATTTTGGTCACTTAGATCACTTAATGGAGGGCTGCAAAAGCCTCCGTTTCCTCTACAAAAATGAATAGGCTCAGGTAAATAAAATCTATAGCGATTTCTGAAGGCCCCAAACAACTCAAGTCCTTCTCATTTTAGAATGTAAAAATATATAACATGCACAAAGATCTCAGTTCCAACAAGCTAAGAGCAAAGGTCCATCCAGTCCAGTGCCATGCGTCTGACAGTGGCCAGAAGCAGCAGCCTAGCAAAGAGTACAAGCAACAGGATACAATACTTCTTACAGGTGCTTTTAAAGGCTCCCTCTGTTGCTCAAAGTTTCCCAAGCCAAGCGTGGTATCTCCACACTTAAATGAAAGAATGGGGAAGATACAGATATAGCATCTATATTTAAAAAAAAAATAAAAATGAGTGAAAACAAATGTTCTTATCTAATATCCATGCAAGAAATTGACAAGCCCTCAAAACAAGGTTTTGGTGGATATATTAGATAGGGCCACAGAGGAGGGTTGCATAGAGCCCTTCTGGAATCATGCAGTGTGTCTCAAAGAGAAGGCAGTCTTCCAGACTGAACGCTCTGGTCATACAAGTTTGCTGAGTTACACTACTTCTGGCTTCTTCAAGCTGTTTTCCTCTCTCAGTGACACATAACACTATTTCCTTGGCTACCGTTGCTTCAAAGAGCCAGCAAAAATACCACTTCTCTGTCACAAGCTTTCCAAAAGCCTGGAGTTCCAGAATGAAAGACGGAATTAAACAGCTTGCGGTCAAGTAAGACAATTTTAACAAGATACTCAGAAAATAAACTTTATCCCTTGTCTTGCTTGGATGAAATAAATTCAAGTTACAATTGAAGTTACGATGGGACAAAAATTCTGATAAGGATTGTGGTTTTTTGGTGCTAGATTACCTGTCTTGGAGAACTTCTGGCTCACCTGGAGCAAATGATGTTAGCAGTCATAGGCTCTAGGAGCTAGGAATAAAAAATAATCTTCTAGAGACTGGAGAAACCATACCACGGAAATAAAAGAATCTAAAGGGTTTAGGGGAAACAGACAAACAGTTGACTGTAAATTCCCTAAGTGCCTTTGTTTCTGGTGTCTGCATTTTTAAAAGGACACAGGAAAATTGGAGACAGTGCAGAGTCATAAAAATTATTTGAGAACTGGAATGACTGCCTCAGAATGAGAGACTTAAGGAGCTCAATCTGTTTAGTTTATTAAAAAGATCAAGAGATGGCTTGATTACGATGTATAAGTACCTTCAAAGGGAGAAAATACCAGGTCCTAAAGGGCTCTTTAATCTAGCTGAGAAAGGCATAACAAGAACCAATTGCTGGAAGCTGAAGCCAGACCAGTTTAAATTAGAAATAAGGCACAGTTTTATAGTAAAAATGATTAGACATTAAAAAACCCTACCCTATCAAAGGAAGGAGGATTCTTCATCTTTTAATATCTTCAAATCAAGACAGGATGCCTTTCAGTAAAGTAAGCTTGAGTTTAAAAAAAAAAGGCTCAATACAAGGGTAATTGAGTGATACTTAGTGACTTATCATAGGTAAGGAAAGTTCTAACATCATAATTTGGAATGAAGGCTTGAAATCTGGCATTACATAGGTTTGGCAACAGGTACATGCCATTTGCACTGTGCAAGAAAAACTGCCTGGAGCTGGCTACATTATTAGCCTCAGAGAAATACCGGACTGCAGATGCCAATCAGAGACCTGATGATAGTTTAAAAACTGATACCGCTTTTCCTTATTTAGTACATTCCATCTCCTGAGGCGGCCTCATGCTGGCCAGAGCCATGGCAATGCCTCCGTAAACAAGGCTGCTGAAAGCCCAGGGCCACAAGTATGAAGCCACACTTTTACATACTGGTAAAATAATGTTTGGAATGATCAAACAGATTGTGGCTGTAGTTACCAGGTACAGTTGAGGACACAATGCCAGCCCTTGGATGGGACTTGCTGCATTTTATCCCCTTTGCTACAGATGGATGTTCCAGGACTCATGTTTGCCTGGCTATTGAAACTAGACCTAGATACTCCATGCAAAACCAGATAGAAATAGGAAACTAGGCTGCCAGCAAACATAACAGCACATCTATTGCTAGGAACCAGCAGAGACACAAAGGAAACCAGGAAGACAAGGCAGGATTTATTGTATTATTTAACTATGCAGCAGTTACGGATTAAGATAAGACTGAAATACACCCTAGTGTACACGAGGAAGAGTTCTTCCACATGGTGACACAGGGAGTACAGAACTTTCCAGCACCATTGCCGAGGTGTGGTTTTTTTTTTCCCCCCGTTACTTTATATGTTTACATCCTATTCCCTCTTAAAAGGTTAATATCAGTCTTTAGGATTCTCTTTGTGGAAGGACTTCTTTGTGACATGGTCATCACCCTCATCTTTCTCTGAACATCTAGATCAGTGGCCTCCAAACTTTTTATATTGCATATCCCATCAGTAAAAAAATTTTGAGCATGCATCCCAATATTTTTACTATGCATGTACTACTATATTATAGCCATTATAAACATACACATAAATAGAAATTAAAAAAGGATAATGATGAAATAAACACTATTTTAAATAAAAATTATTTATTAACTGTACAAAAAATATTTTCTTCCTGTAGCCCAATGGATTGTCTTGCATACTCCACCTTGGAGACCACTGATTCAGATCCACAGACCTTTCAAGGACCACCGTTCTTCTAAACCCTTCTATAAAGTTATGTGTGGTTGTCTCAGTTTCCCTGAAGGGAAAGCGGCAAGTTACTCAAGGTTGAGAATACAGCCTTGGTAATGTGATAAAATGAACTGACGTTGCTTCATAAAGACATAAAATGGGGCAAAACCTGACCAACCACTACCATTCAGAAAATTTCCAGGAGTTGAACAGTGCAGCCATGTTCCCAGGTAAGAATCTAAATAAAACTTGCTGTTACGACAATAGTACTGACCCAGCAGCCTGTGATGAAGCCAATTGTGGAGATAGGCTCAATAAATACTCAGAAGTTCTTTTGTGCTGAGCATGATATAAGATATGGAGCAGTGCCAAAGAAACACTTGGTGCTAGATGCCAAACCATCAGTCTGCTTCAACTCTGGCAGCAACCGACTCCTGAAAGCAAGTTGCTGAAGGTGAAAAAGAATGGGACCACTTCCAAGTCTACCACTTAGGCTTATCACCAGACAACCAGAGCCAGAGTTTTCTGAAGCAGAGCCAGGCAACCAGACTCAACACTCTTGAGCTTCTGAAATAAGCCTTAGAGTCTAGGAGGCCTCCTTGTAAGTACCTAGGAGGTAGAAAATAGAGCGAGATCAAGATCTTCTGTCTCCAGTTTCTCTGCAGATTGGTTCTGTGGACATTCACTGGGTGAAGGAACATATAACCATGATATTACTTATGAAGACTCATTCCTACAAGATTCAAAAGAAACTTCAGTTGAGATAGAAGCCTGTGCTTAGCATGACCAAGGCACGCACACTCAGTGATTGTACATCTGAATTCTTACACCAAAACAAAACCGACACATCAATGAAGTCAAGGGAAAACTTTGAAATACATCTTAGTTGTGCCATGGTTTTACTGTTGTCTGAAATGTTTGTTAGGCATATGACAATTTGCTTTTCAGGGCTGAACTGTTCTACATCTTCTAATCCAATTTCAGTTGACTCAGTCAATGGTCTTTCTATCATTTCCTTCATACTCCTATCATGATGGGTCTCATAAATCTTGCTAATGGAGGATATTACCTGATATCTGAGATACATTTTCCTTCTTTTATTATGATCACAATACATTTCATTTGCATTCCTTAGGCCCTGTCCAAAGCAATTCTTCTCTATGGTTTCTGTTTATGCTCTTCATATGCTTGTGGACAAGTACAACACTCTTCATTTATTTTGCCAAGTTAAACATATCTAATTCTGTTCATATTTCTTCATAAATCATTACTTCCAGCCCTTAAACACAGCTTTACTCAGAAAAATTATTTTAGAAATGGTGCTGCCCGGGATCCACATTTACTAATCTCACAGCAACTGTTCCATCATTTTTCTAACTGCCAGTGCTTTGCACTAATTCCACCATTTATTTTCTCTGTCTGTGCACTCCACATGGTAGCATGGGGAAAATCTTAGGTTTGTAGCGTTAACCTTACCCATTTTCAATTCCTCACATCATTCAACTCCTTCTGAATTTCTTTCTGCTATCTTGCATGTAAAAATTAATACAAAAAATCATTGAGAAATTTACATACAATTTAACAGAATCCTGTGACACTGTCACTATTTCTCTCTTCTCTGATATGTGCATGTCAAACAATATAATCCTTGATTAGAAGCTATCGGTAAGAACTTTTTATTTATTTTTGGTGTGGCACCTACTATATATTAGGTGTTTAAAAAAATTCTTCCTGTAAGTGCAAACCTCAGGTTCTTTATTGTCATGCAAGTAATCTAATACATCGTGACTGAGTAAACTTTAATTCTGTTGAAGACACACTAACAGAATAAATCCAACTCAGTTGATCCAAACTTACAAGAAAAACACACATTAAATAAGAAGTTATTTTACTTCTTTAAATACATAGAGTCATCAACGTTTACTAAAAAAGAACAAACACCCAGGCAGTTCCATCTCAAGAGAAGGTACTTCAGCAGAGTCGTGCAGATGACAGATATGCATTTAAGTATATCAGCTCTATGCTTTGAGGAGCCCATAATTTTTTGGTGTTCCTAGCTAATTTGTGGAACAAGATTCCTTGTGAGGCTTTCTGCAGCAGGCCAGGCAGAACCCACAGCCTTTGAGGGACAAAGTGGCTTGGTACCCTATGTCAGTCCCTTTCTCTCTCTTTGTGGATTTCTGAGCCATCATCAGTGACACACCTGATGCTGGTCTAGGGAAGGTGGCTGCTAAAGGAGAGTTCCTGGCCAGACTCTGGACCTCCCGTGGTCCTTTCCATGCTCTTGCCTCTGGTGCTGGTGGAAGAGAGGCTCAGGCATAGAGAAAAGGCCTATCTGCTTCCATCTCCTCACTTCTCAAGCACTAAAAATATCTTAGAAGATTTGGAGGTTTGAATTTGGGGTTCTTTTTATTGAGTATGCGTCACAGGTAATAAGACAAAATAATTCTGTCTGACAATATTTTACTAAATACCGAGTAATACTAACTTGAATCCCTTGTCTGAGAGGAAGAAAAGGAAACAGAATAGTGCCATGTATGGATTCTGCAACCCCTTGTTATCTCAGCAGTTTATTATCCCCTGAATTAATTCTCAATGTTTTGCAAAAACCTATAATTAATTTCTTTAACATAAAGGACACATATTATACATAGAACTGGTTTTCTATTTATAGTCATTTTCTCCAAGTATTCTATTACCATCCCACATTTTGAAATGTCTTCATTACTTATGAATAGGCTATCTGCTGCTGTGTTTTTTTTCTCCCTTTGTAAAGGCCCATTTATGAAATCAGCTCAGTAGCTCATCCATTTTAGATTACTGGTTGACTCTCCTTTTAGTAGTGATTTCTTTACTCTTTCCCCCCTCCACCTCAATGTGCAGCGTAAACCATTTCTTATTTCTTTTTAGTTCTCTGCAGAATTTACTCAGCCTTTTTTATTACTGTCCCTCTCTACATCGTAAATAATCCTGAATATTCTGATTTTTGCCCTATTTCCTTTCATCATTTCAAGTAAAGGCGCCTTTGTACCATCAAATCTTTGAGCTACATCAATCACTTCTTGTGTCTCCTATCATCCTTTATCAGATGAATTAGTTGTGATGTGCTTATGATATATTTAAATCCTTGCCTGTTTTTCTCTCTGTTTGTGTTTGTTTTCCTTTTAAATATTTCTTGCACCTATTTCTATTTCACTGGTTGCTTCGTTCCTTGAAATTTATCAGAATTTTTAATAGTCTTGTATTTCCTACTATGTGCAACTTCCCCACATACACACAGTACAGTAAATTCAAAAATTTATCATGTTCAAAGCTAATACACAGCTGCTTTTCCTCTGGTCTGTCTCCACATGGCTCCATCACAGAGCTGCACGTCTGACATGCAAGTTTTCTCTCTTTTCACTCCCCCTTCTCAAACATCCCAGCAAAGGAGATCAGTGCTAATATTCTAGTTCCATTTTCTTATTCTGAGCAATTACTTGAAAGATCCTACTGACAGATTTGGAAGAGAAAAAAAAAAAAAAAGAAATAAACTTTAAATACCAAGGACAAACACTTTACCTTAAATTTAGGATAAAACTTACTGTATCGTGTTTCACCTCAAATTCCCTTTCAGACATTTAAGTTTTTGCTCAATTCTAAGGAAATCAGAGCTGAGAAGGGTCTGCCCTGCTTAAGATCATCTTAAGCTTAGTTTGTCTGTTTCCATGCAGTGAAACGTGTGCAGTGTGCTTTCAGGGATTCTTCAAGAATGTGCTATCATGTTTTATCAACACAGAGTACTTATCAAGTGTTGATGCAAAAAACCCAAAGGAACATGTGCAAACTGACTTCTTCAGAAGAAATCATGAGGAAGACCTGAGGGAGTTTAATATAGACACCAGGAGTAAAATTTGGTTATTAGAAACACTCTATGAATGCTGAACATATCCAACTACCAAAAAACCCCACATGCTCTTGGAAGGGAATAAAAGAACATAAAAGAAATGCAACACAGACTATGAAGAAGACTTTATCAGAAGATTCAGCAAGTCAGATACCCAATTTGTCTGACACTTGTTTATCTTCATTTCAGTTTTGTCAGAAATACTCATAACTGTGTATATCCCGATGGTATGAGTAGGTGAGAGAATTTTTAAGATAAACTTATTTGACTGAAGAGCCACACTCCCTCATACTCATGAGCTTGTGGTGGCATTTTCATTAACCGATGAATCAGATATTTTCAGTCACAGACAGACCTACAGCATTTATTAACTGAGTAAAAACAGAACAAAAAACTTTTCCAAATTTAAATAAATTACAAAAGTCAAAACGAAGAAAAAAAGTTGAAGTCATTTAAAATACAAACTAATCAGCTACCATCCTAGTGGCTGATGAGTACTGCCTAGTGACAATTTGTAGGCTTCAACAGATTTCTAACTGGTAATGCTAATGTGTATGAAGATGCAAAAAGCTAGTTAAGAGTTTCCCAAGGAATACATTCCAATTACATTTTTCTAAGGTTTTTTTTAAAAAAAAAAGGCAAAATATACCAGCTGAAGAGCTGAGAAGATCATGTATGTGAAAAAAGAGAATAGGATTTTCCAGAAAGCAGGCCATACTATTTCCCATAGTAAAATTTGTGCATTGAAATCAATGCCATAATGAAAAAGCATCAAAGTTGCAGTTTATTATGCCTCAGTGATCTCTAGAGTAAATCTGCTTAGTCTGCAAACTAAACCAGGATTTTCCCATCTTCTAGCTATGAAAATCTGAAACTAATTCTGTGTTCTCTGGCCACTCATAATACACACCTACAATCAAAATATAATTAACAACATTGCTTCTGCAGCTAATAAGCTAGAAAATAATCTACCTCACTCTTATATAACATTAATTTTCCAAGGAGAAAGAAAGAAAGGCAAGAACAGGAAAGTGATATTTTGAGGGCAAAGCAAGCAATTGCAATACTGCTCAATAGGTAGTAAGTTTAAAGTATGGTTAATAATGATTAGAAAAAGAATGTCACCAAGAAAAAAAAAAAGTCCATCCACCTTTCAGATTTTCCTGGTTTAAAACAGGTATCTATTCTCGCTTATTATCATCTCAATCTTGCTTCTTAATTCAAATGTTATACTTGTGGCAATGAGTGCAACTTCCACAGCAGTAGTGGAAAAGAATACATTTCAAAACTAGGGTCAAGGCAAAGGGAACTGATGTTGTTGTTACCTACATCTGCAAGCTGGCTGTAGATCCTTTCACAGCTGGATCTACACACAGGCAGACCAACAAGTAGAAACAGCTTAGAAAATATTACCTATTCATGTTCAGACTTATCTTTGTAAATAATAGTGGCTACAGGAAATTTCATAACATTTTCCCATTTTTTCCTTTACTTCTTCCTCAGTTTTGTCTACGAATTCAGCCTCTTCTGTCCCCCAAAATCCAAAAAAACAAAGCAATATGAAAATACATTCCCCTCCTCCTCTCCCTCAGAACAGCACAAGCTATTCTCAACATCAGGTCAATAACAACAAAACGAGGAGAAAGCTTTGCAATATTAATTTTTTAAGTTAGTCCAATTAAAGATAACACCTTTAATCTCCCTTATGCTGCAGTTTCCAAACATTTAAAACATTGGATACAAAATGCTGATCATGAAGGAAGCTGAAAGCTAGCTGCTAAGCTCTGCCAGGAGTAAAAACTTTGTCCCTAGGGAATTGGCTAGCAATTGGCCATGTGATCCAGTAAGTAACACCAACCTTTGTCCTATTCCAAGGGCTTCCTCTAATCCAATTGTTTAGATACAGCTTGACATTATTATCCCAGATCTCATTACCACATTGCAGAAGAACAGACTGTAAGTCCTGAATCAAGAATAAAGAACAGACAGCAAATTATAGCCAATTCTAATATTGGCTAAACAAAAAAAAAAATCTCTAACAAAAACAAATTTTTACTTGGACTGAAGGGTAGACAAAATAGTGATGGAAAAAAATAACACTGATGTATTATCAAGAAACTACCAAGAAAAGGAAGTCCAAAGCTCCTCTCCTCTGAACTTTTTAGGTATACTTTGCACTTCGATGTGAAAGACAGGGCTGGTGTCAAAACTCTGTTTAGAGACCTACCTATATCTATTGCAGCTACAGACAATGAAGACATGAAACAGCTTCCTAATAGGTCCTCCGCTTTCAATGGTCTCTCTTAAGCAATTATTTGTTGTCCCCAGGTTACTAAATCTACATTTCTAACTGGTAAAGCATTGTCTAAATCTATCTTCCCTCTCTTCAGTTTGAAGAGCAAGCTCAGTATTTTCTCTTCCAGTATAATTTGAGTTGTAATCAAATTTAGCAGGACAGCAGAAGATGAGAAAAATCTCAGTTGCATTAGTAACTATGCATACTATTCCTTAGAATTACCATTTCATACAATGATTTCTCATCATCTGACTTACGCCACAGGAAGTGTCGCACAAAAACGTGTTTCTGTATTTGCCCTTTACAATTAATTCCATAAATTTTACTACGTGGTGTTAAAATATTTCCTTTTCTTTTTGTAAATCAATTGTCATCTGTTCATTCCTGCATTAGAATAAACAGAAATAATTTTTAGCTATTCACATTCATCATATGTCACAATCAGTAAACCCTGCTCTCACTGTCCCGTTAGTGTACACCTGGGCACAGGCACTTTTCCCAGAACTCAGTGAAAGATTTTATTAGCTGGAGTGTATCAAACAACTTTCAATTTCACTCAGCCAAAAACCTCTGATAAAAAACTCGGAATGCTGAAGATGAGGAGGAGAAAAGAAGATAAATATATATGTGCACAGTATAATCTGAAAGCACCCTTCCCCTTACAGCTTTTATGTAAATGTACATTCACTCCAGAAATGACTCCAAACAGTATCTGTCTACACACTTTACTTAACAGGGGGTGGGTTATGAAACCTCTAAGATAGGTAGTGACAGTAGGCTTGCTCTGCAAAGCCCAGATGCTTCTACACTGGCACCGTGCTGAGCAAGTGAGGCAGAGCAGAAGTACCCTTTCAGGAGGCCACTGAAGTGGCTGGGCTAAGGGCAAATACTCTCTTTCCCCTCGTGGCAATTCCACCTTGGCAGTCTCTTGAATGCGACACACAGCCCGTTATCCAGTTTGCACGTTTCTAGGTGTAGGCTTCAATCATTTGGCTATCAAAATAAATAGTGAGTGTAATTATTTGCAAGGCTGCTACTGCTTCTAACCATCTTGATTTTGAAGGCTACTATTATGATAAACCTTGGGTTTAGTCCTCTGGGAAGTGACAACAGACTCTCATGACATCCAACATGGAAACCGATGTCTCAACCCTAAAAGTAGAAGTATTGATTAAATTGGTCTAGATTAAATTAAAACAAAATCCTTAATGAAAAGAAATCCAAAGGCTTAAGTTGGACCCCAAGGCTGCAAAACTTGGTAGAATGTGGAACGAAGGGAAAGAAGTAGTTCAAAAAAGCATTTTAACTAGTAATTCAGACTAGACTTGGCATACAAAAGGGAATTCTTCATGAAGACCTAACAGTGAGGCAGAAATCATGCTTTTACTAAAAATCTGTTGAGTGAATATTTTGATGATATACAACTTGTTGCATAAGACACTTAAATATTTACTCTAAATAGTATGAAAGTTCTTAAAGGTAGAAAAAAAATATACAAAAGGCATGTGGCAAAAGTAAAAATTCAGTGAAGCTCTCAGAGAGAACTGTCTCAGATGTTGCAATGACACAGTGGATATAAGAAAGGTCTGAAGTTACCCCAGAGTAGCAGAGAGATGCCCTGTTACTTAAATTCCATTTCTTTCAAGTGCAACTATCAACACTAGCTCGAGAGAGGAGATATGGCATAGGCAATTCCATTCTGAACAAAGACAAAACACAGATTCAGCTTCCAAGGGCTAGCAGCCTGTAGGGGCTCCCAGGTACTCAAGCTGGCAGAGAAAGGAACAGCTAAAGCCGAACTGTGTAGGTGAAGTCTAGGATTATTTCTCACTGCAACTTTGTTCTCAGTTTTGTAAAAGAGAAATAAATCAATGTAGGATATAATATTTTCATTTGCTAGAATAAAATTGTGGTTTTTCATTTTAAAAGGCATCTAGTGTTTCAAGCAAGCCCAGTGAATGACATGTCTAAAGGTGTTCTCTCATCACCCTCGATAACGAGCCGAATGCTACACTGCAGATGAGCTCTCTGCATGTCTGCAACCCCAGAAAAGTTCAGAAACCTTAGGAACTGGAGTGAACTTATCACTGCTTATTGATGAGCTTCATGCAGCAGTTTGGAAGCTGATATCATGAAGTGCCAGGGCAAGTTTCTCCTGGCAGTCATTAGCCAGCAGCCCCCTGTCTACAGGTAGGAAGCAGAAAAGCAGCCTAGAAAGTCAGGTAATCCAGTGGCATCACAGTAACTATGAAGGAGAAATACTTTCTACAAGCCATTGGCCAACAAAGCTTAAAACATATATAAAAAATGATGGCTATCAAAAAGGACTCTTGAAGGAGATGCTCAATTGAGTAGGAGACTAAAAACTCAACCAACCACCCCCTAAGCATTTTAAGACAGGAAGCAAGTATTATTCTGAATACCTTTCCATACTTCAGATCATGCATCCTGAATCAGAGGGATTTTATTTTATTAATCTTCAATTAATTACTTATCTATTGCTTTTAGTCACTGTTGAACCCATGTAAACTTGCACCATCCACAACTGCAAGACTTCTACAGCTTAACCATACAGCATGAAATACCACCTCATTATGTTTGTCTCGAGCATAAGCACCTTCTTTTATTTGATGTTCCCTGTGCCTTGTATTAGTGTTCAGGGCATGATCATTTCCTACTCATCTTCCCCACGCAACTAATGGATTTATACTTTGCTAGCAAACCCTTTTCTACATACACAGTCACCCATAAAACATTCTAGGCCCTAAAACAACGAGGCCTCAAATTCAAGGAACCAAATCTCAACACAACAGCTCTTAAGCTATGAGTTTGGAGCATAATTATTGCTGTAGCCGTTGGTCTCCATGGCAGTGGCATTGATACCTATCTGCAGGGTAGTTCAGGGTTAAGTATACTCTGCTAATAAATATGTATGATCTAACCCCAAACCAATGTGGAGATTACTAGCAAGAGACTGATGTGTCTTAGATTGTTTGCCAACTGAGATTGAAGCAATACCAAAAAATATGCCTGCTTATCCAATATATCTAAAACAGGAGTGTTTTTTTTTGTTTGGGTGTCATTCTGTCATGTCGTGTCCCCCCCAGAAGATGTTCTGAAGTTGTTTGTTGTTTTCCTTCCTTGGGGATTGCAGCAAATTTAACAGATGCAAAGCAAAGAATAAACACAGGAACGTGAAGCTCCTCAGCAGCACCTTTAAAAAAAATTTCCCCAAAACCCCGAACCACTTAAAAACGAACAACTTAAAAAAATATTCCCTTGCTCATGGGATTACAAACTGTAAATGTTTACCAGAAAGGGTGGGATAGCTCCATAATCACGATGTTGATGGCTGATGAAGGGTGATGACCTTGTGAAAGAATTTCTGCAAGGGAGCGTGTAGGAACTACACAATTCCTCTCAGTTGTTCCAAGAAAGACTCAAGTTACCAAACAGTCAAGAGCAACTCCAGGAGGAAAGAGAGTGCTGCTGGTTGTGAATGTTCTAGGAGTGCAAATGATGTGTTTGCACAGTGACCTAGGAGACACTCCAGTATGACAGCTTCAGGGCTGATGAATTCTACGTGGCCGGGACGCCAAGGAGCAGTGTCCATGCAATCGATGATGCTGATCCTGCCAAAGGCTGTGAGCTGATAGGCATAATAAATGTGGAGATATATGGAATAACAGCATGGGATTTTTTGTGGATGATAAACGGCAGAATCATTGCATAACTTTAGTTGCTGTACCTGAGATGTCTAGGTACATGTTTTTAATGGTGCTCTGTACCAAGCAGTCTCCCCAGCAGGACAGAGCAGGACAGCAGACTCAGTCAATGAAAGGTAAATCAACACAGTGAATCACAAAATAGCTGAATCTGGAAAAGATCTATCAAGACTGGGTAGCCCAACACCCTTCCTCAAGCAGGGTCAGCTAGGGCAGGCTGTCCAAAAGCACACCCAACTGGGTTTTGAACATCTCAATGGATGGAGACTCCACAACCCCACAACCTCTCTGGGCAACCTATTCCAACGTTTGACTGCCCTTTCAGTAAAAAAATATGGTTCTCTCATGTTTAGATGGACTTTCCTGTGTTTCAGTCCTTCTCCACAAAGCTGCTTTCCAGCTAGTCAGCCCACAATGTGTACTAATGCCTGGGGTTGTTCCTCCCCAGGTACAAGATTTAGCTTTTCACTTCGTGGAACTTTATGAGGTTCCTGTCTCCTCAATTCTGAGCCTGCTGAGCTCCTGGTGAATGGCAGCACAACCATCTGGTGACATAAAACTTTGAGGAGTGGTTGGTACATCTGTGAACTTGCTGACAGAGTGCACTCTGTCCCATCATCCAGGTCATTAATTAGTATGTTAAACAGTACTGACACTTGGAGAACACAACTAAGGTTTGGGGTGCCTCCAATTGGACTTTGTGCCACTGATCACAACACTGAGTGTGGCAGTTTGGGCATTTTCCAGTCCTCTGTCTCAGAAAAATCAAATAAGAAATCAAGATGGAAGATTAGTGTCCAAGTTATATTTAGCACTCTTCCCTGAGCCACTCTAATTTCACATAAATATTTAGACATTAAGAAAACAACATTCCAAGTTTAGGCATATTATTTAGCTTGGTTAATTATTTGTAGGTTAAAAAAAATAAAATAAGGACTCACTAGCTTGGCTATTTTTAAAGTTGCATTTAGTAATTTGAATGCTCGACATCTAAGCAGCTTGAACAATCCAGATCAGTGGCCAGTATGCCTCCACAGCTGAAACAATGATTTAGCTCCCAGTACCATATACTCAGTCAGTTATTTCCTCTTTCTCTTTAATACATTAAATTCTGTTGCATTTGTTTAAATTCTAGGCAGCAAGAATGAAAAATCTTGTCATCTTTCTTCCTGAAAAGCCTCAGATACTTAGTACTGCTAAATATTTGGCAAGACAAATGACAGAGCTGCTCTAAAATAGTCATACATTTTAGAAAAAAAAAATGGCATGTCTGTTGTCTCTTTTGTCAACCTAAAAGGTGAGCTAAGTAAAACATGAAGTGATAAAATACTGAGGAGTGAGACAGAAGACATGTCCATGTCACAATTTAGTTGTAAGGTTATTCTGTTTCCTCTCATTTCTGAGGATCAGACATGCTTATTTTTTTTCAGAAAGAAGTACAAGAGACCAGAGTAAAGGGGTTTGGATCTTGCTAGCCTGAAATGAAGGGAAAAAAAACCCCAAAACACACCTGTTAACTTTCCCACAGGTATTGTTTGGTTTTCATTATGTTGGTGACTCAGAAACAACCTGGAAAGGCTCAGACACCTGTCAGTGGTCATTGAAACAGCTAACATTGGCAAATTCATAAAAGTATGCTACGATGCCACTAGCCATTTGGCCAGTTAAAAGACCATGAAATTTCAAATCCCACCCTTATTTGCAACCATACTCAAATAGTGCAGCACAGGTTTCCACAGATGCTCAGAAAAACAATGGATTGGGAGTGCCAGAACCTGGAACTTTCACACCAGAAGTGTCATGCAAGGCTAGGTGAAGACTTTCATTCGTAAAGATCAAATGGGGATGCCTCCCTCAGAGCTGAAATTGTGCTGTGGACCAGATTATCCCATTAGCCTTTCCCTGTGGGACAAAAAGTACTTTTTCTTTCCCTTCAAGAAAAGAACAGAGACCATTGATTTTTCTGTTTATAGAGAGAAGGAAGAAACAACTCAGGCAAAGTCCTTATTCTCTAGTACGTGTTTTAAATACAGTATGTGATTTTTGTGTTTGGTTTTGTTTTTTTTATTGCTGAAACAATTGCATCTCAAACTATTAAGCTTGAGTATTCTCTAACTCACACTTGTGTCAGTGCAGTGACTTCAGTGGAGGTTTCTCTGAGTTGTAGAAACTTATTTTCTGGAGGAGGAGGATGTCTTGCATCTGACACAACTGGTCTTCTAACCAAAAGGAAGAGAGAATGCAAAGCTTTAATACATTATCTGATCTACACTATTATTCATATAGCTACCAGAATATTTAAAGTACAAAAGAAAAGGTATTATTTCAGTTTTTTCTTGGATGCCCACAGAGCCATTGTAGCTCGCTGACTGACAGCAATTATATTTTACCACCCTTGAAGCAACTAGCCAGTGCAAATTTCAGGTAAGAAATTGCCAAACAGTTCTCTCAGTTACTGTGCAAGAAACCCAATAAAGCAGCGGATGATTTTGTGAAATGTAGACTGTCTAAATCCACTAAGAAGCACAGCTCCAGCTGAGTAACTTTCCTTCTAGCAGCACACTCCCTGTTACAAGATTAATTGTCAAGAATCCTTGTGATAGTAGTTCATTAGAGACTGTAGGATCGGTCTCTGGAAGGGGAGAACAGCAAGTGTTACCATGTAGTAGCATTCTATATTTCTGTAGAAAAAGATTCACCAACATTTGCCAATAGTTGCTGTGAGATGAGGACCATATTGCAAAACATTCTGCTACTAAAACAGTTGTGTAGCTCTGTACATTTCAGGATTACTTACGCTAAACTTTAATTTAGGTTAATTTAATTACTTATTAATTTGGGGAACTTGATCCCTTTGCAAAGAATGCACAGACACTTCATAAGTGTTTACTCCAGGATTAAAATAATTTTTGGGTTAGCCTGCATATGACTCACTAGCATCCTCCTAGACTTATCTGGATTATTTGTTACATTTATTAAAAGGTACACCTACTAAATTCATTTTTAAAAAAAAATCACCATAGAAGACTGCTGTTCAGTAAACAGGAATGACAACATCCTCAATGCTAACAGCCCCAGCTGAAGCGGTTTACTTAAACAGGAGGAATTAACTTCAGGGAAGTTAAGTCTCCTGAATGTCAGACAGTAGCACTGAGAAAACTTTTTTTTGGTGCTATTGGTTTGGGAAAAGAAATCTTTGAAAGCAGAAGACAGCAAAGAATAAAATCAAACACACTAGTCATTAATGGATTAATTTTAATACCAATTATTAAAGATAATTCTAATATTTGTCTCCTAGAATATGGACTTTTATAGAAGAAAGTACAGAAACATATACCAGCTAACACACAAGTCTTGACTTTTTTAGTCATGATCAGAGGGAAGCCAGTTGTAAGAGACAGAGCAACTCCTGGTGCCCCATCACCTGCCTTCTATAAAAATAACAAAAATATTCTCATCCCCCCAAATCCTGTCCGAAAAAATCACATGCACAAATCTGAGAGGCCTCTCAGATCGATTGAGAGCTGGGAGAAAGTTGCTTCTAAGCCTGAAGAATACCTTATGGGTAAGAGACACCAGACAGAAAGAGTAAATGGCAAATTTTTCATTCAGTCAACTTACCATCCACCTTGATGTTAAAGACGCCAAACCCTTACAAAACGTGATTCTACACAGATTTTGCCACCACATAACAAAACAAATACTCTGAGTTAACTCGATCTAGTGACTTGAAATCATTAGCCCATACCCCAAATTCAAAATGGAATAATGTTAACACTGTGTTTTCTACCTTTGCCCCAGTAGCAATGGCAAATTAGAAGATCTTAAGCCAATTGGAACTTTTCAACTTTTTGGACCTTCCTGGATATTTTACAATTGTCTCTGACATGTCTCAGCGCTGTGACATAGTAAAAGGTACAAGGACTAGCCCAGCAAGAAAGGCTGTCTTCAGTCTGCAAGGAAGGGCCTGGATAGTTCCATCTTTAAAAACGAAAACAAACCCAAAGCCATAAGACAATTTATTTGGCAAGTGATTTTTCTTCTGGGTACTTAAAGTACAGGACAAGCAGCTGTCCAATCATTCTTGTGCACTTGCAGAAGTAACTTTTGAGCTGATATTTCTCTTTGATTAAAATAAACTCTGTAGGTGAAACAAACACCTAAAAGACAAACACAAGTGTTGTTCTACATTGCAACACATTAGAGATGTTACCTCAATAAATAACACTTACTGAAATTCAAAAACGATTTAAATTCAAGCAAAACCCGAAAACAGACCAAAACCCAAAACCAGACCACAGTGGGGTGGGAACCAAATCAGAGCATGTAAAAAACCTCCTTTCCTTCATGACATACAGGAGAATAATTTGTGACTGTTCCACAGGCCTGTTAGTGTTAAAATCTCAAGAAACAAGCACAGTTTTGGATAAGTTCTAAGAAATTTACTGCCTCTTTCATTATCCAATAAATTAGGAAACAAACTTTAAGGTACACTGTCAAATAAGTTTGTGTGCAGCTACATCAGCAGTTTAAATAGGAGATGTTGTGAGAAACTTACAGATATTCAAGACTGAGCATTGCCCATGCAGCACTTCTCCTTGAAGTCAGTCAAACCTCTACTATACAAAGTTTCATTATGCAAATAAGTTAAAAAAAACAAAAACTAAATAAAAATCCCACCTCAGACCCAATATCTTATTAATTGCACTAAGCATGTGATGTGACAAGAGTGTAGTCTTTGGACTGATCAATTCTCTACTGATACGTTTTTTTCTGTCGACATATCACCCAACAGGAGTACATAAATAGGAAAGGTATGGGGATGTTGGCACAGGCTTTCCCTCCTCTCCCCTCCACCTCAAATTATCTCAGAAATTTCATTTTGCACACATATTAATTATGAAAAATGTTTAGCCTCTAGATTAGGCTCTCCGAGTTCCAGAAACATCAATGTGACTATGGTCATTCTGCCTGAGATTTGCAGCATGACATCTGTAACAGCCATAAGTACATGAAAAATATTTGTCAAATGAGGGGCCTGGGGAAAGTGTTCTTGGTTTCACTGAAAAAAATGAGTCATAAGTTAAAGCTATTGCATGCAGTACTCTGCAGTTTAACGTGTATTTCTATATTCACTTAAAATTAATATTAATTTCCCATTGAGTTTTAAACTGTTATAGAACACCACTCCTTTCCCATTAGAACTTCAGTGAAGAATTTTGGAACACCCAACTGTGCTGTTTAACTCCATCTGTTGATGATTCTTTTCTTACCACTACATCCAATCAAGCTCACTAATATCTCTCCCTTGCCAGCACACATTGTTAAGTCAGTAAACCTCACTGCCATCCCACGTCTGTCCACACTGAAGAAGTGAAGAAATGGGGTGTTGTTTATCTAGGCAGCAAAGACACATGGAAACAGCCTCTAAATATTTAGAAGGTTGTGACAAAGACAAAGAGCTTTCTCCACGTTCATGGAACACAAAAAAGTGGAAGCAGGTATGAATTGTAGTAAGGGAGATTCAGATTGAATAAAGAAATACAACTCAAATAGTAAAGATAATTAAGCACTGGAATACATTTCCCATAAGGGTATCAATCATCTCCATCAATGGAGGAACCTTTCATGGTCTTTTCCAGTCCTATATCCAATGATAAATCCTTGACATCCGTTTCAGCCTTTTATCTCTTTACATGGTTTCACAGACAGTTCTTCACCATTATCTCACAAGATAACCAAGTTTGATTTTTTCATTTAACAAATGGTGTAGGGTTACTAAATCTTTTGGTATAAGAAATTGCTTGTCTAAAAGACAACAGTGATCCATAAAGCCTGACAGCCTGTCTGCAAGAGCTGCCAGCATCAGTTTTGGGAGAAGAAAATTTACCTAAGGGACTTGAAGAATAATCTGTCTCCTTGTGTTGTCCCGGTCTCCAGCCACTATAGTTAGTAGAAATCCCATAGTTCACAAAACTATTTTAAAAGAATCAGAACTTAAGGTTTTCTTGCCATAGTTCTGAATCTTACCATATTCTTCATCTGCCTAAAATAATCCTAAAGGTTAATTTTAAATTAGGTAGGGGAAAGATTTCAGTTTATTATGTTTGATCTTGAGTTTTGAATTGTATCAAGTGCTCTT
This sequence comes from Gallinago undulata, assembly GCA_026546715.1. Classification (NCBI taxonomy): domain Eukaryota; kingdom Metazoa; phylum Chordata; class Aves; order Charadriiformes; family Scolopacidae; genus Gallinago; species Gallinago undulata. The sequence continues at coordinate 45,820,177 of JAOTQQ010000063.1, read as the reverse complement.
CTACTTTTGGATATAACAAAGACTGAATAGGAGTCTCTTGCATATATTGTATTTTGTGCACTAACAATCTTTCAAGAAAGCTCCAATTGTTTTGGCAGATTACACACACTATTTATCTACAGAGAGCATTCTCCCATTAAGTGGGACATATATAGGTTCTACTGTAAATTCCTTTAGAGGAATTGCAGAATAAGCATTCATGCCATACAATGGGAGATAAGTATCTGATCTGAAATTTCAGCACTGTGGTGGTTAAAACAGGGAGAGAAAAACAACATTGTTTTGCACTTAGAAACCTGTTTCTAATCAGCTGAGCTACTCCTATGGGGTCAAATAAAAATGATTAGCTTATTAAAAGCATAGCTTTGCTATTTAATAAGCAAAAATGATTGAAAATTCTGTTCCAGATCCTGATAATTTTAGTGTTTCTAGTTAAGCCTGCAAAATTGCATTCATTATTAGTGTCTAGATTCATTAACAATTCAATTTATAGATATTAATGCTTATAATGCATGCTTCGCTTGCCAAAACTTGAAGAGAAATTGTTTCAATTAGCTTTCATGGATCATGAATCCTACCGGCTGGGTATTTTTAGACAAAAGATACAAACACATCCCCAAGCAATGCTAATGCACAGCTGGGATTCGTATGTAAGGTCAGCTAACAGTTTAAAAGGAAAAAAACAGTAAATGAGTTTCACACAGAACAGTTAGACAGGAACAGAACCAATCAAATATTTGCAAGTCACACTACTCCCCTTAAAAAAAGCCAGGATTCCCTGCTTTTTATACTGTATTTTTAAGAAGCCAAACTGGGAAGATATAAACCAGCGACAAGGTTAGAGAATGTTTTTCAGCATGTGACTAAGCATACTAGGTATATGTACAGGCCCAAGGCAAATTGTTCCATTCTCATTTTCATTTGAACTATGTAATTAAGACCAGTAAAGATGCACAGATGTAACCAAGGACATAGTTTTGCTCAACATTTTCCCTTCTTTCCTTAGGGCAGTTACACTCGGAGAAGAACCCAAAATCTACACAAGCACTTTTGTACAACACATGCTAAATAAAAGAACCACAAGATCACAGAATAAATTACTCCCTTGAGCTGAACCTAATACCTGGTCAAGTGCGTTGTGACCAGTGCCATCCAGCACATGAACAGAAGGCCTGGGAGTAGCAAAACCTTCATCCAGTCTCACAGCGACACCACACCAGAAAGAGCTGAACTCTGCCAAACTCCGAGCCCTTACGCGATTGCACACGCTGTGCACAAACCAAGGAAAGCACACAGCCTCAGGACAGATATTAGCGATTTTATCTGAGCACTTAAAGGAAAAGCAACTAGAATCACTTAGGTCGACGGGTTGTACTTCATTAATATAAAAAAGTTACTATAAAAAGTTGGCTTTTATTATTGCCAGTAACCCATTACCCTTCCTTCTCCTCTTCTGAGCATTGTAAACACCAGTTGGAAAATGGTGAGATTTTAGAGCAGCTACTACATAAAAGGTATCACAAGGTAGATCAGATGTCTCTAAAGTCAGTGCAAGCCTCCACAGACAGCTGACCTGCTGTTCCTGCTTCCTGAATACAGGGTTATGTGGCACAAGGACTGCAGTTGAGCCAAAGCCCGCAGTCCATAACTGCTTCTCTCTGATCTGGCACATTTGCCTCCGAGATTCGACTGTCTTCCAGTCCTTACGGGAATTAACCCCTCCATGATTCCATGGAACTTAGAAACAAAATACAATTAAAAGATGCTGGCTTTGCTTTGCTTTTCCTTTTTGGTGGTTCATTGCCATTTCTGTGGACAATGTCACTTTAACAACAGGGTGAGGATTTCCAGTTCAGCCTTTTAACAGTGGAGGACAGGAAAAGAGGAGAGGGGGGAAAAAAGCAAAAAAAAAAAGTCTTCAGCACACGAACAGCACAGCTAAGGAACAGTCTGCTTTCAACTCATGCCCATGTTATTTGTCTAGAAGGTAGTTTACTATATTCTCTGTGAAACAGAAACAGACTTAAGGAAGGTGTTTTCAGGAACAGGAAAGATTCAAAGAAAATCAGTGTTTCTGCAAACTGATAGCTTCAGTTTGTGGGTCTCCTCTCTGAGAACAAATTCCAGGAATATTGATGATATTCAGTATTTTATCCAAGCAGCCTAACCAACTATTCCTCTGTAAAGCTGGTCTTTGTTTCAAAAGTGTCTAGACTATACAGATCAATCAAGTTATTTCTTTTGAGTTGGCTTATTTTTGGAGAGCGGCACTCTGGAGAATACCACCCTGATGGCTGACCACAGAGGTGTCTCACTCAGTCGTTTTGCTGCTAGGCTTGAACGTATCTATCTCATGTTTATTTGTAGGGCAGAGAGTCAGGCCCACACTAAATTCTTCGCCAGTGACGTGAGAGCGTGTGCTGAGCTGGAATTTCTCTGCAGAGAAAAGCAATTAAGAAAAAGATTTAGAGGACTAGCATCAGCACTGAAGTTAGCTTGGTCTGCAGACCAGCAGTATTAGCAGCTGAACCACGGCCACTCAAGACAGCTTCAGGGCCAGCTATCTCAGAGGTATACCTAATTAAAAATTTTTGTGGAGTTTGGACTTGAGTCAAGGTAACGTTGTTATAACTCAAGAGAGGGCAAACCCAAATGATCCTTCTTTCACAGTTTAACTTCACCCTAAATTTGCCAGTGCATTAGTAGATGATGGACCACATTTCACTCCTAGTTCAAACTGCATTAATAAAGCAGTGCAAGGCACAAAAAGCTGCTGGAGGCTAGGGGGTGGAAATTAAGATCTTCTCACAGATTCTCAATAACTCCTCAAATGGCTCAAAATTTTCCAACCTTCCTTAACTCAGATATTCACTCTCTTAAATTCAGATTAGGGCCAAACAATTGCAAACCGTGTTTTGAACAGATCACTGCTCCATTCAGGCTTATATTTTGGCAAAGCAGACAGCATGAAGAAGCCCCTAGGCTACTCACACATATACCCAGCCTAATTAATTAGAGTTAATATAGAAAAGTCACCTAAACAACTGTTTTTAATGATCTGATCCTCACCAGCACCAGCAAAAAGGAAAATAAGCTCACAGAGCTTAACCTGCACCATCCATGTTCCCAAACTCAAGATTCAAGATTACAGTTTGAACAGTACATGAAAAGTCAACTAATTTAATAAGCAAAACACCTAAAAAATATATCAGAAATGAAATGACAATACTAGACTTATTGCTAACAGTTGTGGTCAACAATGAAATCATTAGCCATACTGCATTACTATTCAAGACCATAATTCATTTGGTTTAGAAAGTCCACAGAGGCCTGACTTGCTTTGCCATGAAAAAGAGAGAGCAAACAGATTCCAATTATGAGAAGATCCTGTTCTTTACCTCCCTCACTTCCCATGAACATGCTTTCATACATCTTCTACCAGTCTCTAAACAGTCTGATTATTCCTTTGACTATGTAGAATCACAGAATAACCCAGGCTATAAGGGACCTCATAAGATCATCTGGTCCAATCTTTCATGGGAAAAGGAGCCTAGATGAGATTATCTAGCACCCTGTTCAGTTGCATCTTGAAAACATCCAGTGATGGGGACTTTACCACATCCCTGGGGAGGTTGTTCCAGTGACTGATTTTTCTCACCATAGAAAATTTCTCTCTTATATCAAGATGAAACCTCTCCCAGTGCAACTCATACCTGGTGCCCTTTGTCCTCTCCCTGAGAAGAGAAAGCTTATGTCCTCTTTATAGCTGCACTTTAAGTACTGGAAAACTGTGATGAGGTCTCCTCTGAGCCTTCTTTTATCCAGGGAGAAGATCTTCACACCACTCATCCTAAAAAAACCCCATGCTGCCACTACATTGAAAGCTTATGCAGACTTTAAGAAAACCAACAGAACTTGTGGTTCTTATGCTATTCAAAAAACACCCAGATCACCACAGCAGATTTGAAGCGTTTAGAGATTTATTTAATCAGTTCCTATTTGCTTATCTCCCCCACTTAGAACAAAAGTTTAATACACAAATGTCCACAACATACTACATCTGCAGCTCAAAATTAGAGACATTTATTTCAGATTGCTACGACCATTCTCCATGCCTAGCTCTTGAAAGACTGTAGTGTAAATGGACCTTGTGGTCCAATTTTCACAGCCCTAGCCCTAAACTGGGCGATATATCGTATATACACTCGAAACCCATCTACACTGCAGACTTGCTAGTGCTAACCACATTTCTATCCTTCACCTGAAGAAAGATACACTAGACGCAACAGTACTGCCCAGTTTTAGTCTTGATTTTGGAATAAGTTCTGAATTTGTTTTAAACAAAACGTATCTTTTTCCTATTCTTTGTTAAAATATTAAGAATGTTTTAAACTATTCTTAAAGATTAGTAGTAATAAAGATGGGAGAACATGGCACACCTGTAACAGATACTTTGGGAAAAAATATGATGGCAAGTAGCTCCCTTCTTCAGAGAAACTTTATGCAGGAAAAGTGCGAAGAAGAATGTCATTGTCCAACAGACAATCCAGCAATGATGAAAAGTTTTCCCGCAGTGGCTTGGATAGTTGTAAGACCCTATACTATCAGCAAGGTGTTTTTATTTTTAACTTCCTGGTAATTCAGGGGGAGAATGTCATTTTGTTAGTGTGGGGTTTTTTGTTTTTAGTTACATCCCTGACACACAGTTTGTTTCTTTTGGTAGGAAATGTAGTAACAGAGTCAGTTTCCTAACAAAGGAAGCAAACAGGCAAGTTTTCCAATATTCCCTTAACTCTTATACCAGTTTAGTCATAATTAACAATCTAAAGTAACCCCAGATAGTAACACTTGCATTGCAGGGCCAAATCTCACTATTTTTCCACCCTTACAAAAAGGGAATTACTAGCTGTATTTCCAATCCCTACTCCTAAGCATACCCACATCCAAATTATAATGACGGGCAGATAAAGACTCAAACCTGGCATGTTATGACACATCCCATATTTAGCCTTTTGTCCATCAGTGGCACCATGCTGCAGCCCACCTGAAAACTAAGTAAATAAATACATTCAGAAAGGAGGAGGACTCTGTACCATTGGATTATATGTAGGTTCAGCATTTTAACCATTTTCCAGGTTTTGCAACCATACAGTCAGATCATTATCAAAAACACAGAAAGAACAGCACAGAGGAGAGAGCCTTTTTTAAAAAAAAAAAATTAAAAAAAGCCAATCCTTTCCCTAATAAACCTGGACAAGATTACTAAAGACAAAGGTGTGTACAAATGCTCCCACAAACACTGAAGAAGTGTATGGAATATTCCCTGGAGTCCTACGTGAAGAAAACCAGGGTGTGTCAAAGTCAACTCCTAAGTAATTGGGCCATCATGTTCTGACTTCGCCTCAATTTCCAGATGTTCTTCAGATGGCCTCAAGATGTAGATCAATCTACATCTCATTTCAATTGTCTAGTCTTGAAGTGAGTAACTGAACTGAGGTCTACATATGAAAGCAACTATAGAATTCCATTTGTCTCATTTTGAGCAGATGGGAAGGCAGCACACATGCCAGAGCTGTTAAGTACCCAGAAGCAGAATAAAAACTAACAAAAAATAAATTAAGAACTTATGTTACAAGCAGCTTGTCCTGCTTCCTTTGAGATCTTGGTATAAGCTTCTTCCAATCTACCGGCATTATCTCAGGATTGCCTAGTTCTTATACAGTCTCATACTGTCACCAAGTAACGCTTTCATTTCACCAGCCAGCTCACATCAACGATGAGGCCAAGCTGAATACTATTACCACGTAAAGGACACTGAAAGGGATGCAGTCATGAAAAGGAGCAATACTGCATGAAAGAGACGACCCAGACCAAATAACTGAGTGCCCCAAACCATTCTGTTTAATGGGTAAGTCATGGAAGGACAATTCCCTCTGCTGCAAGTGCTGCAGATACAACAAAACCATCCACCAGTCTGCAGAAGACCTGCAAAATCACACATGCACTCTGATTTATCATCCCCCATCACTGGGGAGGTGATGAGCTAGAGCTGACAGTGCATCCATTCTACAAGTCTGAAATTGCCAGATTCTGCCTATGAAAACAAACAAGTCACCCTCACTGACTGGAGGATATAAAACTAGCCTCCAAGCTGTAGCCTGGAAGTCTTCCAGTACCTGCAAAACATCAACAAACTAAAATGTTGTGATACTTCAAGGGAGTGACCAGAGCTGGAAGGTGTTCCAGTGATGCCCATCCCATACGGAAAGGGTGCCAATTTGTGTTCTTCGATCTTGCACATAGTAGTATCAGATTTTGGACTGCAGCTTGACATGAGACACTTCACAAGCCACAAGTCCCCTTTATCTCAGGATACAAGTTTCTCATTGGGGTGTCTACAGATCTGTTTGTATGTATTATCTCCAAAAAGATACAAGTATCCCAAGTTTGTCACTGCTATTTGTATTCATCTCTGACACAAGACAGTTCAGCAGTTAAAAATAAAATACAGATTTACAGAGTCAGGAAGGTCAGATTTCCAATTATAGATCTAGAAACAACATTAAAAGTAATTAAGAATTGCATATATTATGTTTCAAACAAAAAGATTCTCTCTTCAGTATATCTTATCAAGAACGCCTCTGTGTTTTGCTAACCACAACAGTTGTGGACTAAATGCACAGATTCACCCTGGTTTCCATGTGACTATTTCAGAACATAAGTGTTTGAAGCTGTCTGGGAAGAGTGACAAACCCTGCCTTGTCTGGTCCAGACTCTTACCTTCCTTCAGTAAATACTATTTTCTCATGCACTCTCTCATTTTTAAGTTTAGTTTGCCAATTTGCTTTCTTAATCTAGTAAAAACATAACCTCCACAATTTACCTCTCCTTATACCAAATCTTTTTTTATTATTATTTATTTTCAACTAATATGAACGGTAGAAGTGTTACGCTGAAGACAGAGGTGCAATAACTTACCTTCAGAATATTCCTTGGTATTGACCTTCTCCTCCCAGCTCACGTAAGGCAGACAGCCTTTTGTATAGCAGTTTTAATCACCTCATCCTTCCACAGACACCTAGGATACAGTTTAAAAATGCTACTTAGACTGCAATATTTCACATCAATTTAATATTTTTCTTATTTTTCTTTCTTATAGAAAGCAGGCATACATTTTAGACATACCAATAGCATTGATAACAGTTGGTACCGAGAAACTTATGCTTATAACTTTTATCAACATCACCTTTATCAATGTTATGTGCTTCTGGCATCAAGCCATCGTGTTCCAGCTGGGGTAGAAAACAGCAGACTTCCTACTGACTGATGTTGTTTGGTTCATCTCAAATAGCATTTATGTCTTACACTAGCACACCTCAAATATCCCTCGTGCCTTTCACAAGCACTTCAGCAAGTGCAATCTAGGCAAAACTAGCCTGTATCCGAAGATAAGAACGCAGCAAACAGAAGACTTACTCAACTATATGCATCTGTAGACACCAAATCCACACACTTCACCATCCTCAACCACACTACTTTGTCTGGAATTGAGACTCATTTGTTTTCTCTGCAGTAATTATTCTCCAGTTTCATAACAATTTAAAGTAGAAGAGTCTTTTACATTCGCTTCATCATGTTTATCTCACTGTGACTGCTCTGCAGAGAAGACTAACTGTACGTTTTTACATTTAGTCATACCTACAAGCTCAATCAGGAAAGGGCTGGGTTAAAATTCTATTCATAGGCTAAACGCAGCTGGAGTAGGGGAAGAATGACAAAAGCTTAAATTTCTGATTTTCACTTGAAAAAAAATGAGTGGCAACCCACATTAAGAGGTCATTAACGTTGCAAAATCAAGTGTTAAGAAATTCAGAAATGCTTCAAGGTTCCTTATCCTGCCCCAATTCATTGTCTTGTTCATATACATGGCATTGTTGTGCAAGACTGGTATCTAATTCAGCTTACAGCACAAAGTTGAAAGGTTTTTCAAATACATAAAGCACTGAGCTAGAAACCTCAAAAAACATGTTTCATCTCTGCTCTGTCACAAACCCCTTGAAAAAAAAAAAACTAGCTGAAGCCATACTATGATGTATATAAAGGAATTAAGAGTTTACCAAGAAACTCAATGTTGCTCTAATAAATATAAACTTTTTGAGTAAGACTACAAATTAGTTTTAAATTTCAACCCAGGACACCACAAAACTGAAAGAAGCCCAAACCAACTCCTTTTTGACAATTTAAATAAATTTGGATTGTTAAATAATTGTTTATACGGAAATACTTGAAAACAAAGTCAATTTTTTTTCAAAAACAGAGCATGAGCATTGATTTCTGTAAGTTCTTATTTTTCTGTCTCTTCTTTTCTTCCCAACACTTGAACGATTCAATAAAATTAAATTATTGTTGGCAAAGAACACCTTTTACCAAGAATCGTTTAAATGCTTTTCTTGAACTTTTTCCTTTTGTCTTTTTAAATACAGTGTTTGGTTTTGCAACCTTCAAACTTTTGCAACTCTAATTCTATGGTTACATATTCCTCCTCCCCTTTAAAAAAACTCCACCCATTTAACTGTACTAAATATAGCTGACTTTACTTTTGCATTCTATTTTTTTTGCAGGAGAAGAAAGGCCAGTGGTTAGAGTAGGGAGGTTTACATGGTGAGAGAATGATGGAAAAGAAACAGCAGACATGAATGGGGCTCAGAGGGAATTAAGTAGTAGAACTTAGACAGACTGGAAGAAGGACATGTTAATAGGCATAAGCAAAGATAAACAACCCTCCTTATTTTCACTACCACCAGAGAAGTTTACCCATTTCTTCCCCATATGCTTTTAGGTTTCCATTAGTGCTAGACTTTATGCGAAAGCTTCCTCAAACTGTTCTTTAGACTACGTCACTTTCCCTTTTCAAGGATCTTCAAGGCTCACTGCTACAATGATGACGACAGGAATCAGCCGAAGGGCAACTAGGAAAAATTGCTATTTGGTACATTTTCACAAAAGAACAACAGCAATGCACACAAAAGTTAACAAATACATTAATTCAAGATGTCAGATATTTGGCAGAATGCTCAGACTTAATTTACAAAAAAGGCACTGGGACTGTAAGTGCCCAAGATCACACAGGAGTCCCAGACTTCCAGTCTACTAAGCCATGATCATCTTTTGGCACCCCAAGTCAGGAACAACCTGATAAGCTGAACTAAACTCACCATAGAGATGAGCTGCATATGGTCCAAATACTTCAATCCTCAAGCCACTAGAAGATGACAACTTGCCTTACTCTGGTTATTAAGAAAGGTTCTCCTTTCTCCCCACCTCCCAACCCAAAACAAACAAAAAATGCTCTCAGCAGTTGTTAGCAGCATGAACAGTCTATAAAGAAAGCAAGTTCATCCCTTCTTGGGCTAATGGAAAACAAGGCTCCAGAACATGAGACAAAACATAGGTGATGAAAATAAATGGGAAAAGGAGGAGAAGGCATCTGAAAAAGGTCAGGAGAGTATCAGATAAGCTGTCGTGGGAAGGAAGAGTTATTGTACTCATCTGCTACTTGTAACTTCATATCTGAGCCTCAGGTTTTTTTCCTTCCCTCAAGAGACAATTCCTGTAGTAAGCAGGTCCCATCCCCATACAGTTATTTTGTGCTTTTTGGAAAAAAAACAGAGTTGGGTGCTCTAAATACCCCTATAGGGTCTATTTCAGAATTCCTGGGCGTCCAAATATTAAGCCTATTCTTCAGTACTTTGTTGGGTTTTTTTAAGAAATCTTTCAAACCATTTTTTATCTCAGAAAAGCTTTGATTTTGACACGACTGGAAATCTCAAGTTTTACCTTGTTGCAAAGACTGGAAAATTACAGCTTGCAGAAAAAAAAAAGTTATTTGTGTGCAGGAATGACTGCCTAGTTTAGAAAAAAACACCCTCTGCCCTTCTACACTCACACACCCAGCCCCATGCTCAAGAGGCAGGCTCCTTGCTGGTATTTGAACTTAGCAAAAGGAAGCCACTTCCTCATTAAGACATACCCAACTATGGTAATAACATGGAGAGCCAAAAGTAGTAACAGATTTATTATTACCACTGTGTGGAAATAAAATGTCGGGTTTTTTTTTCTCTGTTACTCAATCCAGTTAATTATCCATGCAAAGTAAAGTTATTCCTGGCAGCCACAGAAGCAAAACTAACTTCAGTAATGCTGGGGGTGGAATCGTTGTTATGCAGGAGAAGAAACTAAATAGTTCAGTAAATTAGCCCAAATAGATACACACTGGGATTGGCCTCTAGAGATTCAAAATACCAAACTCAATGCTTTTAGGCTTATCATACTTTTTATTTAATAGAGAAATGTCTGATCTGGGACTGCATCATATCCCAAAGATTCTACAAAGAGGTAATTTTTTCAGAGAGTGCCCTGAGGGTAACAGGAAAAATTACAGAAAGCTTCAAACCATTCAACTCCCACAAGTATCCCTGCATTCTGGACTTTCACTTAAGCAACAAAGCACAACCAGCAAGGAATTTGTGGTGGTTACTGAATACTTGGATGGGTATTACAAAGCACAGCACTAAATGCTTCAATAGCCCCACATTTTCCTGGAAAAGCACAGTCTGATTTCAGTGAAGAAAGCACAGGGCTGAGAATGCAGTATCTTCTCGGTGATACTGGCCTCGGCACAGCTCAGCCTGAAACATCATGTACCCCAGCTCCCAGGGCATTCCAGAGACACTGTGCGTTTGCTTTTAAAGCTTATTTGACCTAGAAAATGTCCCCATAGTCATGTTTTACCTCAAAAACAAAACAAAAAACCAACCAACCCAAACCCCAAGAAACCAAACCCCCCATATACGTATGACAATTGGAGGATGGAGAAATCAAGCCATGGAGGGAAATAGCCTAAACCTACATAAAGCACACACAAAGCATGAGCTGAAAGTGAAGAAAACCACAGAATTTATTCAAAGTATTTATTTCAACTGTCCACAGGCACAGTGATTGTATAAACAATGATCAACGGGAACACAAATGAACACTATGGGAAAAGAAACCCCTCACATTTTTTTCACTGCAGTAAAGTACAGACCACCAAGAACAGTTTGACTCAAATACCCAGCATCAGTTCCCACACAAGAGCTGTTATTGTTGGCTTCACCACTCAAGTCCAACAAGAGCAGTAAGAACATGCATTCTGCTAATGTTTGAATAACCCTTGCCAACAAATTGATCCCACAGCAGCAAGGCTGTAGGAGATGGGTTCAAACAAATAAGTGTGAGAGAGAAAGTAAAGGGAAAATACATGCAGCAGTCCTCTTTTAGCATGAGTGTTCAGTGGGAGCTCTTTTTATTTCCTTTATTTAAAATTGATTGTTTCTCCCCCCCACCCTTAGGAAAGAAGCAGCCCAAAAGGGCATTGGTGAGCATCTATAATTTACATGCAAGTGAGACACAACTGCCAGAGAAATACAGATTCCACAGATGTTAACCCAGAGGACAGCCCAAATTAAGCAAATCTCTAAATAAGGTCTGGGAGGCACTTTCTGAAAAAAACCCAGCATTTTTCCAAAGTAGGCAATTACAGTTGTCAGCTTAACCCCAGTCCAGCCGACAACCTTCTATGTTTACCTGGTTACCCTACAATAAATCCATCACTTCTATGGGTAAAAAAGATGAACAGATCATTGAGGTAGGGAACAATCAATCCCTAGCGTCTTCTGTATTTGACTTCTGTTCTCTTTATCGGAGATAATATTTTCAAATATCAAAATAGGCTTTGACTAGTAAACCTGAAAACCAAGCCCCTATCAATCCACAGTCATTGTGGCAGTGAGTGATCAAGGCTACTGATACATGGACTAACAGGCCATCCAGAGCCAAGCTGACCTGTCCTGTTCCAAGGGCCCGAGCTCATATTTCTACACAGCATCATACTGTAGAATTGCTATCTCCTGCACAGTGGAGTTACAATTTACACCTCCAAACCATTTTCATTGTCACTTCTCAAACTGCCAAGGGAGAAAATCTGCAGAAGACATCAATGGAATTGTAATTTTATTCTTATGTGACCATGTCTTTCCTAAGCTATGCTTCCTTCTCCAGAAGGAGTTCATATAGCATCATGGACAACACTGACTTTTGATCTTTCATTTCAGGTACCTTCATTCTTTTTCTGCTCAAACACATTCACCTGTTTGGTACATTAGCTCGTCAGAGATGCATGCATGTACACCATGCCACAAATGCAAAGAAAACAGAACAGAGCGAATAATTAAAAAATACAGTAAATTGATAACTGTTTTAAACTCCTGTGCTCCAGTATAGCCACTTTCCTGAAGAGATTTCATCCTTTCAGTCTTTTCAGTCCTTTACAGACGCTTAATATTAAGTGGGACTCACAATCTTTAACTGTGATTTTCCATCTTGCACAAGTAAACCTTTTCCATAGTACAGTCTCTTTTTAAGTTATAAATAAAACACCCAACTATTTTCTTTTTCCCACAGATGAGAACATTAAAACATTGACATTTTAATCTGTTCTATACAAGAGTGAGTTGTGTCAGCACACTGCTTCCAGCTACAACAACAGAAAAACCCAAGTTTAATTAAAGACAGAGTGGAGAAGCTGCATTGTGGTGTCTGAACCACAAAGACACATGGCATAGTCTCTCACTCGCTCACCATTTTGGGCTCAGTTTCCTCTTTGGATAACTGCTTGGCAAACAAAGGATGATTGAAAAGAAAGGAGACAGAGGACAAGAAACGAATGTGTTTTCTCAGATAGGAAATATGAAAGGTGAAACCATATACCCAAGTCTTATTTGCATTAAATTTTTACCTAGAAAATAGTAAAAGCATAGCACAAACAACCCTATAATACATGCATAGTGGAAGCCAATCACATCCACATCAGCCCTGCCACTTTGATGGGCTTGCACTGACCCAAGGTTTAATGATGTGAATTAACACCTGTTTCCACTGATAAATTCTTTTCCCCAGCAAGGTCCAGTGATGTTCTATTTTTTAAACACTAAAACCACAAAATTCAGGGTTTCCACTTCCAGATAAGCAAGAAACACTGTCTGCCAGGTAACACTTAACACTTTTAGTAGAATTCTTCCAGCAATTCATCAGTCCAGGCCAGTTCAAGGTACAGGTGGGTGCTCTGTCCTGCAATGGGGAACACCTGAAGGGAACAAAAGGCCACTCTACCATATCAACAACTCCCTTCCTGCATTCCTGTCCATGAGCTAGAAGATGGAGATTTGCAGATCTCAGGTTATTCCTACCAGCACAGGCTGCAATGCTTCCAAAACCCTCCTGGCACCTGAGCTCACTGCTGCAAAGGAAAGCAACGAGTAAGAGGCTGAGAGAAGTGAGTCCGTTCAGCTTGAAGGAGATGAGGCTAAGGGGCAATCTAATTGCTGTCTGCAACTAGCTAATGGGCAGCTAGAGAAGTGCGAGACAGACTCTTCTTAGAGCTGCTCAGAAAAAGGACATGAGAAAACAGAAGAAAGTTATAGCCAAGGAAATGTCAGCTACAGACAGGAAAAATTCTTCAGTGAGTGTGCTCGTGCAACAGATTGCCTGGGGAGGTTGTACAATCTTCAGGTGCAGAGTTACTTCAAAACCAAGGGGCAGACGGTCCTGAGCTGCCCGACATCAGTAGCACTCCTTTGAGCAGGGGTTTCCACCAGGTGTTTTCCGAAAGGGCCTTTCCACCAAAATTATTCTACAATCCTATGGCAGATCTGCTACTACATGGAATATGGGAGTAGGTAGACAACAAAAAAGTAATCTCCAGTTACAAATTATGTATGATACTGCAGACTGAAAGAAATGCACCTTTAAGACTCAGATACCCATGTGGGTTTAGACTGCACATGCTAATAGCTCTCAAATAAACAGTTAGGGCAGCATGAGAATTCTTCATGAGAATGACTGCTCAGAGATGATAGCCTTAAGCAGCCTTTGGGCACTTACATTTCCAAGTCAGGAACCTAACTTTTATATTTAAGTCTTAGAAGTAGTATAAAAATGAATGCAGACTTGTTCTGCACCTGGCACCCTCCAGTAGTTATCAGCTACTGGGAGGAAAATGTCTCCTTCCAAACTGCAAGTGTGGTCACTCTGCAGTTTTAGCTTGCTCAGTAGGAAAGCCACAAACACTGAGCCATTTACTACGGTTTCATTACGTTACCCAAACAGAGGAGCTGTGTCCTATTATTTGTTTAATAACGCACATGTCAAAAACACTACAAAACACAATATCAAGGGAGTAAGATAAATTATTTTTTAGAACTGAGACTCATCATTTCTAATGAGTTCATTTTGTCAGCATTTCACATCCAAATTTCCCCTCCAAGAACCTAGAAGTCTCTTAGTAACATGCCTCTTTTTATTTAAAACATGTCAGTTAGTAACATTGTCATTCACTGGCTGGAGAAGAATATTGCTAGTGTTTGACCCTGCTCTCTAAAATCTTCACTTCGGTTCCAAATAGGACAAAGTTCAGCCTAGCTGATATCCCCAAGGTAGAAGATAAGTCAAAGTGAATAAGTATAATTGTGTAAATAGGAACAAAATGAAAAGTGCATACAAAATTGAAAAATAAGTGAAAAATAAAAGGAAAAAGTATAGTAATATTGATCTTGTCTAGGAGGATCAGCATCTACTAGTGGTTTCAAAACTCTACACCTGTCTATTTCCAGTTAAATGAAGCTATTATTATCTAGTCCAAAAATAAAGCTGGAGTGTAACGCATGTAACTCAAGCTGTACTACAATTCACAGGCAAGTTACAGTCTATCTTCCACAATTTGGAAGAAAAGCTTTTTTAGCTGGCAGGCAGAATAAACGATAGAGATGAGGGGGTGGGGTGGGGGTGGAAATATATGTATCTGTTCACCTCACACTTTTATGGGTAGATATGTAAGATTGTTTCCTGCCCCATCTTTCACACAGAACAGGAAAGATATTTATAACAAGAAAAATATACTCACATTCTTGACCAGCTTCTCAAAAAACTCAGCAAGCATCAAAACACCCAACAATCAAGCACCCCCACAACAAACAACCCAACTCTTATTAAGACACATAAAGAATAGTCAAATTTTCAAATTTTCAAACTAACTCAGATAACTGGATGAATACTGACTTCCAACCTTATTTGAAAAACTGGCCCAATTACAGACCCCAAGCTTTTGAAGATGCAGTCACATGTACTGCATTTCTGTCAGACAGCATCACCTCTTCTGTTCGTACACATATCAACTACCAAAAAAGGCACCTGTAGTATTGTACCTGATGAAAAGGAAGTATTAAATATCTGTTCATGGGGGAATCTTTGTTGAGAGCATGGAAGCTGATTTATACACCTGCTTGCCTCAGCAGATGGGCATGTTTCACTGTATTTCCATTTTCAAGCATGTCTGTGATGTTTATCAACTTTGCAATTTTTCGTGTGCAAAAGCACCATGTTGTAAAACTTGACATTTGTGAATGGCAAATGATGAAGGAATTTCTACATCTACTTCTCAAAGAGGGGGGAAAAAAATAATCCTAAGAAATTCAGTGAATCCAAGTAGAGAACTTCAGAAGTCCTTTCAGACAATCAAAAGCAGGATTTTCCAACCAGGCAGCTGTAGTTCATTAGATCCGCCATGGACCGTGAAAGCCACTTGCCAATAGTGTCGAAAGACTATTACTCATTTCAATCTCTCTGAAGAGGACAGCTCTCTGACAAAGCATTAGTGAAAAACACAGAGTTTGGGGCTCTGACTGGAACAGCTAAGTATGCAGACGGAAGTTCAATACTTAACGCGAAGCTGAGTTGCAAAGGCAGATTGATGTCCCAGCTTTTCACCTTCAGAGATCAGAGCTTCCGTCTAGATTATAAATGGAAAAAATGTTTTGGAAATAAAAGTAAGCTGTCCACGTGGATGATAATCATACCATACAATCTGGCAGAAACCTATTTCTGAATAGCAAGTTTTCTGCACCCCTTTTGAGTCTTACTAATCTGCAATTAACAACAACAAAAAAAATTCTGAAATCAGGTAAGAATTCTGACAAACCAGCAGTCAAGTTAATCAGAAATATTAAGATGTTTCCCTGATATAAATATAAGATTAAGGCAAACATAAGGAGGGAGTCTAGAAAATAATAATTTTGTTCCTTTTGTGATTTTCTGCATAAATAGCAACAAAAGTAAGGTCTTTTAACCATAACACGTAGCTGGATGGGTTTGTCCCACCTAAGCATTTGGCTGGCAGATGTTACAGTTGTGGGTATAGCATCAGAATTCAAGCGCAATGCCTTCCCTTTTAGTTGGTTGTAATAATCTAACCCATTCTAATTGTTCTCTTCCACATTAACTTGACGCTTCATATTAATGCCTATAGTAGCACTCTCAACATTTTAATAACAGACTCCTCAGTTCCAGGCAGCATTATGCTGTGGTCAGACATCACATAGCAAGTTACACATCTCTCATAGAAGATATATTTCCCTAGTGTTGAGGCCTTTACAACCGTATACTATAACCTATAAATACTCCAGTGGCCATGAGCTCTGGTATCCTGTATGATTAGTGGCTAGGAAGAGTTGTCAGAAATCCAGCAGATGAACTAGAAATAAGGTGATTACTCCATTAGTGTCTGTTAATCAAACAAACACCAACACCATCCCCCAAGCCACCAGATATTAGTATAAAATCCAAAGCAATGAAAAGGACTTAATAGAAAGCATTCTCTCCTCAACCCTGAGGATCAATAATCCACTTTGTACAGTTCATTTGAATTCTATTTTTAAAACTATGTTTTTACAGATTACCAATCAGAGAGAAACCAAATAGTTTTCATTCCTAACATACACCTTACTTCAGAGAAGAATGTTTGCAGGAAGTTGTAAAAAAGCATGATGAATATACCGCAAATAGCACAAACAAATTAAATTATATACGTAAATATTTTCTTAGTATTCCAGAAAAGAAGCAGGTTATATTTTACAGGGGAGATGTACTGCAACATAAGCAATATGGCGCTTACAGTAGAGATGGCTTTTCTGTAATGTTTTGCTCCAATTGAAATATGTTCTTGGAAAAGGACTGAGAGCACAGCCACAAAGCCAGTATTTTCACAGCCTAGATAAGCATCAATGTCTTCCTTGCATGGGAAAGTATTTTATGAAAAACCTTTAAGAGTCTGATGTCACATAGGCTACATTAAATGACTCTATATACACTTTATTAAAAAGCCAAACTCTACAGAAACAAGCAGTAAACAGAATGATTGCTCTTACTGTACAACTCCATATCAAAGAGAATCCATTCCAAGAGGGTACCAGGAAAAAAAAAAAAAAAAGAAGACATTCAATAGTGAATTTTATGAGAGGATAAAAAAAACAGGTAGTTCAACAGATTCCTGAAATCCCAGTAGTGGTCAATAAATCGACTTCTGCTTCACATTATATGAAGAGGCTGTACTTAGCAAATCACTGTGTAACCTGCCTCAATAACAGCACTCCTGCTATCAAGTTTACTTGCAATGATTCCAACAAAGAAATTAATTTCTTAGATGACAAGAAAAGGTTATCTAGAATGGGGAAAACACAGGAGACAAAAATTTCCACTAATAAAACAAATATCAGACTCTGAACTGAATTTGAAGCTATCTTTTTTTCTTTGAAAGACTTGAAATCCCTATAGCCCAAACAGTAGAGCTACAAAGAAAACATCCTACAAACTGCATTTCTAAAAATACAAAAAGCATAATGAACTAGATCTTTTTTCAATATGTGATTCTCTAAAGCATCCCTATGCATACTATTCCTCAGGCAAGACCCATAAGAACAAAATATACTGCCAAAGTTCTAGACTTAAAAGCAAACCTTACTTTGAGCTACTAGTTGATTTACTCCTCCTCAAAAACTTTAGAACAATATAAGAAAAAACTCTGCAAGAGCTTTCCAGATTTCAGAATATGCCATTTTTATAAGAATAAAGGTGTTTCTAGCAACTTCAGCAAGTACACATACTTTCCTAGTCTCATCTTACTGATTTTATTGATCTGCTTATTCGCAAGACATTCAACAGGTATCAATCACCCATCTTATTTTCCAGTTATCAATTTTTTCATAAATATTTCCATGAAGGGACACCATTTTGCTCTATAACATCCTTTATTTCTCTTACTATAACACACAGCCTCGGTTATTGTTCTCATTTTATTCTCCTCATACTTGTCTTATGCATATAAAGTCAGCAAAATTACATGGTTTACATACATGCAAACAAGAAGTGAGCCATAAATGTTAAACAACACAGAATTTTGATTTTGAAAGTCGTTATACAGAAAAGTGGGTTACCTTCCTCTACTGCCCAAAGATCTACTCCCACCAGTTTTCTTAAAGCAATTCAATCAATCGGACATCAAAGAACTATATGATCTAGATATTGGCATCAAACAATTCACCTCTATGCTAGATGGATTGTTTACAATACTTTACTTGCATGATCAATTTCTATAGATTTGGTTTTAGCTGTAAAAGTGTGTTGAATTTCTATATTTCACATCTGCAAAGATTAACATCAAAATAACAAATCAATTATAAACGAAAGCAACGTAGCTCACCTAAAATAACAACCCAAAGACATTTAGCCCCTCAGCTTCTATGCCACCTTCATCTAGCCACGGATGCCAAAAACAGTGACAAGGCCTTCAAGGTCAAAATCAACCATTTAATGCTGTCGATCTGGCCTATTAAGCAGAGGACCTCTAGGAAACATCATACTGATAAAGGATTAATGTGAGCTGAAGTCCCACAGGAAGTCATATGATTCTACTAGGACATTTATAAATTAAGTGAGTAGCTTGAACTAGGTCAAATGGGAAAGAGTTAAGATCTAGGTTTCAATTTCCATGGTGATTAGAAGAAAAGAGCTTGTCTGAAGAGCTGTTTGGACCATTAATGCTCATTCTTAGTATCCTTTGGAAAACAGGGGATATTTGAGAGGACAGATAGAAACACTAACAGGGGGTTTTGTTTGTTTGTTTTTAAAATCTGGTGGCTTCAGTAACTGTAATCTGTCTGACACTGATCTCAAAATAACAGAAGGGCCAATACAAGACCCTAGCTAGAAATAAATGGACAGCATAATATTAATTACATGAACTTTCAGAAAATGTATTTTTCGATTAGCTTGATTTTTAATTACACTTATTGCTAATTAATAACACAGATATAGCAGATTTTTGTAAGGCAGTTGACTTGATGCAAAATGACATTTGATTAAGAAACTCAAAATCAACATGACACATCAAGTGGGCTAAAGACTGATAGGCCTCAAAATGTAATTGCAGATGAGGGCAAACACTAAATAAATGTTTCCGGCTTACATCAATTAAATATCAACACAAAAGACAATGTTTTTTCTTTATCCCACCTTCAAGAGCTTGACCCTATGTTATTCAGCAGTTTTGTATGCCCTGATAAAAAGGACAAGATGATTACTGAACAAATTTATAGATTAGAGTGGTAAAAAACAAGGATCAGTGATAGAAAAGCATTTAGTTTGCCTGGTAAAGAAGAGTCAAGCAAAGATCATAGTTTTTAATATAGCTAAATGTAAGAAAACATGCCTAAGCCACACTTACAGGTTGGAAGCCTATCCTGAAAGCAGGTATTCTAAAAGGTCACTGTAGAAAAACATTTGTAGGGAGCTTCAGTCAGATACTGTGGGTAAATAGGACTATGGAGATAATTTTACTTTCAAATTTCCTCCAAAGCTAGAATTACACAAGTGAGGATTAGTTGGAAAACAGCAGACAATATCTGGTGGCAGAAAGGGCCACATGCTGTACAGAAGGCAAGAGAGGACCTGGGAGGCTGGCACAGGCAATTATCAAGAACAAGAGGCTGGTGTACTTGCCGCCCTCTCTTCATCTGTAGGCAAGCAAATATATGGGGGAAAACTTACTCTGTGAGGTTCCAATTTCTTCCACTTTTCCCCATAGCATCCAGATGCAAATTGAAGCCTCAGGATTAAAAACAAACCAAAACACACCACAGGAAACTCATAGTTAAAGAATATACTACTTTGTGTGGGTTGGGGACTGACCTAAACCATAAGGGGAAAGAACACGGAAAGATTGAGCTAAAGGCATGAATGCATAGCTTCTCCCAAAGAAGGCAGTGGAACTTCAGAAATAAGCAAGTAATTATCTGAGAAGCTACTATCAATAGCATATGCAGCATATTTTCCTTTTTTAAACACAAAGACTACTCAAGTTCTAATTGCTTCAGTCTTGGCCCAAGATAGAAAAATAAGCTGGAACCATTGGTGGGAAACTGTATGTTGCAAGATACAATAAACAAAAAAGAAAAATCCTTGTGTCCTTTCATATATTTCAAGTTACTGTTAGCACCTCAAAGTAAGTTTCTCAAGTTACTGAACACCTGCCATGTTCAAATTCTCTGCCACACGTCAGCTTTTGCTCTTGCTGGTATTAACCTTATTCCCACACTGTTATAACAACACTCAAAGTGGGGAAGACTGCTTTGAAATTACTTCACATCAGCTTTAGCAAGTTACAGTTGAGCTTCAATATAAACTCACGTATTTAAAAAAAACCAAACAAACAAACCTCTCTGCTGGAAAGCTACCAAACATTTAATTGAATTAGAGGTAAGGAAGTATTTGGGCTTCTCACTCCTTCCTTGAAGGGCAAATTGGACAAAACTCAAGCATCCAAAAGACAATTAAGAAGCTGATATGATGGTATGCATCTTAACTGTAATGATAGTTCTCCAAGTAACATGCCTATATGCCAATGATACATATTCAGGGTCTCCTGCTTCTTCATTTTGTACCTTGCCATTGCAGATAATGCAGAGTATTAATATTTCCTTTCCCTGAAAGAAGTCTCATACCTTGAAAAGCTGTACTTAAGAGGAGCTACTTACACAGTACAACTAAACATTCTGCTTTCTTTGGCAATGAAATTCCACCACTAAGTTTAAGAGGTTTTTTCATCTTCTGTATAGAAATACCACTTAATGCTAGGACCTTATTCACCTGTTACAAAACCTACTTAGCAAGCACTTAGATCCCACCCAGCTGCTGACAATCCCAAGGCAGGACACAAAGCATACCTAATGAATCCAGGATACCCACTTTTTTATCTTCATCATAAATATATAGAAAACAAAGGAAGAAAAAAAAACCCTCAGAAAAATTTGTGTAGGATCTCTTTATATCTAAAACGGTCCCACTGTGCTCTTTCAGGTAATCCAGCCATCTGTAAAGTTGTATGTAGTACATCACACACAGATAAACAACTGAAGATGCAGAATGCAAAAACTCAAGGAACGTATGAAATGCACAAGGACACACAAAGAGCACAAAAAGCTGAGGAATTATACCCCTGCCTCATGATTCCTAAACCAGGGCATTAACACTTGATTTTAATCTGGTCAGACAAAATGAAGTCTGTTATAAATTCTGAGCATGGGACAGAGATGTGACCTCCATCAGCAGTCATTCCCAACAATGGGATCCCTCTGGTTCCCACCTGACAGTAGTTGTCAGCAACAGTCGCAGCTGAACCATGTTGAACAGTGTAACTGCAATTCCAGCCACGATCAAGCCAGGTACAACATTACTTCAGCTGCTGTGATTAAACAATAGCTCTGATACAAGATCTTTTAATAACACTAAGGTGAGGTTTCTGCTACAAAAAGTATTACTGCAACAGGACCGCCTAGACAGCTCCAAAACAAGTTTCTCTCAACACAGCCCACCTGCCCGTGAGCGAGGATCCAGCTACAATGAAGACATTTGTGGTTTTCCTATCTGCCACCTGCCTCCCTCCAACATCAATATACAGCTTCAAAGTCCAAAGGGACACTCAAACAAAGCTGGAGGGACAGAGAGGAATCAATGGCAAAAGAAAAACAAATAGCTTTCAAATGATTTTGGACTCTTTAAAAATGGGGACTTCTTATTTTTAGACTGCATACAAGTAGCTCAAGGTGCTTTTTCTTTCATCCCCATGACAGTAGTTAAGTGAATACACCTGCCTCTCCTCACTCCTTTCTGATGGTAAACAGAAGGTCTTGCATTTAAGTTACAACACAGAATAGTTCAGAGCAGCCCTGTGCCAAAATAGCACATTTCTGAGGGATGCAAAGGTATTCAATAAAAAGCTTTTAAAGGCATATTTTTAAACTTGCAGCAGGAAAGCTTTTCTGTGTCAAGACAGTAATTCTTTTAACAGCATTGATCAAAATGTCATTCTTTTATGAGTGTACAATACCTTTTAATGGCATACAACAAGCCATTAGGGTTATACACCTCCGTACAGCAGACAGCTTACTGGAAAATCGGGAACACTGGCCAAGATACAGTCACTAGTTTTTATGCTTCTAATAAGGCAGAGTTTCTTCCATTTTCCCCAGCTCTACTTCACCCTAATACCCACAACTGAAAGGATCCAAACATTAAGCCAAACTCCTCATCACTTCCAGAGTTATTTTCACTGTAACCCACACATTTTCTCCCAAGAAATGCCTCCTATAGATATAATGAATATTCTGGCTTTCTAAAATGGGATTCTATCACCCAGAAGGTTAGATCTGCTTCTTTGTTTTCCTCACCAGTGATCATACTTATCCCCAAATCAGCACTGACTGAGGAATCAAAGGTGGCTGAATTGCACATAATGGTTTTGATTTTCAGAAATGGGAAAAACCCCACCTGCACTTTCCTAACACTCTGAGGACTGGGACAGAATCTGTCTACAAATCATCAAATTCTTTTCAAGTGCTCCAACCCTTTAAAAAGGCTAAGAGCACTGGTGATTGCATTTGCTCTGCTTGAACGGAAGGCAAGTGTGGACCCTCTGGATGCATTCAGCAGCACTTTATAGCCTTGTTTTAGTTACAAATATCAACAGGAAAAGGAATGATTTCTGTCAACCCACCTTCAAGGGCTTTCACATTAAGGGTAAGAGAATTCTTATGGAGTTTAATCATCATTGTTAACTGAGCAGTGGCAGCAGCAAAAGAACTTTATTTCACCCTCTGAAATACTTATGGATAATATCAAGATCTTCTCGGCTACTTTTGAAAGCGTATCTAAGCCATTAGTATAAGCAAATGATAGAACAATTCCTGATTAAAACATAAGGCAACAATGTAAAGCAAAGAAAGGAAAACTGACTAGAAAGAAGAGACAGGAAAAAATTGAGGCTCTAAAAATCAAACACTGGAGAAAAATTAATTACAATTAAGAAAAGTTTAAAGGGGTATTTGTCTCGTACCTATTTAGTTGTCCCTACGATTTCCAGTTATGAGATAGCTGCTATAAGTCTTCTCTGTCACAGTGGTTACAGCTAGAATTTAAAATTAAAGTTAATTTTTTTTCTTTTACACAATCTTTAAACAAACATAAACTCAACTCAGTCAAAACAATTTATACTACAGAAGATGCCATTATCTCAGACAGAATACCACAAAGCCAACTGTGTTTATATCTGCCCTGCATTCATTATTAAACATACAGTCAGATACAAAGAGGTCTCCCCAGAGAATTACCAGGTCACCCACAAAGAAGATGACTTTGCTAGATGCTTTAACTAATAATTCAGACCAAAATCTAGTCAGAATGAGACATGACCCCCACACACCGATCATGAACTTAAGTGTGCTGTGTTCAAGTAACATCCACTAGCATGTGACATGTTTGCAATTTCAAGAGACAAGTTGCAGAATCTCAGGTAATATCTAAAGGTGAGGACTGCCCAGGACTGCAGATCTGTGACACTCCAGTGACAACTGTGTCAGAAGGGTAGCAGGGCCACAGCATGCAGGTGCTGGTAACAGAGCCTCTGCTCACTGTGCGGGCTTGGGCTCCTCTTGGTGTAGTTACCAAGTCTGTCTAATCATTCACTTTGGAATTTCTTACCTAGTTTTAAGCCACATAACTTATACAAGTACAATAAATACTGAAATATTTTCTGAAAAGCAATATAACAGGAACATAAATGCTCTCTGAAGCAAGCTACACAAATTTCATAGTTAATAGGGATTGATTTCTCACTATTACATAGCAGAGATTTCAGAGTTGTTTTTTCATGGTAACAACCATGTAGTCAAGAGAGTAAATACATATTCAAGTACCTCTCTTTTTTTTTTTTGTAAACAAACAGATGATTTACTAGGTTACCTGATGCATACATCAAATTAAAAATCTGCATTTTTCAATAGCAAGTAATTTCTTCTTGACCTACACTAAATTCTGTGCAATGAACATTGAGGTAGGGTAGCAGAGCTGCTGTTCCTGTCCCCAGGGTGCAAAGAATCAGACCACGAAGTCACTCCCCCTGCGCCTGGGACCAGGAACTGCATTCTGACCTGGCAAGCAGAGATTCAAGATGTGTTCAACAATGAAAAGTTTGTTTCAAGCATTTTTAAGACATGACTGCATTGTAGCTTCCATTTAGAAACAAAAACGGTTTATGTTCAACAGCATTCCAATCTACCCAATACTAAATATATACATCTTTCTTCTTATTTTAGTTCAGTTAAGCACAACCAGTGGTGCCATGAGCACTTTCAGGGCACAAAGAATGGGGCTACAAGTTACTGAATTGTGCATTTGGTTTCCCGAGTAATAGGAAAACTTCAGTAATGTAAAAATAAACTAAGGTCTTGAATTAGGGAGGTCAAGTAGGACCAACCTAAACAGGAACTCATCTCATTTAGCACTTCAGTGTTTCACAGCTTGGTGTTTCAGTTTAAATCTCCATCCCTCGAAGGCTTTCAATAGCAGGTTTCATGTAAATTTCATAGGAACTGCATGGTTACATTTGATCCCACCTTTCAGCATGGAAACAGACCAGATTGGGGTTCCTAACATCTTTGCAACACAGCCTGCCTAGAGAGAGTTTTGCACCCAGCTGCTAAAGCCAGTTACTGCTGCAATAGCTATAGCAGCTTACTCAGCTTTGTCTCTCTCAGCCCTCTGCCAGAGGCTCTAGCAGCCAAACCACTCTTTCCTACAAATAGTTCAGGCAACTCCTTGGCTAGATGGAATCCTACGAAGCATTAGCCTGTTATGCCGTTTGGCAAGTGCTAGATTTTTTCCAGGTCCCTGGCAATCCTGAGTCTCTCTTCCTTGCCCAGATACCATGCAATGGTGTAACTGCCATCACCTTTCCCAGAACAGCGACAGAGAAGCCTGAAGGAGCAGCATGGCCTGCCCGGGACAGGACAGACCGGAGCTCACCCGTGCCGCAAGAACTCGGGAAAGGAACCCCGCCTCCCTCCAGCCTCCCCAGAAGATGAGGGAGGCGAGAGGACGGCTTTAGACAGCAGAGAACTTGTCCCTTCAGCCCTTACCCGGCCCGATGCCCGAGTGGAGCAGAGCGGAGCACAGTGCACGCGCCGCCCCCTCAGCGGCGGGGCCCGCCTGCCACAGCACCTCCAAACCGCTCACGGCCCCGACAGCCCGGAGCGCTGTCCCGGGCCCCCTCAGCGACTGGACTCACCGTCGTCAGGCCCCGGCCCCTCACCTGTCAGCCCCCACACCCACCGTTCGAACCAGACCGCCAAGTCTTTTTCCCCCCGCCCCACCTCATACTGACGGCACTCCCGTCCAATCCTGACGAAGGAAAGATGAAACCCCGCCCCTGTGAGCCAGCTAGCCAATCAGCACTGGTCTAGGGTGGAGACGGCGCTGTTTGTATGAACTCCTCCCCGCCTTCCAGCGCGGAAAGCCTCACGAGCCCGCTGAGTCCCAGAGGCGTTGATTAACGTGAGTATTGCCCAACAGGAGCTCAGCTTTCCGCCCGTACGTGTCTACGATTGGACAGCAGAGGAAAGGGGCGAGACTTCCAACCAAGCTCTGCGGACGCGGACGGAGCGTCGCGTTGCCATGGAGACGGGCGGGCAGGCGGCAGGGCCTGCAGGGACTGGACCGGGCCGCCGCCGCCGCTTTCGCGGCCCGCTGTGCCTTCAGCATCTCCAGATCTGACGAACAGCGCACCGCGCCGGCTGCTTCCCCTTGAAGACTGGCCGGGCTGCTGCCGGTACGGCGGATTGCAGCCAGCCAGATCTCTGCCCCGCTTCAGATAGGGCCTTACGTTTTTGGAGTCTTTCTAAATGGTGCCCTCTTGTTTTGGGGGAAAGAGATAAAAGCTGCCTGCGGCCTTATGAAGCAACTCTTCGAGTCACTACTCTCACCTTGGAGCCCAAAAGAAGAGATAGTGCCAAAGCTGTCTCAAGACCCGCGTCACTGCAATCGGGAATAGGCGTGGTTCTGCCTAAAGAGAGCTATAGGCCCCACCAGCCTGCTATAGGCTACAGCTCTGTGTCCAGTCTTTTCCTGATTAACAAAAAGCAGGCTTCCCCCACGCTCCTCCCTGGGAGTTTACCTTGGCCTGACACCGAAGCAAGAAGACTGAAGATCTAGGTAGCATGCAAAAGAAACACACAGCTAAGTATCTACAACCTGAGAGCCACTTGGAGAGCAGCAAGGTTTGTGTCCTCCTCTGTCATTCACAGAAGCTGGAGAGAAAAGGCAATGATCTTGGTGTCTCAGGTCAGATAAGTAACTGTCCTTCACTGTCCCACAGCTGGGGCTTTCCTCAGTGTAGCTGCTGGAAAGCAGCCCTCCTAGGTCCTGCATCAAATGGCCTCACAAGCATTCTTGTCACAAGCTATAAAACAAGCGAGAGCTATCAAGGCAGGCACCTGATTTATGTTTATTACAAGAAGTTGAAGGAGTTACTGCTGCCTCTAAGCCATAAAGAGATCTAATTCTAGATAGGGGAAAGCATCCAAATCCAGGAGATGAAGTTGGCTTGCTCTCTCTTGTAAGAAAAGCAGCCAGTTTCAGAAATGGAAAGGTAGATGAAAAAGATGGCATTAGTACAGGTAAAGTCTAAGCCAAGTTTGGAGCTAGGAAACCTACATGATTCAGACATCTGTTCATGAGACCACATAGAAAACCCAATTGCTGAAGGCAAAAAAATAAATAAATTAAAAATTTACATACAAATGCTAAGTCATAGGAGGCAAGGAACTTCAAGGCTGTCCCAACAGTCTTGATAGACAGAAATCCTAAAGGCATAAATAATGACAATGGACCTGCGGTTCCTTCCAACCATAGCTCCTTGTTAGAAGGATGAAGTTTTGCTTGTTCAGGGGACTGCTCACAATGATGGAACTGGGAAACTGAGACGAAAGCACTGGGCTGTCATCTTAGTAGGGAAAAATAGCAATGGAAATTTGCTTCCTTTTCCTTCTCTGGAACTGATGTGTGACCACAAAGCAAGAGAATGCTTGGAACTTTGTCTTCTGTTTGAAGAGGAATGAAGAAAAACAAATATTTTTGTAATAAAAATTTAATATCCTTTTTTTGGACTTTGTAATCAAAGCAGCTTTATAAGCTATGCGCGCATGCATAGTAATCCTTCACTAATCCCACTAGCCTCAGGCATACACAATGCTTATGAAATAACAGGGCAGTTGCTACCACAGAAGAAACTTCTAATTTTTTTTTTTTTTTTGTCTAGCTCATCATAAGGCCGAGCAAAAGAACCAAGTTCAATGGACCATCACATGAAAAATACAAAGGAGCTCAAATGTGAAATATTCCTGTACCCCAGCGTATTGATCAAATACAAGATGACATAAATGGGTAACATTGTGTTATGGTACTGGGAACAGAAGCCCAATTTCTGATTATTTTTCCAGAATAGGATATCACCTAATGTGTGAAATCCAGTGGGATAGCAAGAGAGAAAGAGTACTGCTCTTATTAGAGCACAATTATGGCCATTGCTGGGCACTGGTCATTACAATCATATTTCATAATTTCCACTACAACTCTTTTTTCCCCCATCACTCATAACTTTCTAACAATTTTCTAACCAGAAACTTTCCTATCTTGAAAAATATATTTAGAACCTTTTTCTCTTAATATTCCTTTGGCTGAAATGTACACGGGTCAAATATTTGAAATTAGGCACAGCAGTGATCCGCACTGAAAAGCAAAACATGCCTTTACATAATTTGGGTTTGGTTTGCCATTCTTGAGTGTATGAAATTCAGGCTGTTTTTACAAAGCTGATTAAGACAGTCAGGGACATCTGCTGCTAGTTGCTGTAGCTAAACCTCAGTCAGGGAAGATCCTTTTCTTTCTCCTTCAAGGACACATTAATTCAACCATGTCTGCAGAAACGTACCATGGGTGTGCCCTGGTCTATCATGTCTGATGTCAAACTAACGCCTGGTATCAAACCTTTGGTGTCCAAGCAAGGGTGTAAGGAAGCCCGCCAGAGGCCAACTCCTAGTTTATTTTATTGTGACTAATAGACTAAGAGCCATCATGGTTTGGAATCAAGCCAAGGCCTGAAACTGAAATTGCTTCCTAGTAAGTGATTTGCTCCAGTCAATGAATCGAGAGAAGACTCCTATTCTCATCCTCCTAGACCTACAGCCTTGGCAACGTTAATAAAATAGACCCTGACCAAGGAGAAGTGGCAGGATGCCAGGACAATGCATCAAAACTATCTTTCCTGGAGAGAGTCATCCAACAGGTTGTCAACAGCAGCTGTGCCTCTACCAGCCTGCCAGCCACTCTTCTGGAAGAGTCCTGCAATAACCATAGCAAACTGCCAGGTGAACTTGTGAGCAAGCAGTGCAAATCCACGTGTGGGCAATTATCAGATGATACACAATGCTGGCTATTTGTCATGAAGCATATGACTTCACAGCCACAGTGTCCCCTCTCTGACTCATAACGAGTTTGCAGGTGTGGAAACCAACTGGTCTGACCTCAAGCAGGCTAGAGGTGGTTCTGACAGGAACACCAAGCTGTTTCCATCACCACTTGGTCTCCCCAGATTGGAAGCAGAACCCTCTTTGGACAGTCCTGAGATGTGTGCTGGGAGTGCTCATTTGGCCTGAGCTCTCCAACAGCAGCTCAAGCAGCAAAGATCACCCCTGCTCCTGGTGCCAACAGAGCCTCATCCGCTGTGACATAGTTGAGCCCCACTGCAAGAGGCA
The DNA here is from genome assembly GCA_026546715.1 of Gallinago undulata. NCBI lineage: Eukaryota > Metazoa > Chordata > Aves > Charadriiformes > Scolopacidae > Gallinago > Gallinago undulata. The sequence continues at coordinate 45,791,108 of JAOTQQ010000063.1, read as the reverse complement.
CCTGTGGCCAGGACAACAGGGAGGTGAGGACAGGGAGCTTCCCATGAGCACTGGAGGGGTTAGGGAGAAAACCCTGGCAACTGCTAGGTTGCCTGCCAGGCTTGTTTCTCCCTGGCACATACTCCATGTGCCTTCTCTCTCCACTAAAGGGTGCTGGATGCACAAACTCACACCGAGTGTTGTTAATCCAGCTGTGAGAAGGTGCCCAGATGTGCTGGTCCTGAGCAAAGTCCTTTAAGAGATTACCGGTGGAGCCTGTTTGTGGCATGTGTGCTCACAGCTGTAACAGCTTCACGCAGGGACTGTATCATGGTGGGTTCATAGCAGCAACCCTGCAAGGTCTGTGGGATGGGGGGGGCGGTTCATGGAGGCCAGAAGAGCTGTGAACCTGCAGGCGGGCAGTGTGCCCACTGGCAGGAGCTACCAAGCAATTGACTTATTTAGGCAGGACAGGCAGGTTTGGCAGATCTTAAGCCACTCAGGAAGGACCATGCTTTGAGAACTTCTTCCTCCCACCCCATCAGTAACCCCATCAGAATCTTAATGTTTTTCATTTTGAACAAAATCCCCTTAATTCCATTAGACAATACTCCATTACAAAACTACCAGGGTTGTACAGTTAAACACTCAAGATGAAAAATGCTATGAAGTCAGGACTGTACACATAGCCTGTAACTCTGCCCCTTGCGTGTCTGCATCATTAGAACGTGAGCTATTCCTCAACTCACACAATAGTTTGTAGTCTTTTCAATCTTTTCTATAACCTTGTTCATATGACACCTTGTAGCACTTTCTACCATGCAATGTAGCCCAGACAAAGAGTCCATTAAAGTAATTTATGTGAAAAATATGCAGTAAATCACAATTAGACAATATACAACTGGTGAAGTAAAAGAACAGAATAACAGTGAGGACAGACTACCACATGCAGGAGTTTAGAATTAGACTGTCACATTAACCACTTCTGTGCCATCAACACCACCAGCCCTTATATTTCAGAGGCACCACTCTCTGAAAGTTAACAAAAAGAACAAAGGAGGTAAAGCAAACAAAAATCCCCTTAATAACATTAAATGCTTTGTTTCTGACAACTTACTGGTACATTATATCAATGTACAGAGGTTTGGTTTTTGGTTTGGGGTTTTTTTTGTTTGTTTGTTTTTTTCCCCCCGGGTGTAACAGTTGTTGCTTGCCTTTTGGTGGCACATAGGGCCCCTGTCACGAGTCAGGCTCCCATTGCATTACGTGGGGTGCCAGCACCCAGAGAGATTGCTGCCCATGGCAGTGAGCCAAGCGGGATGCCAGGTGTGAAACATGGCTAAAGCAAAGGAAACTCAGAGGAGCGATAACCACCAAGGATGCAAGACCCCATGAAGACCGTGTGTATTCAGAGCATGTATTTATAATGATTTCTTAAAGCTTCAAATGTTTCCTTAAGAATACATTGACTGTACAGCTAAAGTGATACTTTGACTTGATTAGGCAGTGTAAACAATTTTCCATCACCGGAGTGGTTGCCCCATGTCAGCTGATCTGAGGTAGTCACACACACAGCCTGAACCCCTGGCAAGACAAGTTGTTTCTCCTGAGCCACCAGCAGAGATAGTGCTACCCATTTCTGTGAGCATCCACACAGAGTTACCATGGATTAGTTAACAAGCAGCCCTGGCAGAGGGGACTCAGCCACAGCCCATGGGGAAAAGCTGGAGACGCTGCCTGCGCTGGCTGTTTAAACTGGGATTTCCAAGGAAAAATGGCTGGATCCACAAATAGTCCCACAGATAAAGCCTTTTTAAAAACTGGTGCACTCATGCCAATTCTGTGCTTTAATTGCCATTGGGACACCACAGAGCTGCATGTGCTGGATGCTCAGGACCCACAGCCCTGCCCACACACTTGCCCCACAGAAGTTTTGATTACACTCCAGGGCCACATCACAGCAATTTCATTGCTGTCTCTGATGTAACCCAAAATCCAAAAACATGTACCTCTGGAGCTCAGCTCACTTAAGCTTTGGCCCACAGCAATCCCACCCCCACACCACAGGTTTAGTGGCTTCTTTGCTCTCAGCCAAGCAGAGACATCCATTGTAGCACTCTAAGGTACCCAGAACACCAGTGCAGATAGTGGGGGGACACTCTGCAGCCAGACACACACTGAGCCATCTCTCCCCATGAAAGGAACTCAGCAAAGGCCAGGTCTGCAAGGCCCTTGTGCAAGCATGGGGTGGACAGCTCTTCCAAACTCTGCAAACCATACGCAAGACCACTCTCCCTCCCATTTCACTTTCTCACAGGTCCACTTCTACCACGCTGCCTATGATGAACCAGCTCATTTTATTTTGAAGGACCCCACACCGTTTTCTTCTTCTAGCCACTTACCTGTTTGTCCTCAGCTGAACTCTCAACTTTCCTGAGCACCCAAAAAGCTGCTAGATCATTGCAAGCGCCTTCATAAGGGATGGAGAAATGCTGCTGCCTTCTCCAGCTAGCTCACACAGCAACACTACAGCCCTGCCAGCAAAATCCAGCCTAACAGCCCCAAACCCACCACCCAGAGTCAGCTGTGATATCAGCTCTGCCCATGGTCACAGGTGGGTGATTGGGGCCAGCTCTCAGCTGATGTAAATCAGAGCAACTTAAGCCTCTTCAATGCTCCTGCATTTGGGGTGAGATTAAAAGTTGTAATGTCAACAATTAAAATATTAAAATGATTTTTTCATTTTCCTTCTGCTTCCTGGGGAGCAGTAGCATGCAGAAGAAAGTTTGCTGTGATTCCTATGGGGTGCAAGACAATAACTAATTACTAGAGAAGATGAGATACAGCCCTGTGATTCCCTGGAATATCTGCTAAACCTCAGGACAGTTTGTATATGTTTGAGCTCCTCCTCTACAAAGAAAAGATAAACAGAGAGAAAGACAGCAATGAAGCAAGCAGCAGCTCTGAATAGTGACTGGTCTCAGAGTTAATCCAGAACCTGGTAAATAAAGCCACAGACAGTTAATAAATTAAATGAATAAAGCCTAGAAATAATATTTTACAGTAGGATTAGTTCATCTAGAGGGTACCTGGTGAATTCGTAGGAAGTATGGGGAGAGATGTAAAGAAGACGCTAAATTACCTTCAGCTCTTTAAATTATGTCTGCAGATCCTATTACAGGAGAGAAAGGAGAAATGGCTGCAGAACAAATCACATGAATTCCTGTATCCAGCAGTCCGACAGTCCCTTTAAAAAAAAAGAGAGAGAAAAACACATGTGTGCGGTGGAAGCAATAAAAAACGCTTTTGTCCCCCATTCATCACCGTGTCATCTTCGGATGCATGTGGATACTGCTTAGTGGGGCTGGGGGTAGGTGGGAACCAACACGGCCCCTGGCTCCAGAGGATCCCCCAGCACCCCATGCCTTGCGGGGTGGACGGGAGGGTCCCTGGCAGGCACAGGGCTAGGGGAGCAGGCACAAACCAAGGCATGCTCTTGCATGGTGTCTCTGATCCTGAACCCACTACCTGTTTGGGCACAAAAAAATTGCAAGTCCCAAGCTATGGCATCCCCTAATTGTCTCATCTGAATGAGCAGCCATTGCAGAGGGCAGCTCGGGTAAGCACCCTCTGGCACCAGAAGTGCCATATGCAAAGTAAGACAGGTAACAAAGACAGGAAGAAGTAGAGGTTTCACACGAGGTCCTCAGAATTAATTGCTTCTGCAAATGGTGGGAAGTTCGGAGACTGTCTTCCTGCTTCTCACCACTGACATTTTGACTGACCGGGCTCAGCACCGCTCTGCCTGCCCAGACCCACGACGGAGGGGCAGGCAGTGCCTGCCTGCAGTGTGGATGGGGGTGGCATGCAATTAATTGCATGTTACTCTAGGTTGACGTTGTTTGAAACCTGAATATACTCTTGCGAGTCGGTGGTTGTTACCAGGGCTTAGGACCAGGCACGAGCACTCCTTGACCTGCAGCCGGCCTGATTCAACCGCTCTGAGCGCCGAGGCTGGCCTGTAATTACAGCCAGTGTGTTAGCCCCAAAGTATGAAAGATGACAGTGCACATGCCTAAAGTGTTAGCTAATACACTGCTGGTCTGACACAGAAGCGTGCAATTACTGCATTTTAATCCTGAAATGTCGGACATAAAGACTCAGCCACCGTGGATTTAAAGCTGTCTGCATCAAATACTGGTCCCCCTGTCTGCCTGCAGGACACGGTGATCCTCTGGAAGGCCATGGCTGTGGGCATTGGGGGTGCAAAGGGATTGTGATAACTTTCAGAAAAAGGACCGGTTCTGTTGCACCCTTTCTTCAAGTGCCTGCATTTCCCGTCAAGATCTGTGTGTATTTCCAGATGCTGCTAGGGCCTCATGGTAATTTTTTTTTTATGAGAGTAATTTATAGCACCTGGGAATTTTATTATTTCTCAATGTCATGTCCTGCTTCACGGGACATTGATGCTCCTGTATCGTTCCTCCTGTGATCTCTTAGATCTTCAGCAGTTTAACTGTATGTCCAGTGCAATAGACAAAGTGATCCACCTTCACCTGCATCTCTCACACACACTCACACGCTCACACAATTGCCTTTGAAAAATAATTACAGCACGGAAGCCGATCCTGTTAGATTAAGACAAATTAAGAATCTAATATATAGGTTTGCTGTCAGGTTCTCAGGGTCAGGGGTCGATACAGTATATTGCAATGAGGCTATAGGTTACCCGTGCCCCAATATTTTATCATAATAAACCAAATGGGGACGAAACACCCAGCAGTAGCCCATAAATCTATTAGCAGTGAACTGTCAATGTCCCATATACCAGGGTAATTTGTTAATTCAGAGCTGGGTCTCTTTTTTCAGTAGACCTTGTAAACTCCTTTCTGAAACATCAATAAACCATCTGCTTTGACTTGTTAATCAAACGACTTTATTCAGTCCAAAGCAATTTTTTCCTAATAAAAACAGAGTATTTATCTCCATGGCTATAAAAGAGGATTGTTTTCAACTGTTCACTTATAGTTAAGAAGCACATTTAGTTTGGATTGATTTCCAATGCTTCGGTCATATCTTGTCACTTCCCATTTCTTACACACAGCATCTCAGTTTAGCTCCTTAGCAGGGAAAGCACATCCTGACCCAGCGCTGGGAGTGACACTGGGGGAGCAGCAGCCAGCAGCACGAAAGGTCATGGAAATCAAACTTTAAACAGCTAAACACCTCCCCTCTGGCTCTCAGGCTGCTCCCAGCTTTCGCCGAGCCTCTAAGCAGCTGCACCCCTCTGCTCTGTCTCCGGGCAGTGCCGTTCCCACCTCCTCCCCAGCCAGCCCAGGGTTTTACTTGGGACAGACTCCCCAGGCCTCCCCTGCTCCCCTGCTGCAGGTCTTGCCAAAGCTCTCCCAGCAAAACCGAGGCACGAGCCCCTCCAGCCACATCCCTCTGCAGCAGCTGATGGAGAGCAGTGCAAGGCGATGGCCGTGGTGGGCTCTTGGTGCCCACTGTCCCGGCAGCACCGACTGCCCTGCACGGCCAGAGGCAGCAGGCATGGTGGCATGTGGCTCTTCCTTCACGCTCTCAGAAGCAGAGGGATGGGGGTAGGGGAAATCCATTAGGACACTATTACTGAAGCATGCAATTCCCTGGTGCAGCGCAGAGGGGGAGATGACGGGCAGAGGACCTGGGGGATGCATTAGAGAAGGAAAGCATGTTTTTAGTCTAGCCGGTTGTTTTCTTTTCTCCAGCGGTATGTCACATCTGCTGCAGGAGTTGATGAGTTCAAGCAGCCCTCCGGCACCCCACAGCCCAGCCAGAGCAGCTCACGCAGCAAGGCAGGGGCCAACACTAGCCCAGCCCCAAGCCCTTCCCCTGCAGCGGGACAGTACTGGTTCCTGAGCCCTCCTGAACATCAGCACAGCAAGGGCCAGGCTCTGCTGTGCCCGCAGGACTCGGGGAGCCATTTGCAGCAGCCCCTCTGGTCCACTTTGGCCCAAGAGGAAGGTAGGCTGGTGGCCATGACATGAAGGCTGTAGCCAGGATCCTCCAAGGGCATCCCTGGGCTATGCTGGGGGGGTGGGACAGGCAGGATGGGCAGCCTCATGCCCTGTCATGCCCCTACAGCATTGAAGGCTGTGGTTACCCAGGGGCTGTGCCAGGGACACGGGTGTTTCTTGGTGATGTCCATCACTCAGGCACGTCACAGAGTGTTGTCCCTGGACCCCCAAAGCACATCAGGCTGAGACACAACGCCCACCCACGCAGAGACACTGTGTCCGTGGAGACACTGCCACTGTGAACCCAGATCTTCGTGCTGGTTTCGAGGAACCAGAGGGAACCCCATTCCCCAACCCAGCCTGATCCTAACCAGATCCCGCCCTTGTCAAGTACCTTCCGCTGCAGACTGAGGAATCGCAGATCTTCTGCCTGAAGCCTCCCAAACGAATGCCTTTCACTAAACACAAAAGGCAGTTTCTGCAAGTGCGAGATCAGAGCAGCAGCTCCCCAGCTGGGTGCAAACCCGGGTGTGCTGGGCACAGCCTCGCATCCTCCCACCATTGCGCTGTGCTGGGGGCAGCGGAGCGCCTGCCACCCCGGGTCGGTGGGCTGTACATGCTGCGAGGACATCTGTGGGACCATCAAGGCAGTTCCAGGTGTCCTCACGTGGTGCTGGTGCTGCACCGACATTCGGCTGAGGAAGCTGTGCTGAGATGCCACTGGTCAGCCCTGGCTCTGACCTGCTAAGGGACATCTTGCCAGCATCACCTGAGTGCCACCTGCCATGCAGCACTGGGCTGCAGAAGGTGCTGTTAAGGGCCACCAAATGCCTGAGAAGTGTCTTTATGGCGCCAGGGGCACCATGGCCTGATGGAGGCTCAGCTGCTGGCACAGCCATCCCACGGCCCAGGTGAGCCCATGGACAGTGGAGGCCACAGTCCCCACAGCCCTTTGTGGCCCAGTGTGCCCAGGGCTAGCACCGGCACCCAGGGACCAGCTAGTGGCCGGCACCGGTAGCCAGGAACATGCCAGCAGCATGGCGGCTGGGCGAGAGGGGCAGCAGGATGAAGGACCCAGCCCTGTCTCTCTTTGTTCCCCATCGCTGCACGGCACCAGAGGGAAAGGACGGCAGCTCCTCAGCCCCATGCCGAGGTACTCCGTGCTGGTGGCTGCTGAGGGGTCTCTGCCAATTGTCCCCCAGCCCGGCCCTGGCTGCCCCGACCCGGTGGCCGCCGGCGCTGGGCGAGCAGGGCTCCCCGTGGCCACCCTGCGCCACGATGATGGCAGCTTTGCACCAGCCGCACGCTCTCCCCGGGATGTGCAAATCAGGAGCCCCCCAGCCCCGTCCAGAGCACCCCGTGGGGGGGAAGGGGCAGAGAAACAAAGTCATTTATATAATGTGTCTCCCTGCTGAGCCCCTAATGGCTGGCGCTTTTGTTCTGCAGTGGCTGGCTGGCTGTGATGGGCAGGAAGCCGCAGTCTCCCTTTGTTCCACGGCCTTATTCAGCAATTTAGATCCATCATAAAAATCAAATATGCATGTTGCAATCGCCTTGCGTACAACAGCTTCAATTTTCGCCTTTCTTTAATTTGAACTCCATGGGAGAAAGAGGCAGGGCCAGGGAGCAAGGGGCAGCAGGAGAAGCGCTTTGTGTTTTTGTTCAGCGGGCTGTGAAAATAGGGAGTAATGAAAATACAGAATTTTTATCTTTGCCTCATTATTTAAAAAAAAAAAAAAAAAAAAAAAAGAAAAGGACAGAAATCTTTAAAAAAGCCACCCGGGAAGAAGGATCGTGTGGGTGGGGAGCAGCCTTCATGTCCCCCCATCCTGGGGACAACAGGCTCAGCGGGGCTGAGGGATGGCCCTGAGGGCTGTGGCTCTGTGGCAGGGGCTGGTGACAAAGCTGGCAGCTGCCTGCTGCCATGATGCATGTGGCTGAGTTGACACACTGTGGCTCTCCGCTCCCAGACACGTTCTGCCCTTCCAGGGCGTCAAGGTGCTTGCTCTTCTGTTGCTGAAAGCAAACATAACAGCCTTAAAAATTTTGCCAGCACCTACTCAAAACTGCTTCCCCGAGAGGTGATGAGTGCGGCTCGGTGGTGGTGGCAGCGGTGACCCTGTGCCAAGCTGCTGTCCCGGCCCATTCCGGAGAGGTGGCATCCCTGGTGCATAGTCCAGGTGGGAAGGCTGCCGATGTGATCCAGGGGAACCTGCTGAGAACGTTCTCTGCCACTGTGGCTGTGGGAAAACTCACAGCACAGCGCGGGGCCAGACTGTGGGGGGGCCCTGTTCTTGGTGCCCACTGGAAAGCAGGAGGAGCCCAAAGCAGCACAGGGATGTGGGGAGGCAGCCAGCACCACAGAGGGACATGCAAGTCCCCAGCGAGGCTGGGTTCTGAAGGGGACACCTTCCAGCTGCTGCTCACCAGGGCACGGCAGGGCCAAGGGGGACACAGTGATTCTGGTTGTGTCCCGTGTCCTTCTCCCTGATCTAATCAAAGGTGCTGCTGGAGCAGGAGGGGTACAGCTTCACAGAACGGAAACTGAATTTCTCCTTAAAAAAAAAAAAAAGGCACGGCTTTGCCAAAACACTCAAGATTCCATGCACACATTAAACTGATTATGGGAGGGAGAGGGGGGACTTTACCTTGTCTCTGCCCTGATAATAACTTTCTGTCAATTCTGATTTGGCTTTAACCTCCATCCACCCCCTGGTGTACCCGGCTCACCAGCATGGTGGCATCAGGAGGTGCTTGGGAGCCACCCTGTGCCTCAGCCACAGCAAGGTTTAGCAAGACCCACCACTTCAGAAGACACAAGCCCATTGGAGAGTGCTCCTGGAAACCTGTGGGAAAGGGGTAAAGCAACTGGGAACACCCTCCTCAGGGAGCTCACCTGCCCCAGGTGTGCAGGGCCCTGCAAAATGGGATGCAGAGACCAAACCAGCAAAAGTTCAGAAAACAGCAGTGATGCCCAAAGCCATGACTTAAACCCACGCAAGCTCCAGCCCATCCTTCGGTCCCAATCCCTGCCATGGCAGTGGGCTGGCTGCTGCAGCGTGGGCTGGCTGGGGACCAGCAAGATCCCTGGTGACCTGCAACTCCTTGGCCCCACAACACATGGCAGCTGGGGGTCCACGGCCTGGCCCTGCAGGCGGTGAGGACAGGTCCCCAGCCATGGGGCAAATGGCTGCTGGCTGCAAGAGCTGCTCCTTGCAGTGCTTGTGCCCAGGCACCCGGGCTGGTGGCAGGCGGTGGCACAGGGCTGGGGCCAGCCTCCACCGGGGCCAGCCTCCACCAGTTCCAGCCCAGTCGCACTGGGGACAGGCTGCTTTGCCTGGACACCATCAGGAGGAAACCCCATGGACTGGGGATGTGGACACCCGGCAGCGCAGCATCCCTCGGGTTGGCGCAGGTGGCCTGGGGAGGCTGGAGGTGCTGTGGCAGGAGGGGTGTGTGCACGTGTGTGTGTGTGCGTGTGTGTGCCCGGGCAGGCTGGCAGCAGTTTGGCAGAGGCTCCCCTCCCCCATGCTGAGAAAAGGCCCTTTTTCACTGTGACAATTCAATATAATTGAAAGTTTGCTTAGGAAAGAGAGTCTTTTTAACTGAACATGCTCACAGCTGAATCGATATGAGTTATACGGCACAGAAGATGCCTAGGGTATTAAAACATTAATTAAGTAACATCATGCTACCATCTAACCAACAGCACAATACCATTTATAGGTACCGCTCGCTTTTCTCTGGGGCGCAGTGTGAAGTCTCTCTCTCTCCCATCACCGCAGAGGCCACGGGAGACCCGGAGCACCACTGCCTGCAGCTCCCCTGCACGGGACCGGTGCCACCAGCCCAGCGCTCCTGCTCCTGGCCCCAGTGGGCATGTGGAGGAAGAGCCCCCCCCCCGGAGCTTCAGAGCTTTGTCTGTCGTTTCTGCTGTGCCACTGAGCCGCTGTCACCTGCGCCTCGCTGGTGGGTAAGGGAGGACCGGCTCACTCCTGCCAGAGGACGAGCTGGTGGAGCCAGTCCCACGCTGCCCTGCTGAGGAGGAGACACATCCTCCACCCATGGATGGTGGCAGCGGCTCTGCGCTGAGCTGTGGAGGCAGTGCCCGGGCGGCCGTGGCTGGATTATCTCACCGCATCAGCCCGGGGAACTAATGCACCGATTCTGCAATATACCAAAATAGAAAGTCATTGGAGTGAAATCAGTGTCTTCACCACATCCCCTCTGGCAGAGCGTTAATTAAAATGACTCTCTAGTGCTTTAGATCATCAGGTGTACATTGTTAACGAGCTTGGAGGAGAGAATGGGCTCCACATTTGTAGTTTAAGCGCTGATGGAGTTAACCCTTCACCACTGCTGGCACAGCCCGAGCCTGGTGGCAGTTTCTCGGAGCATCCGTCTACATTAGAGAAGTCGGCTCTCGTAGCAGACTTCAGATGTCATTTAGCAAAGACGTTAACGTGGGACCCTGCTCAGCTCAGGAGAGACCTGGCTGCAGAGGTGATGTGGCTGCAGCCACCGCTTTCAGGAGGGGGGTGGGTCTGTGCCTGGCCCGAACCCCTCATGGGCTGCTGTCACCATGGGGGGCTGCAGGACCAGCCGCCCCATGGCCGGAACCTGGTCTGTGCTGCAGCAGGGGATCTGACAGCACTGGCTGTAGCATCGGGCTGGCAGCAAGGGAGGGAAGCTGGTAGCCATGGCTGCTGGAGCAGGAATGGACCCTCCATAGCACTGCCCTGTGCGTCTGCACGTTGGGCTGCAGGTGGCATTGCCATGACTGTCCCCCGCCTTGGCCACCTCAGAGCCAACTTGCCTGGACATGGTGCTGCACATGGGGGGACACAAGGCTGGGGTGAACAGGAGCAGAGCAGAGAAGAAAAGGAAAAGAAAAGAAAAGAAAAGAAAAGAAAAGAAAAGAAAAGAAAAGAAAAGAAAAGAAAAGAAAAGAAAAGAAAAGAAAAATTTCAGTTGGAAGGGACCTACAACAATCATTTAGTCCAACTGTGGCTCAGCCCTGGCACAGACCAGCCCCAGCCTGTGGCTGCTGCAGCATCTGGCAGGGCTGTGGACCAGGGGTGGGTGCAGGAGGGAGAGCATCTCCCAAAGACAACCTCTGTCCACAGCCTCCGAGCGCCCCAGGCCCCTACCTGTCAGGTGGGATGTGGCTTGCACCACGTGGATGGTGCCTGGCTCCTGTACCCAGCACCCATGCTGGCCCCGTGCCTGGGCTGCCGGCAGGGCTGGTGTGCCAGTCTCACCTCCGCTACACAGCCGGGTGGGATCCCCCGTGGAATAGCCAGTTGGGGACAACAGGGAGACCAGTGGCATTTCCTCCTTCAGTGTCAGCACAGCCGGGTGTCTCGTGGCACCGCACGCTGGGCTGTGACATGAGGACCACCTGGGCCACCTCCCGAGGGGCAGCTGACCAAAGCCCCCACTTCTTGGCGCTTCGGTGACAGCAGCACACGGGCTGCAGCCAGGGCAGAGGCACCCTCCAGCCGGGAACTCTGCCCCGAGCCCATCGGGATACTGGCTGCAGCGCACGCCTGGTCGCTGCTCTGATTTTATACCTATTTTTAGGGCTGTAAGGGTGTGCTAGTGAGAGCTCAATCTCTTCCTTGTCTTTTGGTTGACGGCAACAAAAGGTTATTAAAAAATCACTCCCAGTCTCCTCTTACCAGAATCACAGCACGGAAAAACCTTTTTATTTCTGACAGGGGTTTGCACAATTTCCGTGGATGCGCTGCTCCGAAGAGAGAGGCTCTGGCTGAGGTTTTTAGTTTGCAGCTTGTGCAGCTACCAGAGGCCATTTACACCTTTCTGAGCATTAGAGAGGTGCTTTCTCAAGCGTAGCTGTTTTAAACTGGAATTCAACCCAGGAATAAATAGCAACGTTACATAATAAACTTACTCACAAAGCGGCAGGTCTGCGGACAACAGGGAGGTCACCAACGCGGCAGAGTGCAAGCAGGGGTGGACGCCGCAGTCCCGTCCGCTGGTGGGAAATGCAGAATGGAATTTTTTTTTTCCCATTAAAAAAAAAAAAAAAGCCAAACATCTAAGAAACAACCCAGATCCCCACCTGTTTAGGCTCATGCCAGAAAAGCGACGCTTCAGCCTGGGACAGGACGGGGCAGCCCCCGGTCTGTGGAGGGTTTTGGGGCGCGGAGCTGCGGCGCGCTCGGTGCCATCGCCATTTCGGTCACCGGAGGCACGGGATCTCCTCTTCCAGGGCTGCCCACTGTGGCCTGGGCCTGGCTGGCTTGGTTTGGTGATGCCGTAGCAGCAGGAGTCATCAGGGGCTTGGCAATTTGGACCTATTTTATTTCATAATTTGTGTGTCTTTGCAGCCCGCATCAGCACGAGTGTTGGGTTTGGGTTTTTTTTTCAGCTGTTGTTTTTTCCCCTCAAGAAGGTGCATCAGCAACCCCATTATTGAACTCACTGGCTCGCCAGTGAGTGTCCTGACCCTGTTAATTAAAGGACGCTCCCGTGCCCTCACTAGCTGCAAGATTTCCTCCCCGCGACCTCTGCTCGGGCTGGACAACACCGCGGAGCATGGGCCCCGCTCCCCGGGGAGGGAGGGAGAGGAAGCCCCTCGCTGTCAGGGGGGCGGCAGAGCGGCCAAGGACACCCCCACTAAATGGGCTGCTCATCCCACCTGCAACGTTGGGCTGTGGGTTGTCTTTTTTTTTTTTTTTTTTTCCCTAAATTATTTATTGCTGCAGTTATAAATTAGAGATGAATGGTAGCCCCCGGGGCTCTCTTTTGGATGTGGTCCTTATTAATGAATTTCAAGCATTTTCTGCTGCAAGGGGCAATTTTTGGTGAGAGAACTGTGTATTTAACAGTCAGCAGTTCATCAAGTTTTCCTCCCTGCTCCAGAGGCACCGCAAGCAAAGGGGAGAGCAGCGAGTCGGCCACTTACCTTTCTTACCTTCGTCTCCTTTTGGTTTGATCAGAAGAAAACAGATGGCGATTTTAGTTCACGTCTAGTTTACATGTTTCAAGCCGACCTCAACCCACACAGGCATCGTGCTTTCCCCTCTAACCGTTAATTACAGCAGTGTGCCCAGAATCCTTATACAATCGTTTGGTAAAATTAAATGCGCTTATAATGTCTGTTTCTCACACCCGAAGCCATCGTACGACTGGCGCTATTTGGCTCATTACTTCCACTTTTCGCACTGATTCGCAGCCCCAGCCCGGGCTGCCCGTGTGTGTGGGGGGACAGGGCCACGCGTGTGTCACTGCCGACTGCCCTCCCCCGGCGGGGCCGTGGGGCCGTGGGGACACGCGGCTGCGGGGGCCACCGAAGCTGGGGCGGTGGTGGCCGTGGGGACACGCGTCCCGCCGAGCTGCGCGGCACAACACCCCCTCCCCCCCCCCCCAGCACACCCCCTGCACCGCACAAGCGGGGACATCGGAGACGAGAGCTTTTGCTCACATTTTTTTGGATTTTTTTCTTTTTTTTTTTTTAATGTATCACAATGAGCAGGAAACATACGTGATGAAATATTTCCAAAGGAGTATATTCAATTACCATCTACAGTCAACTCAACTATGACAACAAAGTCTTTTGTGACAAATTTTTTTTAAAGTTTTGAAAGTTCCATGTGGTTTCTGTTTCTGTTAGTCTCCATGTATTTTGGTACAGTTCGAGATCAGCATTGTTACAGTAACAAAAAAAAGCTAACAAGACTACATTATAGAAAAACACCAAGAACATCATTTTTGGTTTCACTTGCTCTATTTTTTGTACATTGCAAAGGCTGTTCATACCCCTCTTCACCTCATTTATGCTTTCTGTTCTACCCAAACTCGCCCCCCCCCCAAAATAAAACCGAAAAAAATAGTCAAAGCTTTGTGTTTCACAGTGGGCAGTATCTCAGCGCCGACAAACCAACCAACCAACCAACCAAGCAACCAACCAACCAACCCAATTTCTGCTTCTATTTAAAAGTTTAATTATTATTATTATTATTATTTTTAAAGCAAAATATATTTCCACGAACAGCGAGTGTGCTGGCTTGTGTCAGTGCCTCCCTCGCCCCCCAGCCTGCCCCCCCCGGGCGCGGGCAGCCCCGACACACCCCCTTACGCCTCTCTTTATTCTCAATTGTATGAAACTTTGGCCATCTTCACCACTTAAAAAAGCTTTTTATTAAAAATAAAACAGAAACCCGCTCAATGCTAAGTTTAAAATCTTTTCCTCGTGCCCTGCCCGGCCCCACTCTGACGCTCGTGAGAAAAGGCCACGCGTGGGCTCAGGGAGAGGGGGGGGAGAGGGGGTCACACAGAGGCTCCCCAGAGCTGATGTCGCTCCTGCAGTGTCCCCCAGGGGTGGCCGGGAGGGTCAGGGGGCACGGGCAGCCACCGCGGCGGCGCTGTGGGGAGCAGCCGGGGGTCCCAGCGGGGCCGGGGGTCCCAGCCCAGCCCAGCGCGGCCGGTGGGGACGGTTGTCTGGGTCCCAGCACCGGCCCCGAGGCAGAGGAGGAGGCAACCTCGCACTGAAAAGTCTCTAGAAACGTTTAGAAAAAATACAAGGAAATGAATTTATAAAACCTTTTAGTGGGTGGGAAGGAGGAGGGGGAAGGAGGAGAGAGAAATTGCACTATGACCAAGCAATATAATTAAAAAACCGAAACAAAACAAGACAAAACCAAAAGGATTTCCAAAAGAGACCTTGCGGAATTTGACAGATAAAGCTAGTGTTAAATTGTTAACTTGTATCACATAGAGAATCAAAAACAAAACAAACAAAAAAATTTCTATATGATACAGACAGAGTAACATACAACAGTTAAATGGCAAAAAATATATATATATATATATTTCATAGAATTACAAACAAGATAAAATAATGGAAAACAAAAACTGTACAACTTTAGAATTTAAAAAATGTTCATCTCAAACACGGGGAGAAATACAAGAACTTTTGTTAAAAGAAAACAGTTTGTTAAAACAGCAAACGCTTTTTGTGTACTTGTTTCCATTTTTGACACCTTATGCTACAACTGGGTACTGGTAGGAATATTAGATGGTACTCTCTTTAGTATCGTCTACTTAAAAAACAATTAAAAAAGGAATTTGCACTGTGCATTAGCCTAGTTAGAAATATGTACAACAGTTCAGGATCTAGTCTTTCATCGAACTAAAACCAAAAAATCCATAAAAATAAAAGCGTCCCGCTAGAAAATGAACCCCACGTTCGTCTCTCGAATGCTCCAGTCTCTCGCAGAGTCGACGAGCGGCTTCAGCACGGGGAGGAGAAGCCCAGAGGCGGCGGGAGGAACCTCCGTTCACAGTCTTCGAAGTTCCCTTTTGAAGCAGGAGGAGGATGAAGATGATGGGGAGAAGGCTCTCGCACTTTCGGGGCAGAGGAAACGGGGGGCGAGGTGGGGGGGAGTGGGGAAAGGAGATTGTTTCTGTTGACATTTGGCTACGGAAGTGAAACAGCAAGCATCTATTTGTCTCCAAAAAAAAAAATAATTAAAAAAAATTCTAGATTTTTAGCAGCACAAAGTTTTCCTTTCAAAGTCCGGACCGTAAGAGATGCGTGCGTCTGCGTGTTCCCCAGGCAGGGGCAGGAGCTGGACGGGGACACCGGCCCCTGCCGCGGGAGAGAACTTGGAAAGAGAAACCTGCCTTTTGGTGCGCTGGGTTTTCGCTAAGAGTTGTCTCTCTGCTTGCAGAAGAAGCACAGATAACAACCTGGGTACTTTTTTTATTCTTTATTTAAACTTAGACTTGTTTGTTTAAATCAGAAACAAATTCTCAAGTAAAAAGAATCCTTTTTGCTCATTCTGCACCAGTGGTGAAAGGGTATGTCTTTGGATTTTATTTAAAGCATGAATTTTCTTTAGAGAAAAAAAATGTAACAAAAACGTTTTTGTTTTTTTTTTTTTTTAAAAGAAGGAACAGAGTGCAGCCTAATTACACAAACAGAAACAAATGCTTATAGTTTAGGAACAGAGTCTTTGAAGCATTTACAAAATGAGGAAAAGAAGAGGGCAAGAAAAAAGAAAAGAGGAAAAATGGAAATTAAGAAAGAGATAAGTGCACAAGGGTAACAGACATAGGTAAATCGTATGTATACGCCTTAAAAAGTTTCAAACCCCCAACAAAAAATATTCTTCAAGGGATCCTACTGACCCCCCAAAACCCTTTGAACTTCTTTCTTTAGTTTTTATAAAATAATTATGCAACCACCCTCTAAGAAATGAAGGTAGCGACCATAAGTGGAAGATTACAGGATGGGGGAATGGGGAGTAAAGGTACAAAGGGGAGAAAAGCTTAGGCGAGTCAATGGATTGCAATCTATCTGGCTAGGAATGAACAAGACAACATCAAATGAGAAGCCGTCAGCTGGACCATACAAAAGCTAAATGTACACAAAAGGGTTTTTTTCTTTTAAATCTACCATACTGCTTCAGTTCATTTCCAATGCAACAATCTACTCAACACCAAAAATGGTCATATCTATCATAAATACAGAAAGTCAGTTGTTTTAAAACTTATTTTTTAAGCTCCGAGTCCTCAACACTCTTTGTGTGGGTTTTTTTTTTTTTCTGAAAAGTGGGAGTGCTTAACTTTTCCCCTTGAAATTGGCTTCAGCAGAAAAGCTACCCTTAAAATCCCCGAAAAGCTAAAGCAGTTCACATTGTTTTTCTCTTGAATACTTTCTGCCCATTTTAAATTAACAAAAAGAAAAAAAAAAAGAAAAGAAAAAAAAAGAAAAAAATCCTTTTCTGGAACAAAAACGAAACAAAACAAAACAAAAACCCCAAAACAAACGAAAGAAATTATATATATATATATATAAAACAATGATTCTGAAAACAGAACAAAGTGTGAGCGATTGACCTGAGAATAAAAAGACATTACATTTCTTTTTTCTTTTAGCAAGCCATTGGTATCTGAATGCTAAGATAGCAAGAAATTTAAAACTGTAACAAGGTGGGCTGCTTTCCCATACAGTGCATGCCGGCCTCTGCTGTGCTATCGACGTGGGGCGTTATTGAAAAGGGGCAATATACAAGGGGCTCAAGCTCCGAAGACAGTAAGGAGGCAGCACGGGCTTTCGTCTCCCAGACCAACAGTACCTTCGAAAGGACAAATGTAACAGATTTATTTTTTTTTTCTTTTTTTAAGTTTTATTTTATTAAAAGGAAAGGAAAAAAGAAATGTAAAACCCACCGGCATCGTTATATGGGAAAACAACCCACGCTTTTTCTTTTTTCTTTTTTCTTTTTTTGGTTAGAAGCTTTGGAATTGCAGTTAGTCTATTTTTGAAATTGGTTTGTTATTAACTTTTTTTTTTTTTTATTTAAATTCATTTTCATTGTTCATCTTCAAAGCTTACAATCTGAAGGTGTCCATTCCTACGCTAGCTAGACCACTGTCCTTAGGGCAGCCGGGGTCCCGGGGCCCCTCCGCCGGGCTCGCCGGTCCATCTGACTTTTGGCTAAGATCCGTGTCAGACTCCTCCGAATAGTCGTCTGTTGGCATCGAGGGCTGAACCCCTGAGGTGCTGCATGAACTTGAGGTAACCGTTGAAGATGAGGAGAGAGGAGGGAAAGGCGGCGGCGGCGGCTTCCCCGGCGGGGCGCGGGGGGCCGCCGGGGGCCAGGGCTTTCTGGAGGCGTGGGGGGAAGCCGGGGGGGGCCGGGGGGGCGGGGGGCTGTCGTTTGAGTGAGCGGCCGACTGCGAGGTAGATGCGGTGCTGGGGTCGGGGGGGCAGGCAGAGTGAGGTAATAGACTGGGGTGCTCTTTGGCGTTTCTTGCTGCTCTTGTGATTGTTCGGTGTTTGTGCGGGGCTGACTCGAGATGCTGACTGAGGGCTTCGTCCCCACACACCGTGCTCTCGCACGCCACGCACTGGTACGAGCCGCTGCCCTGGCCGCTGACGGTGGGCACGTGAAGCACCATCTCTTGCAGGTTCGCCACGGACTGGCCGAAGAAGCAGAGGGACTTCAGGTGGTCGCTGGCCGCCTCCTGGTCGCCGAAGCCCGCCTGGCACTTGCGGCAGACCAGCTTGTACTGCACCTTCGGGACGATGAAGGGGTCGCAGAGGGAGTCCGCGCCCTTGCCTTCCGCTTCGGGCTCTTCTTGGGGTTTGGGCAGGAGGGGGGACACCTCGCGGGGTGCGTTCTTCTGCTCTTCTTGCTTGGGGGGTTCTTTGGCAGGGTCTTTGTCCGGGGTGGCAGCCCCCGCGGGGACGGGGGTTTGGCTTCCTTTGGGCTGCTGCGCTTTCTGCTGCTGCTGCTGCTGCTGCTGCTGCGCCTGCCGCTGCTGCTGCTGCTGCTGCTGCAATGCCTCCTGCAGACTCTGCTGGTATTGCTGGTACTGCTGCAGCAGGGAGCCGGGGGACAGCCCCAGCAGCGCCTGCGACAGCGCGGGGCTGTAGGGGAAGAGCCCCTCCATCCCGTACATGGGCTGCAGGTACCCGCTCTGCAGGGCGCCGGGGATCTGTGGGGCGTAGTAGGGGGAAAAGCCGGGGACGAAGTAGGGAAGGAACTGGCTCGTCAGCAAGGTGGTGGGGTCCGAATTCAGGGCGGCCTGCAGCGCCTGGAGCTGGGCGGGCTCCACCGCGTACTCCATGGTGGGCAGCGGGGCCGAGAGAGCGCCCGCCGGCGCCTCCCCCTTCTCCTTCTTGGGCCCTGGCAGGGGGTCCCCCTTCCCCTTGGGTGCCTTCTCCTTCTCTTTTGCCTTCTCGCTCTCCTTCTCCTTGCGCTGCGGCGGGGGCGGCTGCTGCTGCGGCTGCGGGGTCGTTGCCGGCGGCTGCTGCGGGGCCACGGCCGCCGTGGCTTGTGCCGGGGTGGGCGAGCTCAGCGCGGCCGGGGGCTGCTTATTTGGTAATCCAGAGGTGGGGAGGCCAGGCGAAGGGACGCTTGTGCTGGGCAGGCCCATCAGGTTGGGTTTGGGAGAAGTTAAAGCTGCAAAGAGGGAGGAGAGAGAGAGAGATGAGGAGTCACTCGGCGCTGGGCAGAAAGCACGAAGTAGGGCGACCCCCAGGCCACCCCGCAACCACCCCCACACCACTATGTCCTCTGCACAGGGGTAGCAACCGGCCTGAGCTCCTGCTCCACAGCAGCGTGGGTTGGAGAACCTGGAGAACACTGCTCCTGCTTCTTCTGGGACAACTGCTCCCCTCCCCGCTCCTGGAGGTCCCACACCGTAGGGACATGCCTCGTTACCCGCAGCTGGCTCCGCCACGCTGCCAGGCAGCACCAAATGTGGTGTCTCTGCCGGGGACACCCAACTGGACACTCAACACAGCCCTTCTTTTACTGACCCCTCTGAAATTCCCTAGTGATTAAGAGCTGATGTTGGGGACAGGCAATTCTACATCTGCATATTGGTCCTTTGTCCAAAGGACTCCAGCAGAAGGGAAGTGCTGTGTCAAATGGCTGTAACGCTAGATACTGTCAATCTCATTAAAATATCCACAGATTAGAAAGCCCTGGTCATGGCAACTGAAGAGGACTGAACAGGCTAAACCTAAGTTATTTTGTCCTAATTAGGCTGATGTTCATGAATCCACACACCTCTGATGCAACTCCTTCCTTCTTTCCAATGTAAGAGGCTTTGGGTGCACGGCTTCTGAATAATTTCAGAGTCCATGCACTGACATCCCCCTAGGGCATGAATGTTGTGTTTTGGGTGGAATTAAAAGCATTGTGGTGCTTCCTCACAAAGAGATGGATTAATGGCGGAATGTGAAGTCTGCCCATCCTGCTAACAGCAGGAATAGCCGGTAACAACACAGTCCCCCGGTGCTGATTTCTACTCTCACAGCTGACAGTGGTTGGGGGTAAGAGGAGTGTGGCTCCTGGAATCACATCCATTAGTCACATCCACTGCAGTTGGCGAACGTGCTCCTAAAAAGGAACACGATGCTCGGGAAGTCCCTCAATGCAATTTGGGGAAAATAAAAATGAAACAGAGTTCTAATGTTCTACCAGTGCAGCCCCTACCAGTAAGCTCTGTGGCTCCGGAGCTGGGAACCTGCTGCTGGATCCACCTCTGCCACAAAACCATTGAACAAAATCTAACCTTTCGTTAACAAAGCCCAAGTCCTTACTGCAACGGTCACTGCTCAAATGCCATTTGACTATGAACTAGGAATCAGTCATAGGGCACAGTAACTTTTATTTTAGGTTGTACCTCTTCTGTGATACATCCAGGGAGAGAGGAGAGGAGAGGAGAAACCACCTCTTGGGGATGGTATGGGGCACGGTGGTTGCTTAAAGCCTTTTCCAAGGGGAAGCATACCAGCAGGGAAACCGCTGTGCACGGGGCAGGCGGTGACTCCTGGCAGGAAAATCCAGCTGCTACAGGGGTGCTTTGCCTTGCAAAGGCAGCATAAAAGAGACCCCAACACAGCTATGGGCTGGGGCCAACAGCTCTGTCTGAGCTGCAGCTGCCCCATTTATCCTGGTGAGGTCTTAAATCACCATAATCGATCCTGAAGAACAAGTGTAGGCATCCTCAGCCATCTCATACCTGCTGCTAGCAGGCTGCCTGATACCCAGGTCCTTGGCCAGAGCAGACAGCAGGACCTGGGGCAGAGCATAAGATGAAATTCTATGCAAAGACACACAGGTTCCTCGACACCAAGTCCCAGACTTCTTCCTGCACAGTCACACTGCAAGAGCCTGTCACTTAACCATGCCCTGTAAAGTTGCTGTAGCCCAGAAGGGATCCGTGCTTCTCAACATACAGCACAGAACCGCTTTATTGCAGCCTCACACTCTGAGTAGCTCTGGCAGCTGAAGGGACCAAACACTCTCCAAAACCTGGCCGTGCTACACCCCGGTATAAACAGCTCATTTATCTACTGCGCTGCATTCACCCACTGACGCTGGAAACCTGCACCCGGTCCTGGCATCCCGAGCGAAGGGCAGGAGACAAAGCTGCTGTGGCTCTGCAGAGGCCAGCCTGGCAAAGGAACCCAGCAGGAGGGCAAGGGAGGAGGGCGGCAAAGAGCTAGAAGAACTCAGCGATGGCTGACGCGAAGCCCTTCTGAAATCTGCATCTGCAACTGATGCAGATGGTATCGAGACAATAGTGATTTGTGAAGGTATGAAGTGTATGAAGCCAGCCTCCGCACAGCAGTCTCACAGATTTCAGATAAGGGCGTATTATGGATAGATGCCATTGAAACTGATGTTCCCTAGTTGAACAGTCCCTGAGAGGTTCAAGCGCAGGAGCAGCGGCTAATTCATAACATTCCTGGATGCACAGCCTTATCTGCTTCGACAGGCTTTGAGCTGAGATGGCCTGACCTTTGGAGCTTTATCTAAAGGCCACAAATAGTCTGTTTGACTTTCTAAATAGCTTAGTCCTGTCTAGGCAGTCACTGATTGCTTTTAACATTCATGGTACGTAGCCCCATCTCCCCAGGACACCCGCTGGCCTTTGGAGAGAAATAAAAGCAGCAATACAGATTGAAGAGCAAAAAAAGTAATTTTAAATCTTGTTATGAATTTGGGGTACTAAGTAAACAGCAGAGAACTATCTGCGATTGGCTGCCAATACAATTTGCCAAAGAGATCCTCCTGGCCTAGTTCTGGTCTCCGAAATGAGATCTTTGGTAAGCACAGAATTATCGCGTGAAAAAGTCCTGGCATGCAGAGATGCCCTTTGGGCATGTAGCCAGGACTAGATTCAAGGCGCAGGAATGGGCAGTAGCCTTGAACTGAAGAATTTCTAGCAGCCACTGTTTTCAAAAATGGTTTAATTATAATGACCTATTCTACAATTATAGTCAAGAACAATTTTATTTTTGCTTTGGGGGTCATGGGAAGAGGTCTGTAAGTATGCAAAAAAGCCTTGCAGAGGCCCTAACTCCCAGCAGAAAGCTTTTCCAGATTCCAGAAAAACTTACTCTGATCTTTTCTGCTCTCTGACAGGACCTTCTGACATGTACATCAGCAACCTACAAGGTAATTCCCTCTGCTGCTCTTGTGGAAAAAGGGATCTTGACTCAAAGAGAATGGATCATCTTTGGAAAGGCCAGAACTCAACCAATACAGTGAGATTTAACTCTTTTTCATTTGTCAACAGAACATATTCCAGAGATGAGCAGTAACAGAGAAAAAGGTGAACGTAGCCGCTTCCAATGGGAGAGAAAGATGCCCATTTTGAGTCATGGGTCTCCAGTGCACTCTTCAGGGTGTTATACCCAATGTCACTGCAACCACACACAAACTTCAGGCGCTAGTGATGTGATTTATAGCAAGCAGCTCTGCAGCCAGTGTCCCCCGCGAATGTCAGATGAGCTATTCAAGTTCCACATAGCTGCTCACACGAGCTACTATCCCTTTGTCTAAGGCTTTGATTTGCTTAACCAGAGATTTACCTGCTGGATGACAAAAGAAGATGGCAATTTTACTATGAGGACACAACCACGTTACCTGGCAGCACCTGCACTGAGTTTTTCAGTCTGTTGGAAAAGGAACTTCAGACTCAGCTTGCTGAATAAAAGCATCAGAAAGTCTTTTTGGAGTCTGATAGCACTTCAGTTTCCAATTAAGAAGCCATGAACATGCTCAGATCCTATTTAGGCTTCACACCGTGGATTATAACTCATCATTAGCCAATTAGTTCAGTACAATAAGAGAAAGTTATTGTTTCTGGACAGTGCCTAATAGTGGCAGACCTGTATTGCCACAGTGGAGAAAAAAGTTGCACAGTGGCAGATGGTGTAAGTGAACCAGGCGTTATGGGACAGAATCAGCCTGTTGCTGAGAGAAGACACTGGAACCAGTGCTCGGGTTATCTCTGTCAGTGTAAAGCAGCCCTGGTGAAAGTCAACTTGAAGAGAGATCGTCACAAGTACATAGAGAAGTCTGCCAAGTGAAAGCAAGTCTAGAGAACATCCATTACTCTGTCGTGAGTGGCAATGCAGACACAGGCACGTCTCTGGGATGCTGCAGATGTAGCAGGAGTGAAATAAGGCCCTTGGACGAAGTTTTCTAGGTCACTGCTAGTCTACCGAGCAGTATACTTCCACTGCTATACATCTTATACTTTCCAGCCATCCACCAGATACAAGGGAAAGGAGCATCCTCAGAAAACCAAGTCGAATATCTGGGATTAGGCCATCCAACAAATTTAATTTTTATGTAGCATTGTTAAGAAAAATCTTATTAAACTACAAAGTAGATTTGCCCCACAACTACACTGTTGTTTGTTGAGCAGGTACTTTCAGGCTGTGCCCAGCCATTGTTCAAAAACCAATCTACAGCTACATCGGGATTTGTCCTGGAGGTCACCATAAGGATGTTACGTAAAGATGCTCTAGGTTTCTGTCACCAGTGATACCAGGCACATCACACTTTTCCCCTAGAAACAGTTCAGAATTATTGAAAACTTGGGCTGGTATTATACAAACTGAATTTAATAACAAAAGGAAAGGTATAATGAACAATGCATTCAGCACATCTTCTGTTCTGTTTGATAAATCCTCTATTTTCCATTTCTGTGAAGCTGCTTCAGAATTTTTAGTCTATGCTAACGAAACAGAGATATGCAGCATGTCTAGATGTTGCCCTATTTCAGACTTTCCTAGAAAACCTGAGTTCAGGAATTAAAGATAAAATACCTATTGCTTATTCACTGTCAAGTAAACATGCTCGACTAAAGTGTGGCCTATTATCAGTCATTCTCAAGGGAACATCTACTTCTGTTACAGATGTGTCAAGTTAAGATGTGTCTCTGAGCAGTGTGATAATATCCGTACCCACCTGTGTTGGATGGAGTGAAGCCTGGTAAGGATGGGCTGTTGAGGCCTGGGAGCAAGACTGGAGGGATGCCCTGTAGTGCTGGGTATGCAGCAGGAAGGTTAAGAGCTTGCAGAGGGGTGTTATCAAACATGCCCTGCTGTTGAGCTGCCAGACCAAGAACCTCATTGGCTTTTTTGATCCGGTCCAGCTCCTGCTGAGCCATCAACTGACGTACAGTAGCTGGGTCAAAATACTCCTTTTCCTTATCCAACTGGCTTCCAATGGTTTCTTTAACTTTGGAGATATGCTGTTGAGAGAAGATATGGTCACGTACAGACAGTCGAGCGCTGTACTTGATGCCACACAAAGTGCACTCTGTTTTGGGTCCCTCATAACTTGTTTGGTTTATACCAAAATGCTTGGCCATGCTGAGTTTGGACTTCTTTTCCTTTGCCCGAGCATTCTGGAACCAGACCTGAACAACTCTCTTTGGCAGTCCAATGTCATTGCCCAGGACCTCACACTCCAGCATGGTAGGTGTCCTGTAGTCATTAAAGCATGACTTTAGAACTTTTAGCTGGAGATTAGTCATCTGAGTGCGAAAGCGTTTCTGTCCGGGCCGATCCCCGCTCTCTCCAGACTTGCTGGCTGAACCACTTGCACCAGGGCTGGGTGAGCAGGGATCTGCAAGGCTGGATGTTTCACTATAGTCCACAGTACCTTCATTATCGTACTCTTTGCTGTAAAAGCTGGGAGCTGGGCTGACCAGACCAGAAGACAGCCGATCTTCATATTCAGACATTGCTATCATGGCAGCTTTTGTCAGACCTTCATTGGGTCCCGATGCTGATTTGGTTTCGGTTGCAATCCCTGTTGCGCTATCGTTGTCTGCGTTCCCTTCATCTCCTGTTGTAGTGTCTGTGATTGCAGTGTTGACAGAAGAGCAGTCATCGTTGTCTAACTTTGTTTGGTCAAAGCTCAAATTGACCGAGGACATGGAGGGACTCTCAAAGTCTTCTATCCCTTCCACCTTAATGGAGGATGGACTCAGCAGAGTTCGAGGAGACAGTTCCATGCTCTTGTTCACTGGGGAGAGAGGAACACTTTGTCCATCACTGCTAGTTGGTGGCATGTGTGAAAAGCTCGCTCCATCAAAGATGTCTCCCTTCATTTGGAGTCCCCCATCACAGTCTAAGAGCATAGCAGACAATGTCAAGTTGTATCCAGCTCTCTTGGCCTCATGCCAGTGACGGGATCGGATATGAGCTTCAAGAGCTGTCTTTGCTTTAAAGAGAGCTCGGCAGAAGGGACACCGTCTATGGGCTTGGGCAGGCCCTACAGCTCTGAACTGCCCCTTCCTTTCCCGTGCACGAGTGTTCTGAAACCAAACTTGCACCACGCGTTTCTTCAAGCCCACTTCATGTGCAATGTGATCCAACATTTTCCGTGTTGGGTTGGAGTCGAGCAAGTATTTCTGATAAAGAATTTCCAGCTGCTCTGGGGTAATGGTTGTCCTTAGACGTTTATCCCTTTGTGGTTCTTCTCCTCCAGTCCCACTGTCATTTTCTCCAGGGCTTGCACTGGCCTTTTCCTCCAGCTTTCTCTTTAGTGTGTTCATTGTGGACGTTGGAGTTGACGGCGAAGTGGCTGAGCTTGCTGGAATCTGTGGTAATGTTCCAGACAGCAGCTGGCTCGCAAGCAGTGGATTACTGGGATCAAAAAGCATGAACGGCATATCCAGCGTTCTGTCCAGGAACGGAGGGTGGATAAACTGGTTCTGTGCACTCAGAAAATGAAGCTGCTGATGCTCCTGCCAATGCTCAAAGGAAGGAAATGCCAGCTTACACTGGTCACACTGGTATGGGATTAGCTGAGGAGGTAGGTTTGCCAGCTGTTGAGGGGTGGACGTGTGAATGGGTTTGAGGGAGAGATGCGAGAGCTGAGATGGACTTGGGCTTGACTGTGACAAGGAGCACTGAGGGGGCTGAGGAGGGGGAGGTGGCTGTTGCAATGAAGAGGGGGAGGATAACTGTGAAATCTTTTGGTGTGCTGAACTTGTCTTTTGTTCTCCTTGGTCCTGTTGCTGCTGAGACTCTTGCTTTGGTTGCACTTGCTTCTCTTGAGTTTGGTTTTGCTGTGTACTTGGAGGTTCAGACTGCTTTGGTTTCTCATCTGTAGCTTCTACTTTAGAACTATAGGTGGAGGAATCATCTGCCTCTGCTGTGAGCTGCAGAAAAGCTGAGGAGGTTGCATTGGCTGAAGACGTAGGTGTGCTGTAAGCTTGTGAGGGCATTGGTGTGCTGCAGGAGGAACTGGTTGGAGTCAAGAGCTCCATTGCATCCATAGAGTCTTCGTTCTGGCTATCATCCTGTCCATCCTCATCCTCATCTTTGTAACAAAGCTTTTTCTGGTGTTTAATGAGATCAAAAATGCGTTGAAAGACTAGACTGCACTTTTTGCATTGGTAGTTCAAGTTGCTTGTTCTAATATACCTGTCATTTGTAAGCTCCCGTCGCTCCCCATCTTTGCCTTCTCCCTGATTCTCATAGTTTTTCCTAGCTTTTTGACGGGCATTCTGGAACCACACCACTATAACACGCGTTGGGAGGTTCAGCAAGTTAGAAAGCTGCTCAAATTCATCATCCTTTGGATAAGCATTGGCATCAAAGAAGTCCTGCAGGACTCTGAGTTGGTAGTCGGTAAAGCGTGTCCGGGAGGACCGCTTGCTTCCCCAGTACTCTTGCTTTTGAGGTTCTGGAGAAGGAGGCCGTGAGTCTATCTTCAGTTCTTCCAGGCTGGTAATGGGAGGATTACTGAAGTTGTACGGGGAATCCTTGTTGCGCTGGCGTTCTTTAAAAAGAGTGTTTCTGAACCAATGCTTGATCACTTTCTGGGGCAATCCAGATTTGTCCGCCATCTCTTTGATCTGTTCCTCACTTGGGGAATTGTTAATATCAAAATACTGCCGAAGGACTCTGAGTTGGTCGTCGGTGATCCGCGTTCGTGGCCTCTTGTTCTGCTGCTGCTGGAGAAGGCTAGGGTTGAGCTGATGCTGGTACAACTGGGCCAAGTCTGCAGGCAGAGGGTCTACGGGACCTAGCTGGGGTGGCAGCTGGGCAGGTAACGTTTGTAGTGGCATGGTTTGCATCATAAGTGGTGAAAAGATGGGGAGCTCCATTGGCATGGAGAGCTGGGTGAGTGGCACAGATGGCTGGGCTGGTGCGATTGTAGGAGAGGTAATTGGTGGCGCAGAAGTAGGAATGGTAGGAGTAGAAGCCGGCTGAGGAGGTGCTGGAGGGAGCGGAGGTGGTGGCGGTGGAGGTGGTGGTGGTGGCTCTGGGGTCTGAGGCCGTAGTGGGTACAGTTTGTCATAGTGTTCTCTGTATTGTTTGGCAAATCTCTCTAACTGCTTAAAGGGAAAGTAATGTTGGTGAACATGCTCCTGGTGGCTCTTCAGGATAAGAATGTTTGAAAAGAACTTGCCGCACGTATCACACTCAAGCTTTTCCAAGTTCTCACCTTGCTCTGTCTTCCCATTTTTCTTCTGCACCTTCTGCTTGTTCTCATTGTATTGAATGACAAGCTCAAAGCCAAAGTTTTCCAGCAAGGCTTTTGTGGCATTCCCTCTTGCATCAGAGGCAATACGCGGAGGCAGTAAGGAGGGCTCCGAACTACTGCCTGGTACAAAGTCCTTCTTCTCTTTGGGCTTTAAGTTATCAGGCAGAGACTCCTTTGATGCTACATTATTGTCTCCCCTCTCTGCACTTTCCCTTTCTCGTGGGGTTTCTTTTTCTTTCTCCTTCACTATGGATTTATTCTTCTTCTCAGGGTGCTGGCTCTGCTGTATAAGGACGGAGTGAGGTTGTGACAAGGACAGCTGACCTTGCTGTTGCTGTAAGAGCTGTGGATGGCTCTGTTGAGGGAGCTGAACCTGAGCCTTCAGGTCCTCCAGCAAACTTGGACCTGTACCAGTCAATGTCAGCGCACCACTGGTGACAGGCAAACTAACTTCTGGATTGAGCTGGAACTCGGCACTGGGGATGTAGAAAGGAAACAAAAGATGCTGCTGTTGCTGAAGCTGCAGAAGGGTCTCGGTGGTCATCGGGAAGTGTGGCAAAAGTGCTGGGTTGAAGAGCTGAGACTGCAGGAGAGCAGCTTGCTGCTGCAGTTCTTGTTGCAGATGGGCCTGGACTTGGGCCTGTGCCTGTGCCAAGGTCTGAGCTTGTTGCTGCTGCTGCTGCTGCTGCTGTTGCTGCTGCTGCTGCTGCTGCCTGGATGCAATCATGTCTGCCAGCTTCTTCCGGTTTACCTCTTTGGGCTCCGAAGGGGAGGAGATATTAGTGCTTACGGGGTTACCCAGAGGAGGAGGAATTCCCACATTGTCACCGGCTACCTGGTTGAGCAGGCTGGGAACGGGAGCTGTGCCCGAATTACTTGTGTTGGTGGTTGTAAAAGTATTACTGTTGCTAGCGCTCACCGGGCTCGGGGTGGATGAACCCAGAGAGAGACTGCTGCTGCTGCTGCTGCTGTTGCCGGCTCCGTTACTGCTGCCGCTGCCCCCAGCTGCCTCCAGCTTGGCGGCGCGAGCCTTGGTTTGGTGCAGGACCGACCTCATGTGGATCTCCAAGGTTGAGCTCTGACTGTAGGCCACGTTGCAGGTGTTACACTTAAAAGGTTTGTTGTCTGGGCTGCTGGTAGGTTCGGGCTGCCCAGTAGCAGACTCTTGGAGGGCTCTTTTCAGTTTATGCAGATGAGAAACTGAATTGTAATGGACCAGGAGAATGTTCTTTTGTGTGAAAGACTCCTTGCAGACTGTGCACTTGTAAGGGCGAGACGGATCTAGGAATTTCTCCATAGTGAAGTTAGGGCCCTTCCTGAAGGGTAAGGCCCTTTTTGGTTCTGAGCCAGAGTCCTCTTGCACTGATCCTGAATCGCTACCTGTCGGGCTCTGCTTATCTTCCAAGTCGCTCTCCTCCTCCTTATCTTCCTCAACTATTATAGTGTGGTCTTCTGCAAGCGAAGGATCGCCCATAGCAAGGAGGTCCCCGTTGACCAAGAGACCACCGTACAGCTGCTGAATGTCGGCCTCGCTCAGCTCCAGATGGCTGGTTTCCAGGTGCTTCTTCAGGGCCTGGAAGGTTCGGAAGCTGCGCTGGCAGAGGCAGCACATGGTGGCCGCCCGGATGACGTGGTACTGGGAATGGAGCTGCAGCTTCTCAATGGTTTTGAACGCCAGGCTGCACTGGTTACAGCGGTACTTGTAGACGTGGCGATCGGATACCGGCAGTTGAGGTCGCTTTGCGTGAACTTCATTGAAGTGTGTCTGCAGGGCTGCCGAGCTCTTGAACACCTGGTTGCAGCCCTTCTTCCAGCAGAGGAAGCCGGAGTCCTCCCTGGCAGAGCTCTGATCGGCTGGAACAGGCTTGGGATCTCCGCTGTGCTCTGCACTTTCCAATGGCAAGAGACTCTTTCCTGAGTCCTCAGAGACCTCTGTGAAAACAAAATCACAGCAAACCCGAAAATTACACCAGCACACAAGGGTGGATCAACACCCTCTCTTTGTCCCTAATACATCTGTGTTTTTTCGCTGCTAGATGATAGGTATTTCTAACATTTCACCTCTAACTTAATTCATTTATTTTAGTATCAGCCCATTACCCTTATCATGGCCCATTGCATAAACCTACACAATTTACTTTCTTGCCCACTTTGAATATCTGGAAATCATTCACACACACACATTCCCTTAGTGCATTTATCACCTTTAATTCTTCCTTTTAAGTAAAGGCCATTCAGCCACCTGTCTTTCTTTGCTGTTTTTCTTTGATTTGATTCACCTGCCTATTTTCCAATAAGAAGCTTCATCAAATTGAATGTAGTATTTGAGTTGTGGTCCTATCAAAGCTAGAAACAACAGGAATGAAATTCAGGTCCTGCTGGCAGCAGCTCAAAGGGCTCTCTCTTTGGAGGATGGGAGAAGAAGGAACAAGCACTCAGTGCACTGCCACTTCCTCAGGGTCTATGAGCAGAGTCCTACTGGAAAAAACAGTGTGATATAGGTAGAGGCCAAAACCGGGATCCCATTGGCCAGGGCAGCACTAGCTACACTGGCTGTGCCAGTGCTGCCCCACCAGCATCACTGGCTTGGGGCTGTCTGCCTGAAAGGAAATAACGGCTGTCTTCATTCCCAGATTCCTTACAGACCCTCCAGGGGGGCATAGAAGGAGGAACGGCGTTGGTCTCCTGCCAGGCTTGAGATCGGATACTTCTGTCCATGTAAAATGATGTTCTTGGGATGCTCTCACATCACATGCAAAGGCAGGACTAAGTACCCACGGATCTACAGCCATGCCTTCATAACACAGCATGACAAGGAAAAGGCTGAGGAGGTTTGGACTGGATAAAGACCACAGCAGCTCAAAGCTCCCCAAACTGTACGCCCAGTCTCCATACTAGAGCTATGACGGCAGCAGAGTGAGTACAGCTGAGGTAGTAGCACAGTCTGTGGGCAGCATCGGCAGCCTTTCTAGCACCTCTGCTTTTCATTGCCCATGTCTGGTCTTCTCTTTTGCCAGGATTCAACACCATTTCTATGTGAATCACCAGGGTGGTGAGCTGTGCTTCTCAGTTCTGAGATGCCCTGCTCTGCCCTGCCATGGGGACACCTGGTGTACCAGGCTTTGTGTGGCACAGATGAAGGGAGACAGTTCTGCCGGGCATCATTTTATGTGGTTCTCAGGAGAGAGTTGAGCACACGGAGCTCACCCAGAAGGGCATGTCCCCAGACACTGTCCCTGACCAGGTGATGGGAGATGTGGGACTGGCAGGACCTGTGGACCTCATTGACTTGCACTCACCAGGTTGCTTCCCCAGCTCTTCTGTGGTGGAGTTCCCATCTTTCTCTGGAGCCGCTGCTGGGAGAAACATGCTGCTGGGCATCATCACCTCAGGTGTTGTCACCTGGAGACAAGGAGGGAAGGATGCGGGGAGAAGAAAAACACAGGAAAATATTTTACACATCTTCAGTGGCAAAATTAGACACCAGTATTGTAAAGTCAGAGGCGTCACTTTTCATAGCTCACTGAAGACTCATATTTATTAGACAAAGCTCACATCAGTCAAAAGTGTTTCTACAGTTACATTCTGGACATAATTAGCAGTGCACACTTGAAGAATAATCTTATTATTAATATTTTTCCTTTATGTAGAATTCAGACTTTGATCACTGACAATGTTTTGTCATGGGCTGTGAAACTTCTTGTGCAACCAATTAGGTAGATAAGTTGAAAGGCCCACCTTAAGCTGCTGAAAACATAATAAGGCCCCTAATTAAATCATACCTCGTAAAGTACACTGTAATCTTGAACTAGGGAGCATTGCAGCACTGTTTTCGAAGTGTATCGATGCAGGAAAAGGAGGGGCATGAGAAAGAAAAGTACAAATAAGGAGAGAGGTGACAAAGGAAAGGATGAATAAGGAAAGACTAAAAAGACAGCAAATTGTTTGCGAAATGAAAGGCTTTTGGTAACCCTTTCCTTGCTCTGACTGATGTGTTCCCTTTGCTTCTCTTCAAGTGTTTGTCTAGAACCTGCACCATCATAACCAAGGCAGTGCTTGAACACCAACATTTTTGAAGAGCTGGAGAGTTTGCGTGCTTCAACTAGAGACATTCTTTGAAAAAGTCAAATGCACATGCTCATCTTTTACCGCGAACTGCTTCTTTGGGTGTATCTGGTCACACAGAGAACGTAAGAACTCCCTCACTAGCTGTTTGCAGGTGGTTGACATCAGACACAGGACAACAAATACTCTTTGTTGCGTCCAGAGCCAATGTCTCACACCACCTGAAAAGCTGCCCTACAGCCCTTCTCCTCAGAGCAGCAACTGGAAAGACAGACACACATCGTCACCATCCATGCTGTACTCCAGGGCACTGCTACCAGCACTGGTTAGATGCCTGTGGCAAGCAAAGACACCTCTACAGCTCCAAGCAGCTGCATGCTTCACTCTGCTGATGCTCAGGGAGCATTTCGCTTTCACCAGGGCCATGGTACGTGAAGGAACAGAAGCCAACACTGACTTGCAATGCTTTTGGTGCTTCTGGTCTCAGTCTCTGACTGCTGGGAAAGTGAGGCATAAATAAAGACTCCTAGATGGGTATGTTTCCTAGCAAAACAAGTCTCTCCATCCTTCTATCAGATACTAAGAGAACATTTGAACCTCGTATTTCAGAAAAGAGTGAGCGAGGCTGGCATCTGCATGCAGCATACCTTGCTTTCTGCACAGTCAAGGACCACAAGGCTCCAACTAAACCCATGAGTTATTAGCCAATATATGGTGGAGCTGAAGGTGCAGGACATGAAATTTTCCTTATCTCCACACGTGTCAAATCCATGCAAACACAGACTAGACCTTGGCTTCATTAAGTGAATGTAAGGAAAGACAGTCCATGAAAAAGCTCAGAAATGAATGTTTGGATATGAGTGGCTGCAGACATCTGAACCACACCAGGGAAGGATGCTGAGCTCCCTCCCTTTACTGGGATGGCTGGTGCATGGAGGTGAGCGCCGAGTCCCACAGACATGGAAAAGCTGCAGGAAAGGCAGCTGACACTGATAAATCACCAGGAGGGAAGCTGAGCACACCGAATTCATTCCACCTTTTATTCTAAGCGGGAGCATCTGATAGCTGTGGGTGGTGGGTCGGGAGACGTGAAAGGTCACTGGTTAATTCCCAGTAGCCGGGCTTGGAGGAGGTGGACGAGCAGGGACACCAAGGAGGGAAAGCAAGAAGCAGCCGTCCCTCCCAGCTTTATCAGCAGGGAGAGCGCTTTCCTAGGATCTTTAGGAATTATGAAAAATAAATCATGAGAAATTAAAAGAAACCCCAACAGAGTAGAAAAAGAATAAAATTATCTAACACCTCAGCTGCACATCATTATAGAAAACTGTGGGCTTTTTATACGCATTACAGTAAGGCAGCCATCCCCACTACCACACTCAGTACGACGGATCAGTAATTGTTTTCATACACTTTAATTAGAAAAACTCAGATGGCTATGAATAATAATGGAAAAGAGAGACTTTTGCACTTGAAAGGTTGAAGTCAATCAAGTGTGAATGACGGCAAAAAAGAAAAAAAAAAGACACCAATTCATCAGGCCTCTGTTGTCTCGCCGCGTCTTTAATCATAATTCCTGATTGGGATTCAAGAAGGCAGTAAGCAGCGGTTCTTTGTCTGCCTTCACCTTCCGTCAATTAACTCTCCCCGAAATATAATCATCAACCTCACATGCTCCTCTGCATCTTAATCTGGGTCTCCAAACCAATAAGTCCTGCCCTATATATGTTTAAGTAATTACCTTTATCTACCTGCATCTCCATAGCCACGGTTTTCACCCCACTTCTACCCCTCCTTCCACAATAAAAAAAAAAAGAAAAAAGAAAAAAGGGGGGGGGTATAAAAAAAAAAGCTGTGATACATTAAATTGCTACAGGCACAAAATCCCAAAAGGCAAACAGGAAAAAGTCTTGGAAAAAATTGCAGGACACTAGAAATTCTGGATATAGATGTAGGTAAATTGAGGCAGTCCAGACAGCCACGCAGGGCTGGCCCTGGGAAGCAAAACCTTGAAAACATGGCACTGGTCTTGCTTCAGCAGCTGGACCCGCTTTAGTCCTCTACCTGCTCAGCACCATTCAGGCTTCTCCTGAAACTGCCGCCCATTTCCTGCCGATTTCCAGGGCAGGACTACTCTGTGTCTTCATCCCCATGGACCAGCCCTGAGCAGGTTGCAAAGAGAAAAATAGTGGAAAGAGGCTGCATGCCTCAAATCATTTTGCATTTACACTGGATGCCGGAGTGCCCATTTTGAACTATTTGTCCTTTCACACTGCAAACCCATCCGAGGATGCACCATTTCCTTGTACGTGCATGTTGCAGCTGCTTTTAATATAAACAAACAGTGGGAGTACCAAGGGGGCAGGAAGGTTTAGTAGGCCATGGCCACCTGGCAGATAAACAGGGAGCGGTGCTCTACGACACAGGATTTTGTACCTCAGGTGTATTTAAATGGCATTAACTGTTCTGGCGATAGAGAGGAACGTGTTTATCTCGGGCACAGCCTGCGCTATGTGTGTGGCTGTTAAAAGCTCTCTGCCTCCCTCTCACCCAAGCAGCCAATACCTGGCAGGTAACCCTGGTGCCCGTCCTCAGCACTGCTCAATACCCCAAAATCTCCCTGTTTAAATGTCTCTTGAACACCAACTGTTTCTCAATGGCAACGTGTCAGTCCATGTGAAGCGTTATTAAAAAAGCAGTCCTACAGATGTAACTCTGACATATGTGATTTGTCCTCTTCTTCTGTACGTTCTTGTTTTGCTTTGTCTAACATTAAACTGTATCCCCTTCACAGCTGCAGCCATGATCTTCTGGTCCACATCCTAAAAGTAAAGCCTTCCACCTTGGAAACACCACTCTCTGCTGTACCAGACCCACCTCCATCCACAGCTCTGAGAGCCTGTCCCACCACTGCTCCTATGTCCGAGATCTCCTCTCCGTTGCTCTCCAGAGCAACCTTATTGCCCAGAAGGAAAACGGTTCCCTCAGCCCGCATTGCTCTTGACCTTTCTGTCCCAATGAAACCAGGAGGTGGGGAGGGAGCAGCAACTCACTCCAACCCACTCTTTCTGACAGCCTGGAGTTCAGATCCCAATGCATGGATCAGGTTTATCAGTACTTCAATGAGTAAAGGTCAGTGTCTCTACCAATGTTTAGAAAGCTCTAGTGCTGGGGCAGGGACTCAGGGTGCACCCTTTGCTCTGACCACACTGTCCCTGTCCCCATCCCCCTTGGAGGGGGAGGGAACTTGCTTTGGTAAAGAGCAAAGGAGGGCAAGTTCAGGCCAGAGACTGTGGCAGCCGCTCTTTCAAGGTGTGCCCCACTTTGAAACATCCCCCCTGTGGTCTGTAGGCTGGGAACGCTGGTCAGAGAACTTCCCGCTGGAGCAGACAGCAGAGAGAAGCCAACTATCTGTCTTAGAAGACGAAAAGTTGTTGGGACGAGCCTCCCTGCTTCCAAGGACCCTCCCTTTCAGATGAAATTCAGATCCCCTTAAACAGGTAAAAAAATCTTTATGATGACAAGACCTACTGACATGCAGGGGCACCCCAATTCCATGGCCATTTCTATAGACAACGTGGCTCAGTGAGTGACTTACAAAAAACCCAAGGGCAGACATGCCACGTCTTCTGCCTCCCTGCCCCACGACTATCCTCAGCAGATCACACACACCCTGACACCCACAGACCTGTCACCGGTCCGGAGAACAACCTGCGGGTTCACTCTTCACTGGTGACAACCTACAGGAGTGACAAGCGATGCTCCTGCCACTACCAGATTTTTAAGATGATGAACTGCAGAGCCGCTTATCAGCTTGGGCTGGAGGCTGAGAGCTGCAACACCCCTCCCGAGCTGGCCCCGGCAGCGTGACACAAGCATATTCTTGGCACGTCCAAAAAATTAATCTTGGGTAGCGTGAATAGCCAGCTCCCCTTGTGCACTGGATCTGCCTGCTCTGACTTTCCTCCAGACCGAGTGACCGATTGCGTGGACAGCCTATGCAGCTCCTCCGTAAATGCCCTAAAATGCTGAAATCATGTGGCTTTGAAAAGAAAATCTGTGGAAGGGGTCTGAGGAGATACATTACTATCCCTATGTCCATGCAACCAGGGGGAAATACACATGCAATGCAAGGTTCCCGAACCAGACAAAGGAGGTAATTTCCATTACAAAGAGAGAGAGAGGGTGCTGGAGTGAAAAGCTTCATTAGACTCAGAGAGGCAAAGCGATGGCAGTATACCAAGGTCACTTCTAATTTAGACCATCTAATTGGCAAACATGGCTCCAAATGGCTATCATCTCACAGGGCTCAGAATTAATGAAGCCCGATTATTTTCATTACCTTCATCCGAGATGGAGAATGAGACACAGAGTGAGAGGGAAAGGGGGGAGCGAGAGGGGGCGAGAAGGAGGGAGAGAGAAAAATTGAATGACAGCAGAAGGGAGAGAGCAATAAGAAAAGACAATAGGAAAGAGGTAAAAAATGTATAGAGAGCAAGAGGGAGAAGTGAGGATGGCAGGGACGGGCAAGGATTACTCTTAGAGCAAGGGAGAAAAGAAATAGAGGCAAAGATGGCCAAAACGCTGGGAAGACACCCTAAACCGAGGAAGAGAAAGCTGACAACAGAAACGACGGGAGAGGAATGTGCAGAAGGATAAAGCCGGCCACGGGAGGAGGGAGAGCTCCCCGCTCCCGGAGGCTCTCGGGAAGCCGTCCCTTCTCCCGGCTTGAGCCCATCAGTCTTGTCAATCGACTGTGCAGGCGAACTGCACTTCACCCTCATTAAGGGGCTCTCTGCTGAAGCGGTGCAGGCCCAAGATTAGCAGAGAGGCTGTTATGTGGAAAGATGGCGATTAGACCTGCTTAGGGCGGCTGAAATGCCATGTAAAATGAACTTGGCCGCGTTCGTTCACCAGCCCTGTGAAAGTGAAGCCCCCCATGGAGATAGGGGGGCTAGTGAGAGCCCCGGCTCCGTGGGGGCTTCCCTGGCCCCCACGCCATATGGGGAAACGGCATGTGCTCCTGTCCCCTCAGCCTGTGACTGCAGCCCCACCAGCCCCTGTCCCAGCTCCAGGGCCAGCGGGGAAGACCCAGGTGTCCCATGGGACAACCATCCTGGCTGCTCGCTGATATGAAAAGGATGGGGCATGGAACAGCCAGCTCCGAGATGCTGAGCACAAGCAAGCAGCCGTTACCATGGCAACAGACATATTAGACACTGCAGGTTCCTGAAAGGCGTCTGATAAGGTATTATTAACTGGAGCCTCCTCCAAACGCAGAGCGCAAAGACACTGTGTCGAAAGGGACCTGGCTCCCATTTACTGGACTGCAATTCCCTCACGGTGGCACCAAGACCAGATTCACGTGTCTGACTGAGTTGGGAATCTTAGCTAGAATGAGCAAAATTAGGAACCTTTGATGCTGGCACATTCTCCACAAGCCATACCAATCTCTCAAAATATCTGTCATTTAATGCAAAAAAGAGCCACCTTCTTGACCCACATGCTACTTGACTTGAAGCAGGAGAGGCAATCTTCCTTCCAGGACATATCTCTGGGTACCAAAGGGAAGGGCTGCCCAAGGCCAGTGGCAATGGCAAGGTGGAAAAACCAGAAACGAGCAAGAGGATGAGCTTCACGGCTAAGCCATTCTCCACGGTCCTCACCAGAAGTCCTGTGTTCTGGAGCACAAGGATGAGGCCCTGCTCCAGCACAGCAGATGTGCTCACCTAAGGGGACTGTCCTCCACAGTACTGCTGTTGCTTTGGCCACATCCTCTGCAGGCTCTCCCTGAGCTCCTTAATGAGTGGCTTCTGCCAGTCTCCCTGTATCCTGGAGGACACAGACCTGCTCAGGCTGAGAGGATGGACCAGCCCAACCACTGTGTTCTGCCAACAGCCCAGCTCAGAAACGAACCATCTCCTGTCAGTGTAACAGATGCCCTTAGCAAACTGATTGCACCTTCTGGTGTAAGAAAGGGGCTCAGCTTCTGCTCACTGCTCTTATAAGGTCAAAATGCCTTCCATCAATTTAGTTAGAGGCTAACAAGATTCGTTCAAGTCCTCAGACGGTATTTACACACTTAAGCACCATCAATCAAAAGGGATGCAGATCACAGAGACTGAGGTTGGTGTGATGGGACAGCCCCTTGACCCAGGTGCATGAGTGGTTGGCAGAACAGAGCTATGCCCTGCTAGAGCCTGCAGGCATGGCCAGCATTGCAGGGTTAGCAAACCACTGGTGCCCTTTTTCCTCACCTCTCTCTATTTTTTCATTCAGAGAGTGCTGGGATCTGTCAGCCTGGCTGGATTTTTAATGGGTTTTATGATGCGGCGTCTACTTCAGGCAGACGTGGTTCTCATGAGTGGTTGGGAGCATTGGGCCAACAGTGGCCACCATGAGCCTTTGCAGCCTGCTGGGGCACAGGAAGCACCTTCATCTCCTGCGGCGCCCAATGGGACAGAGAGAGAGGGGGTAGAAAAGTGAGAGGACAGGGAGCTAGTAATGCAAAGGGGGAAGACAAAAAGCATAAAGGTGCTTGAGAAGGTTCCACAAAAAGATGGGAAGGGTGATAGGAAGAGTAGACCAGAGAACTGTAAGAGAAAAGCTGGACAATGCTGCATGTGCTTGCTCAGATGATGCCACAGAAGGAGAGTTGATAAAGAACAAGCTCTAACATGCTCTAGGCAATCCTACTTCAGCAGGAGAGTTGGACTAGATGATCTCTACGGTCCCTTCCAACTCTAATAATTCAGTGAAATTCAGTGAAGAGTATTAGGACAAACATGGTATTATTCGCTTCCATTGGCAGGAATCAGCAAAAAGGGAGAAAACAAGCAGAAATGGGGTGCAAGAAAAAATCACTTATATACTTGGCGACAAGTTCCTAAATTCAGACATAATCTTGCCTTGAAGACTATACCAAAGAAATAACAGTGTAGAAATCTGACAATACATCCCATTTGTGAATTTAGAAGGTTTTTTGAAAATGTGCCTTATTAATTCTACCTGTATCTTAAACTGACACTAACAAATGGAAAGGCACGCTCGTGTGAAACCTATGAAAAGGGAATTCATGAAAGAAGCATTCTGGGACTCAAAATGTTATTTACTGAGGCAAGTGCCTGAATGCTGGAGAGTGGGCTAAGCCTTTACAAGTGCTTCTGCACGGCCACAGCATGTACAAGCCCCGCAGAAGAGGTCCAGCTGCTGCACACACAACTCCATGTATACACCAGCAGCAGAGAGAGACCCTGGGCCAGCAGCTCTGCGTAAAGCAAGCCAGAGCACAAACCCAGGTCTCACCAATGAGAACTTGAACACCGTACTGTTAATTTACTACTTCTCATCAAGCA
This sequence comes from Gallinago undulata, assembly GCA_026546715.1. Taxonomy (NCBI): domain Eukaryota; kingdom Metazoa; phylum Chordata; class Aves; order Charadriiformes; family Scolopacidae; genus Gallinago; species Gallinago undulata. Next base: position 45,752,423 of record JAOTQQ010000063.1, on the reverse strand, counting down.
CTAGTTCACGGGTTAGACGAATTTCAATTCCTCAGAGATGGTACGGGAGGATTCCCATGCTAGATGCTAAAACAAGGATGCAGGGCAGAACAAGAGCCAGGTACAACCATGTCTGTGCTGAACCACAACTTGCCGTCTGAAGCTTCTGCTCCCCATCAGAATATTGTGGTAGCAATCACAACCCATACACAGGCACAATGGTGCATGTCAACCAGCTTGAGAAGTAGAATTGTTACAAGTTTTGGGCTCTACACGAAGACAGTTGACTTTATCTAGCGAACTCTCTGCACTTCAGTGGCTAACTTCCCACTTCAGAGAATTTTAACTGCCTATGCTTAAATTTTAATATAGAACCAGGCATTTCAAAACACCTTAAAACCAGCACTTGAAACAGTAGCTTTAGTATTCAACAGTCTCGTAAGGTTCCACCTCCCTTGGGCCAATGGCAGCCTATCCCTTACTTGTTCAGGTTACCCTGAAAAAGGGCATTGTTACACAACAAAAGCATCGTAAATTTGGATGGAGCGACTCCTCACAGAAGTAACAGATCCAACTTATCTCATACAACCACAACAATGATCCGCATTAAGTGAACAAAGCACAGAACAAGGGCAGCACAATAGGACTGTCTTCTTTCCACGAGATGAGACCACCATCGGAAGTTACTCTATTGGTTCTTAAAATCATATTTTAAGCAGAATTCTGATATCTAATTTCCTGTAATGCTACCTTAACCACCCTGGCTGTCCTTGTTGGGAAGTGCTCATCAACACACGAGCACTTTCTCTCTGCAAGGGGAGCAGCACAGCACACAGCTACTGCATCTCCCAGAAGCTTCTGTGCAAAATGCAATCCCATGTGATGACCTCAGTAGTTAAAGGAAATCATATTTATTCTAATCTCTTCACAGGGAAATTACTCAACACTGTAACATTGCCAGATTCCACAGTGCTCAAGTACGGACAAGATGTCAGGACAAAACACGCAGGGATGGGAAAAACCTAAATGGCAGAGAAGGAGATGCCCAAGAGATGAAGGAGCCACCCACGACAGCAAAGTCAGCCTGTGCAGGTCAGGCCATCCCTTTTACTCTTCATCTTCGGTAGGAAGGCAGCAGACGTGCTTGACTACGCAGCCACTTACCGTCATGATGAGCTTCTCGACACAGTCAGGTGACACACTGTGCAGATGGGTGAGGTGCAGCTGCAGATGGATCTTGTTGTTCAGCATGTCCTGGCAGAGCGGGCAGCGGAGCATGGGCTGCACTGAGTGCTGGGTCATGGCGTGCACCCGCAGTCGATTCACGTCTGTGTTACTGTACTTGCAGTATGGACACTGATACATCTGCAGAGCAAGACAAATGAATCATGCAATTGTTACAGCTGCTGCTTTCCTCTTTCCTTAGAGCTAGACTTTAATAATTCGGTGCCTTCTCCTACCAACAGTTACCGCCTTTCATCCTCCTTCTCCTATTTTATTCTTTGCTTTTGGCACATATGAAACAAATTACCTGCTTGAAGATGCACAAAAAAAGCTAGGTTCTTCTTCCTTACCTGCTCTGATTTGGTCTCCTCTGAAGTTTTTGACCATTTAAAGGAGAGAGGCGACTCAGAGCTGCTGGGAAATGATATTCGTTTAGAGGATGCTGGAGGCTCTGTCAGCTCCTTCTCTGCCTGGCTGGCCGGTGCTGCAACAAAAAGAGATTTATATTAGGACATCCCCAAAGAGGCTTAAGTTGGACAAAGACAGTATTTCCATTTACTCTGCTGCTGTTTCTTGATACACGTACCAAGGAACTGGAGGAGGATGAGTCTGCAGACTAATTTACGTCCTACAAAGCACACCTGGCCAAAAAAAGTTAATTCTTGATTATCTTCCACAGTAAGGGAACTGTGTCATTTACAGTTAAAAGCAGAGAAATCTCAGCTATTTCTGTGGGCTGAGGCGCAGGAGAGTCTCGTCCTATGTTTAGATCAGATACAGAAATGCTTGGCCAGATGTGATGGCCCAAGCGTCATTTCCACGAGAAGCTGGACTGACTCGACATGGCAGAAATCGTACTCCTAGCTCACCTATAGCGTTTTGCATATAAACACTCCGGAATACGTTTGCCTTGGAGATGGCTGGAAGCTGTGCCCGTCAACCCAACCAACTTGCACTCTGTGCTGGAAGCAGCACCGCGTTGCCAGGACGGTATCGGCCACCTCTCAGGAAAGAGCATCTGAGGGTACTTCCCAGCAAGCAGTCCCACCAAAACCATGATGGCAGAGACCCAGCCTACAGCCAGCGCTGGGACAGGACCCGGACATTCTCACACTGTAACAAGCTGAGGAAAGGAGATTTTCTTTCAGGAAAACAGGAAAAGGCAAACAAGCCCAGAAGTCAACAACAAAACACTCCGCAAGTTGTGGCGCTCCAAGAAGCACATCCCTGACCTTTACCCCTCCCCCGAACCCTGGCAGCCTACAGTACATAAATTGGTGGGACATCTATTATTTAAAAACTGTAAGGACAAGTATATTATACACAGCCCCCGTCTCCTCCTCCCCGAACACACATTCATAACAGTACTTTAATCTGTCTCGAATCGACTTCAAACCCATTTCGCCCTTAATGGGAGTTATTCATTTTCACTTGAAAGGTAATATATGACAGCTGGATATTTAATATGATGGATCGGCTGCCGATTAACAAGGCACTGTAGCATTCTTAGGCCGGTCCCCCCATACTCTTCCCCTTGTCTCTTATTCTCTTTGTGAACCCGCTGGTATCCGCTCCTTGTTTCAGAAGATGCTGTCAGAGTAAGATCCAGGTAAATCTGCTTCCTTCTCAAAGAGCCTTCCGTTCACTGGCAGGAGTGGTATTTCGAAAGGTACTACAACACAGTAAGAAATACAATTGCCATTCCTAACTGCCTTCCCTGCCAGAGCCCACCTCCAAGTGCTCAGCTAACGAAGGCAAAATAACTTCCAGGAGAGGGAAAACAAACAGGCATCGATACTGTCAGAGGGAGGCAGGGATTGGAAGAACTCTGGTGCTACTAAATTTCTCCTGGTCCTGGTAGACTTGGCCATGACAAAGCCTGCTTAGAGGTGATTTCCTTCCCTGTAGTGCTGCCCTGTCGCACACCTGGTATTTCAGCCCTGGCTGGTTACACAGCCTCCACGCACAGCTGTAGAGTTCAGGCTGTATCTGAAACCAAAACTGCAGGACCTCGCTGTGCTGCCAACTCCATTAAAATGTCCACAATTAGAGTTTCTTTGTGTAAAACAAGCCTGTGGTGTCAGTGCGGACTTATGGACACCAGCACAGATCCCACTTGGCCTCCTGTGCAGAATGATGGGCTGCTACTCAGGTTGATCCACTGGCTGAACCTGAGACTCTCCCTGGGGTTCAGAATCATGAAATTGTCAGAGTTGGAAGGGACCTCTAGAGGCCATCTAGTCCCACTCCCCTGCTAAAGAAGGACTGTCCAAAACACATCACTCAGGACAGCATTCAGGCAGGTCTTGAATATCTCCAGAGAAGGGGACTCCATGACCTCCCTGGGCAGCCTGTTCCAGGGCTCTGTCACCTTCACCATAAAGAAGCTTTTCTTCATATTTGAATGGAACTTCCCATGTTCCAGTTGGAGCCTGTTGCCCCTTGTCCTATCACTGGAAACCACTGAAAAGAGTCCAGCTCCAACATCCTTCAACCCACCCTTTAGATACTT
>JAOTQQ010000063.1:45598583-45748608 GCA_026546715.1 Gallinago undulata | reverse complement strand
TGTGGCCTCACCAGTGCAGAGTAGAGAGAGAGAATGACCTCCCTCGACCTACTGGCCACACTCTTTCCTATGCAGCCAGGAAAGTCATTAAAGATTCTATAGGACCAAAGCTGGTCTCCCTAATAAAATAATAAAAATACTATTTTTTCAATACTAATAAAAAGTGCTTGGAGCACTGACATCACCCTGGATCTGCCTGTGCTGCTCTTCCATCAAGGAAAGTGGTGCCTCCCGGTGGGTTTGGGGAGGAAGAGACCACCACCAGGAGCCAGCATCATGGCAGGTGGAGGACCACCCTGCCTTAAAATGCCCTGCCCAAGCCTTCTGTGATGTGAGTGGCCCCGACACGGAGGCTAATTGCTGTTGACATCGTCCCCTCCTTGGTGTGACCTTGGACATTGAAGTGTCAGCCCCAATCAGGCAGTCAGATGTCGGGACCGGTGTCCAGAGACCCCAGCATGGTCACACAGCCATGCGAGCTCTGCTCCAGCTCTGCACCAGGCTGAGATGACAACATCAGCCATAACTTTGGGTCCCCTTAGACTTCTCTGCCCCGGACAATGATTGTGTCTCCTATGTGGCCCAGGCAGGGTCTTTCCAGGCTCTGTATTTGTCAACTGCTGCTTCAAACTTCTGGGTGTCAACTGCTTCATAAAACTACCAACAAATGCTGCCACGACCATCCCGGCACCACTGGTCTGCAAGAGGAACATGGGACGTGAGGGAGGAAGAGGAATGACTGGAGAAATCTCTGCTCATGTATATGGGTCATCTTTCCAAATAAATGCTTTCAATTTTGGCAATGGAGTGAGAACCATGAAATACCTACAGAATTTCACTAATAAACCCAGGTGAACACTTGACACTTATAAAACCCCTGGTGTCCCCACCAGTGGTGGGATCTATGCTGGCACAGTGAGCCACAAGGAGCTCAGGAAGCCCCTACTCCTCACCCCCTGCCACCAACTTCACTGTACATGGATTCTAGCAGCTCACGACTGTGATGTTTCCAGATGCAATGACTAAATTCAGCAACCCTGCAGCTGCTGAGCAGTAGCTGTAACCTCTGGAGTCAAAGCAGGGTATTTATTTCTACCAGCCTGCTTAGAATTAGGGAAAAGTAACAGCTAATTAAAATTTACTTTTACTTACCATCTCCAAAGTGCCCAATTTTATTTAACACATTTGATCCAACCCGTAACTTTAATTCTTCAAAACCAGAATTATTAATTATTGTCCAGACCCCAGAATAACTGGTTTGTTGCAAAGTATGACAAATGCATACTGAGTATTTGTTCTAAGTATTCTTTTTGGAGTTGACAGCTCAAGTGGGAATTTTAACACTGAGACCGAAGTTTATTGTTGATAAACAGCCAAACACATGAAGTGACACATTCAGTCCACATCAGAGATCAGAGGAATTAAGAACTCTTTTCTGCCTGGAGAAATGAGGACACGCAGCTCAGTGTGTGCCTGCAGAGCTCTCCAGCAGCTGTGCAGGACCTTTGTGTCTGCACGGAGTGGACGGGAAAAAAATGTCCTTGGCCGAAAATGTCAAAAGGGCCTTGGCTCCAAAGGGTGCTTCAGCAGCAGAGAAGGTGAAGCACATCCAAGACCATGTTCCAGAGGTACAGGTCTTGCAGAAAAGAAAAAAGAATTTGGGTTTAAAGTACGATGTATGACTATGTATCAATTAGTATTTTTATTATTTTGACTATCTGAATGGATTTAGTTTAGATTTGCCAAGCCTAGAGAAAAACCTCTGTATCTCAATTAAAGGTACCTGAAAGTCAAGTGCAACGGGACAGCACTGCTGTGGGTGTGCTGGCCCACCCCAGCACTTCTCAGAGAACCACTTGTCTTCTCACTCTTCCTTGGCAGCTTCTGATTTCAGAGGAGGAGAAGAAATCCTCCCAGGCATTATTTCAGAGGTGAGATGGGACGTTTCCTTGGAAATTTCCTTTGCTATGTCCAGAGGCAAAACCAGCAAGGGTCCCCAAAGCTGCCTGCTCTCCATCCTAGTGGGAAGGGAGTCACCACCCCGCCTCCCAGCCATCAGATTCTTTTAGCTAAAGTACCACTGACAGCCCCTTCATCTAAACTTCCATCTCCCAACCCAGCAACATAATGGAGAAGCCAATTAAATGATTATTAATTCATGCTGCTTTCCGTAAGCCAGAGGTTCTCATCGCCCTGCATTCCGTAAACCAGCTTGCCACTTGCCCTAGAAATTTACAGTGGGGTTTCAGCTATCTCCATTGATTTAAAAAGCAACACCCTCCCTGCCCCCAGCCTACTGAAAAAAATCCCTTCCGACTAAGTTCAGCAGCCAGCCTGGGAAAAAGTTTTCAGTGGGACCAGGGAACTGTGTTTTCACTGCCCGATGGAAAATAAAATTCCATATTTGGTGGTGCCTCCCTCCTCAAACTTCCCCTGACGTTTTCTTGGAGCAATTACTCAGCATCACGAGCCCTTGGACCAGACTGACCTGTCTGTGGTGCCTGCACAGCCCTGCGGCTGGAAATGCCTGCGACGGCAGCCGTCACCCCTCCATGGGTCTCGCGGAGGAGCATCCTTAGAACAGCTGTGGTTTTCCTTCTGAAATTCTGAAACTGGAGAGGACTGTTTTCTCTGTCTTCATGCTCGTGCAGCCTTCACTGCAGGTGATGGGTAAAGCCAGGCTCTGTGGTCCAGACCTACCTGCGCAGTTCCACTAACAGCAGCTCAGGAGCCCAGAATAACAGCAAACAAAGTTTTAGTCTCTCTGGCAGACAACTGCCATCCCGCAGAAACACACAATTTGTGTTAATACAGCAAGAGTAACTCTGAGAAAGTAACTCCACCGAGAGACTGCGGTGACCCAAAAGCAGGGAGAGCCCCGCTCAGGTCTCCCCGAAAGGGCACCTGGGGGTACAGCGCAGCTACAGCGCTGCCCGTTCGTTACCGCGTGTCTTAATAATATATGGTTGAATGTTTCTCACCGAAACACTGTCTGTTTACATTCCTTATTCCCTGAAGGTACCATTTGTTCTATTAAGATGTTGTAGCCATACTAACAGGCCTGTATATTGCCTGTTGCTCTACAGTATTTTTTCAACTCTGTATTTGATAAATAACGTGATCGCATGATGGACAGAAGTAAATACACAGAGACTTGCAAGCACACTTTTTCACCCAGGCCTTTATTGCTGCCTTTCAGAAATGTGGCCCTGAAAATGGTCAAGTAATTTGTTTTTCTAATGCCGTGTCATACCTTCAAGCCTGCAGTGAGTATGAACTGAATTACTGTTAAATATTCATATTACAGTACCCAGAAGCCCCAGCCACCACCAAACTTTTCTGCCACGCTCTGTACAAACATGGAGCACCCAGAACACGTCGTGGTGAGATGCCAGGCCACACAAAAGGCACGTGGAGGCAATGCTTTGCTTGCCATCACGAGCACCACAGGTCTTCCCTGCAGATAAGGTCATCTACTGCCAGCTCTTGGAGGAGGCTATGGGACCTGCCCTGCTCTAACACCACGCTGCCCTGGGAACCAAGAGTGGTGAAGGCTCCAGGGGAGAGAAAATGACCCGCGCAGGCTGGGCGAGAGATATGGGAGCAACGGCACAAAGTTACAGACCAAACCCAAAGGTCATGAGAATCCTGACTCTGACCCAGGGAGCAGGAGAGTTGGTGAGCAACGTGGGTGGAGGAGGCCCTGCCATGCCGGCACGCTGGGATAAGGGTCCAGGTGCCCAGAGACACGTACGTGGCAGTGACCGCAGCAGAAGCTGAGCTCACCACATGAGTAGCGAAACACCCCGGCAAACATACCCGAAAGAAAAGGCTTAGAACCAAAGCTGGGAGGCTTCTCTGTCCCTCTTTGCCTCTCTGAGTTAAACTGGAACTTGCACTGGGCAGAAGGAAAGATGGGGAACGTAGAAAATCATCCCATCTTGTATACAGCATGACCCCACCTTGGCAAAGAAGTATCCTAAAGCACTGTACCTTTTCTTCCAGTGATGCTAAGATTGTGTCGTTAGAACGGTGGGAAATCTTGTGTTTTAAACTACAAAGTGTCTGAAAGGAAACAAGCAACGATCTTTTATATTTACCTACTTCATAAGGATCTCAAGCCAGCTATCAATCTGTCTGAACGTTGCAGTCCAATTCAACTGAATAAATATTTCAACTAACCTACCATGAGAGTCCGTATCAACTAATTTATTAAAATCAATGTGTTGAGACTGGGAGATGGTCTAACCAACAGTAATTCCATTAACTCCTTAAAACCAGCAAGAAAGGATCCCCACCACTGCTGGGCAGCACACAGGAGAAACTACTGGTGAGGAAAGAGCGAACGCAGAAAGTGGAGATCACAGAGACATCAGCAGAGACCTGCTTGTTGAAGAACGTGCGTGAAAAGGATCTGAGAACAGCAAAGTAGCTGTCGGATGGGCTCCTCTGTAGCACGGCAATTCACCCAGCAGTGCCACCGAGGTGGCCCCTCTGTGCTCCCAGACATCCTACTTTTTTAAGTAGCCATACTTCGCTAGATATAAGCAGAAAAAGAAAGCTCAAAAAAGAGTCATAAAAGAGAGTGGGCTGACCATGAGGAAGAATAAAAGATGATGTGCAGGTGGTTGGGCTCAACAGCCCCACCAGAGCGGAGGGGACCAGCACAGGGTCATCCTGGCACAGAGGGTGACTGGGGATGCTCTGAGGCTGGCCGGCTCCAGCCAGTGGGCAGAACCCAGGGAGGATCCCACAGCCTGCCCATAGGAAAGGCTGATGGGCCGTTGGGGTCCTTACAGAGCCACCGTTGGGCCATCACCTCCTCTTTGCCTCCACAGAGAGCAGAAACCCAGCACATGTGGACGCTGCCTGGGAGCCAGGAGTGTGCCCTGCTCTGAGCCCAGCCTCCCCAGCGAGCCACAGCACAGAGGCACCCAGCCCGGTGGATTTCTGAGGCTTGAGCTGGCGCCTGGGAGCTTTTTGTGCTTTGTAAATCCTCAGGAAAGAAGCACAATTGCAGCTTGCTTTCCCATCCTCTCTCCTACGTTTCCTTCACACAGAAGCCAGGGTCGAGAGCCGCTCCATCACGCCCCCCTTCCCCTTCCTCCCAGCCTGCTCTCGCCCTCATCTTTACTCTGGTCCACAGAATATCCCAGCTATTAAGTGCTCAACAAACGCCATATATTAAAAAAAAAAAAAAACCACAGAAAAAAGCGGCAGTGGGGGGAGGGGCAGTAATAGATTTCCGTCAGGATGTGCCTGACCTGTTTTTTTCAATTTCAGTAATTAGAAAGGCAGTGGGCCTGTAGGAATTATTCATAAACTGCAGGAGCTGTGCAGTATACATTTATGTTAAACATGTCAAATCCGATTGAAATCATGCCTGCCAGCACCATACTCCATAAACACACTTTTCTGCAACAATTTCCCAGCTCTCGGCAGCCCATTAATACCTCCTTTAATAGCAATCTACCACGGATTCGAATCAGGGACGCTCCATTGCACTAATTGCTCTGTGTTAGGTGAGCATCATGGATTAAAAAAAAAAAATCATTAAAAAAAATAAAAGCCCTTCAGGCTAGTCCTCTAGAAATATTTCGTTTCAATGTATATTTTAAGTAGAGTTTGTTTCTTGCTTTTGTAGAAAAAAAAATCTGATATTCTACATCTATACGACTGACAGTGCGTTAAGAAAGTCTTTTCCATAGCTGGGTCACTGCAGATGAAGTGCTTTTCTCTAGTCAGAAAATACATATAAGCCCCACCTCAAATATCAAAAGTCTTGCACTGATCTACCCTGGTCTGATTCAGACTTTAGCTGGAAACCAATGTGTTGAATATTAATCATTTACATCCTGCTTTAAAAATGGAGTGGGGAATAGGCACCGCTGGTTTGCTTGTGATAAATCTCTTGTTAGTCACGATGAGATAATTTCTAAAACTCAGCCATCAGGCAAAGAGCAGCTCCCTTCCCCAGCTCGGAGGTGGACTGCTCTGGAGCAGAAAGCGAGAAGCAGACAGGGCAGAGGCAGCTCTAGCACAAGGGGGCTGCACCCAACAGTGCTTGGGAGCTGCTTAATCCCACTGCTGGAGAGAGAGGAACAAGAGAAAGCAAACAGGTCCCATCCAGCAACAGGGAACATCAGCCCTTTTCTCTCCAGGCAGGATTTTAGGGGTCACGTAAGAGGGTTAGTGCCTGTGAAGCACCGCTGCCTGTCAGGAGCGGAGGGGAACAGAGGCAGCGTGAGCACTGCTGAAAGCTTTCCAGAAATCCTGTAGGAGCCACAAAGACATATGTGAAAATCAAGGTAAAAACGAATCCTTATTTGGGATGGAGTTTTCCAGATGGATATTTTAATGGAAAGTATTAGCTAAAAAAATGTTTCTGCTTAAGATTATTCCGTTTTAAAATAAATAAAAACCCGAATCAATAAATTTGTGTTCCAGCTGAGACATTTTTACACATTTACGGAGAGTTTTTTCCTTTCAGTGCAAACACGGACAGCGGTGCAGCCGGCCACAGGCGGGTGTAGGTACCGCAGCGCGGTCAAACAACCCTAACTCATCACCCGCGCCTCTGCGCAGAGCCAGGGGGGAGACACACTCCACATTTCACTGGAGATCTCACAAGTCTTTAATAAAGTGGAAGAAATAATCAGCCGGTGAGCAGTTAAGAAACTGAGGCACAAAAGGTGAGTAAATCGCTAAGGGATGTAATGATCAAATTGCAGCCTGATGAACAGAAAACACGTCTATCAACCTCCACTTCAACATGCGATTTATTGGCTTTGAGCCTGCACTTCTTTCTCACCTATCTCCCACTTCCACAGAATTGCAGGGCTCAGAGGCACCTCCAAAGGTCAGCTGGTCCACCCAAAGCAGGATAAACTGTGTCTACTTCATTCCCGACAGTGGTTCGTCTAATCTTCTTGAAAGACCTCTGAGGAACCTTCCCAGAAAATCTACTCCAGTGCTCCACAAGCTGTACCAGGAGGATGATTTTTTTAATTTATTACCTAACCTCAATCTTTCTCCCTTCAATTTAAGCCCATTACACTTCTTGTTGTCTGTATCCTGAACATGGAGAACAAATTATTTCCTTCCTTTCAGAAGCATTTTATGCACAAGAAGACTTATCTTGTCCTCCCCTTTGGTCTTCTCTTTTTGAGTCAAGTCCGTTCCTTCCATTTTCTCCTCACTATGCAGACCATGCTGACATTAAGCAGACCATGCTCTCTCCTGGGTCATTCGCTCTGTTTGGGCTTTCTGTGATTTCCCCTCAACTTTCCTGACACCCCAAGCTCAGAAATGGACACCGTCTTCTAGAGGAAGCTTTCCAGCACTGCAGAAACACACCCATTCCATAATACTTTCACCTACACCATAATGCTTGAGCTTTGTTTTGAGACTGTCCTGAAAAGCAGCATCAAAAGTCTTCCTAAGGAGAAGATATGAGTTGCTGACTGCAGACAAGACCTTCTTCACACAGAAGGAAATTGGGTCGTGTTGACATGATTTGTTCTTGACAAATCCGTGTCGACTGTTACTTATCTCATTATCTTCCCATCAGTACTTACAAACAGTTGTTTGGTCAATTCCCAGGAAAATCTGGGGCAAACAGAGCCGGCAGGTGTGCTTTTCCCCAGCTACTCCTTTAGTTGAAGATAAGCACCATGTCTGTCCCCTCGCAGTACCTCCCCTGTTTTCTGTAAATTCACAAGAGGTAGTAGCTGACAGGTCTGAGGATGCTTCAGTCACCTTCTCAAAACACCCAGGTACGAAGCAGCGGGTCACAGATGTGACAAAATTTAGCTTAACCAAGTGCTTTGCAGCCTCTTCCCTCACAGTTGGAGGATGAGCTCTCCCCACAGCGCCGCTGACACAGGCTGCTCTGCTCTCCCACGCAGTCAGGCTGTTTAGTGACAATGAAGGCAAAGGAGGCTTTACGCTCTTCAGCTTTCTTGACATCATGGTGGATAGTCTTCTCATGGAGCTGAGCTGCAGACCAGCTTCTTTTCTTGCAGCTTCCTCTTACCACAAGCGACTGCTTCCTTGATACTGCCTGTTTCCCTCCCTGGTTACACCCCTATTTGTACCATGGCACTTTGATATTCCTGTACATCTAACATTGCTCTTCTGTACTTTTCATGAATAACCTCACCTTGCTTCCATTCCTTTCCATGCCTGAGGTCCATGTCAGAAGGGCATGGCAACATAGCCATGTACCTCAAGGGAGCTCAGAAGCAGAAACAATACAAGAACAAGGTGTGGTACCCATTTTGCATACCCACTGTGCAGAAACAGTGGTAACATATTTTTTTTTGCTTTGAAGTTCAGTGTAATGTTGTTTGTTACATGTTTGAAAGCAGGACCTGAATTCAACAGAAGGATGTACATACATCTTGCTGAGGCTGCACTATCCAGCCTTGCAACTTGTGGGCTTATGTACATAGTCTGCATTTTCCTTTGTGTGTTGTCCTTTGAAGCCTCAAGGAAGCTGTCCATTTCTTATCTGCTGTTTGACAAACACCAAAAATGGGTTAGGAATTTCAGTGGTGGGATGAAGAAGTAAAGCCATCCAAATTTAGAGTTTCTGGACAGTAAAGGGTTTAAAAAGCAGGTTCTTCATTTTTCCTTAGATATTTTAACCCCCAAAATTTAAATAATCTTTTCACATAGATCAACTTTTGTAAGTGCTTCAGGTTTTGGCAAAGGCCTCCATGTACCCTTTAGGAGATATAATAAATATACAATATTTGCATCTTTCTGTGACACCTCATGAAGTGTGATCTTGCTTAGGATCACAGAAGCCCACGCAACAAGAGACTAAAAACCACTTACAGCCCAGCAAAATCTGCATCTCTGGGTTGAAGAATGGGTCTGTGATGGGGAGCGACACACAGAGCAACCTCTGCGAGTGCAGTCTAGACTGAGAACATGAGCTTCAACAAGCATTAAAGCCCAGCTTGCTTTCCTCGCCATTTTGGATACATGTTCCAATGGCTGACTTTAAAACTGTATTGCAGTGAAAGACCATATTTCATCCTTTTGAAGACTGTGTAAGCTGAAATATCTCTTCAGTTGTGGCTCACTAAGAAGCAACCACAAACATGGCAGGAGAAGGCTGCCTGGAAGAAAGGTATAAGGGCAAGACTGAAAGAGGCATAAGTTTTGCAACTGTAAGTGTGCAAACCAACAGGGCTACTGTGCAGAAACAAATGGGGAGTCAGAACTGTTCTGTCCTGGGTTAAGGAAAATGAGTAGCACCTCCAGTGCCTCCACTTCCAGACCTACGGTGAGGCGGTCAGCAAGTGTCAGCTGAGGAGGGGAAAGGCCCTCTCCTGAGGATGATGATCTGCTCAAAGGCAAGGAATATTTAAAAGATTCCTCCCACTCACCTCTGCACGACAGCAACCATCTTCTGGGAAAGACAGAGTTACCTAATACCTTCATAATTAATCCACCTAAGGATTTTGCAAAGAGAAACCTTTCAAATTCCACTGCAACAACGTGAGTATTGTTGCGCATCTGCAGTCTCTGTGCCAGGGTGTCATGGCTCCAGCAGAAACAGAGCAGTTAACAGAGCACAAGCACAGGGTCTGCCTCTCTGATCTGCCTTTCTGCATCACAACCTTGCTACCAGAGCCAGGAACATGATGAAAAAGCAGGCTAACAGTCTCTCAAGTCTTAACAACATAGAGCGGGGTTTCATGATATGCTTAATCCACCCTAAGTGCTGGCTGCTGCCAGAAGGGGCAGTCCCCTTCTCCCTCCTCCCCTCCCAGCTGCTGATTCCCACTGCCCGGGTCAGGTCCAGCATCAGTGAGCACAGAGAAGCTCCAACCCACCACCCCAGCATGAGCCTGGGGCTGGGAGGGGGGACGCATGACCGACCATGGCTCAAACTACATGAGTGTGTCACGGAAGCTACACCCAAAGACTTCACAGAGGACAACACTTAGGGGATACTGACAGTGCTGCGTGGCACGGTCATTTAAGGGAAGAGTTTTGCAGATCTCTACTCTTTCCACTTCCTTTTCCTGGATTTAAAGAAAAGGAGGGACTAAAACCCACCTGTCCATTTACTCTGGTCCTTGTCCCCTCCACTCTCTTGCTCCTTGGCAGGTTCTTCAGCATCACCGGCTGTTTCATTGGGCCCTTCCACATCTTCAATGGGTTCTTCTGAAACAAGAGAAGCAGAAAGTGTAAGATAAAAATGGGAGTCAAAACAGAAGAGCAAGTAACTGCCATTGAGCAAGAGCAATAGCCAACGCTGAAACACAAGTATTGAGTGGCAGTTGTCAATGTCATCCAGTGTTCTCCCAACACTACCCGCTAGCTGGTCAAGAAAAGACTATAGAGGAAAAAAGTGAGAGATGAAGAATCTCAGAATGAAGAATTTCACCCACTTCTACCACGTAGAGCTACCGAAGTCTGCTGCAGTGCAATGTATAGTAAAACATTTCCCTGGTGAGAAGACTCTACCCAACCACGCCATGGATTAGGGAAGTGTCAAGGACTGACCAGAGCCTCCAGCACCTTCAGCCTCAGCCTTCTTCCTCATCCCCATCTGAAGCTCTTCAGGCTGAATGGCACCAGATAGTACTGCCCCTGGTCACCGAGACCCCCAAGTTCATCGCAGAAACACCACCGCTCACTTCCGCTCAAAGCAAGGGGCAGCACTGTCTTCTGCAGACAGGGTCCTGACACAAGAGGGTCACGGGAAGGGTTTCAGAACAGAGGCAGTATCATACAGGTGCGAAAGCATGAAGGTGAAAAAATTCACGGTGAAGTGAAGCGCTGAAAGCTCGGAACAAATCACAAAGTGCCATGCCCCACCCGCTAACCAAAGCACCCGTGTGCCGAGGCCGGCGGCACGGAGCGTGTCGACATGGCACGGTGCAGCTCCACGCAGAGGCACCCTTGCCAGGCGGGATACGGGGAGCCAGATAGCTGCAGCTGCCAGACCCCTTCCACCATGGTCTAACAGCCACATTATCATCTAATATCTTGGGTATTTATGTGTAGTGCGGGCAGCAAGAGAGCTACTGGGTAATTGATGAGAGCTACAGCAACACTGGGAAGAAAGGGTATTTTTAAGCCATTATATCCTCTTTTAGGTGGCGTACTTCATAATTTTAACTTGCATTATCTGGACATGGTAAATCCTAGGCTATCCTGAGGTTTTATCTGAACTACCTAACCAGGTAAAGCGGCCTCCCCATACTCCTCCTAGCAAAGACAGAGGTAGAAATCAGGCTTAAAAAATATACAGTAGGAGATAGCAGATACTCAGCAGTGCCCTTTGAGAACGTGACAACTTAAATCAGGGAGGAACTTGTAAAAGCATCCAGAGATGAGCACTGATATGAAGCGGAAGCACTGTGACTTATACTCTACCCTTCTTTTACTCTTATAACTGCTGAAAACTCTTGAGAGCTGCAGGGATCCCAGTGGCCATTGCCTGGGAAAAGAGGACCCCAGAGTGAGAGATGTGATGGGTGGCATCGCTTAGCAAAGGCACCTAACTCGTAGGAAGACACAAATTATCGGCGCAGGGGTGAGATGAGCAGTCTGGCTTGCGAGATGAGTGCTTGAGTTTGCTGGAGAGAAGGGCTGTGAAACCACAGCTGGATTCACGTTTCAGAAATTAAAATTCCAAAATTTTTCCCACCCTGGGGACAAAAACAACAAACCACCCCTGCTCCCCAAAACAATCTCGCTGCCACCAGAACGCTGCCACGCAGGACGAGATAGCTAGCAGATTTTAGCCAGTTTTATTAAAAACCTTCGTTGAGGGGTTTCTATTCTTTTTTCAAATCTCCATTTTAACCCCGCTCTGGACACCCAGCTTGCTTTGCCGGCTCGGATGCTCCCTTGGGGCCAGCTCCCTGGGTTCCTCCAGCCAGCCCAGAAGGAGCTGCCCGCCCCCCTCCCCCCCAACCCCATCGCCCACCGCAACCCCGGACGCTCAGGGCCCCGGTCCTGAGCCCCCCCATCCCGGGTCTGAACCCCCCCCATCCCGGAGCCCCCCATCTCGCCCCGACCGAACAACAAAGGGTGGCCGTGGCGCCGGCACTCCCGGCTGCGACCCGGAGGTGTCAGCATCGGCATGGGAGGAAGAGGAAGGGCGAGCCGGCTGCCGGGCTCAGACGCTGTCTGGGCTCTAACCTGAGCATGTGGAAATAATACACGTCTTCAAGTGCACTGTCTGGTTCGAGGGGAATAAAATAGGACATTCATAAGCAGTTACACCATCTGTCTTTATACCATCATCATCATCAACAAGGGAAAAAATAGCTCTTTAAAATGGATGAAAGCCCAGGCTGACAGTAACCGGAAAAATGTGAGCTATGAATACCAATAACGGTAGAAAATGATTAAAAAACAAGGCTACAAACAGCAAATCCTCCAGCCCCTTGTGCTCGCAGGCACAGCCTGTCCCACCGGCAGCCCCGGCCAAGCCCCCCGGCAGACGCTGGCACCGAGCACCCACCGAGCCCTGGCCCTGGCATCAGCTTCTCTCTGAGCACAAGATCTGCCTCCTTGGCTCAAACGCCTCCGTGCTGGGCAGACGGGCTGCAAAAAGCATATGCAGGCTTCAAACCCTTCTCCTCCCCCCTCTGGTCTGAGCTGATCTTTTCTGAAGGGTGTTTTTTTAAAGCAGGACGGGAGGAGAACAGATTACAAGATGCATCTGCCCGGGGAGGCTCTGAATCAGCTGGGAAAGCCCCTGGTACCATCCTGACTTGGCTCCTTGCTCCCAGGGCCTTTGAGAAGGACAATCCTCCTCTTCCTTGTCTCCCTGGCACCCCTGGGAGCTCCCTGCACCCACAAACCCCGGGGATGCAGCCGCCTGGTGCGGAGACTCGGGGAAGGGGAAGCGTTAACTCCTGGCTGCCTCGTGATCCTCTTCCCAGCAGACTTTTTTTGGAAAGCTGGATGCAACTCTGCTCACTATGCTCAGCCTAACTTGTCTCACAGCCGCCAGTGTTTAAGCCGACCCTGGGGACGGTTGGGAGAGCATCCTCAGCCCCACCACTTCTCACCTGGCTACGTGCAACTGTGGGGGGCTTTGAACCCCTGAGAACCAGCCTCCAACAGGGGCACGAAGGGCATGAGCATGTGATCTGACCCAGCTTCTAACCGTGAGATCCTCCAACACCGAAAATAAAACGCAGCAGAGCTCCTGCTGCCGAAAGATTGGCACCCACACTCTCTGGTGACAGCTCTGCGGGTGCTGAGTGGCAGTGGCAGCTCTGAGGCGCGATGGCAGGTCTGGGTAGCAAATGCGTGTGCGAGTGCCACCCAACCATCTACCCTCCTGCATTTCTTTGAGGCATCCTTCTCAGAGGACAAGACCAGCATCGTCTCTGGTAGGGAAAGGTCTGCTTTTCTCCTCAATCTGTGGCACATACAACAAGGAGCTTTTGAGCTTCAGTTGTCCGCAAACCCTGGTGTCACGTTGTTCCCATGCCACACTGGAGCAGAGCTGACCACTGTCTTCTACTGAACATCTGCAGAGCCCCACAGGCCAGACCTGCAGCTGGGTGTGAAGACCACCTCCTCACCAGCTCCTGTGCCAGAGTGCCATCCATGAGGCTATGATGCTTTATTAATAAATTTAATTAAAGGAATTTTCCAACCGTCGGGGTTCAGATCAATACCAACAGCGAGCAAGTGTAACTGTGGGGCACCTGGAGTCCAAGGAGCCCGTTCTTCCATCGTACCAAATCTGCCCCATGCAAAAAACCCTAGAAAAGTCTTTTCTTCCTTCATGAATAAATAATTTTAGACAGTGGCATTTCCTTTTAATTTAAAATTAAAAAATTCACTATGGGAGGCTGGGGAGGAGAAGAGAGGGAGAAGAGTCTGGAAAATCATGAGTACCTGACATCTCCAGATGTCAGGGAATCTCTCAGTTACAGACTGAAAATGCACCTGAATCCCCACATGCCATCGCACAGGACCACACTGCTGTGCTTCTGCCCCTCTCAAAACTAAGAAAGTTTGAGGGTTGGAGAAGTCCACAAATCCCAGCTGGATCCAGGCCAGCTTGAACAGCCCAAGACCTCTCACCTCTCCTTCTCTCAGCTAGATTTTCCTTAACAAAACCAAATCTCTTATCCGAAGGGATAAGGGGCATTTCATGGGTGAAGGAAATGTAGGGATGGGAGAGAAAGAGCGTGTGCTTGCCTCCCCACCCTCCGGCAGGCTCAAGAGCTGAGAAACATTAGCTGTCATGAACCACAATCAAATCAGGTTTGAAATATTTAGCAGTGGCTTGGAAAATGCGGTGGTGCAGCTCTGACAGGCGAGATGTGCAGACACCCATTTTCCATTATAATGGAAATATCAAGCCTGTTCTGAATATGTATAACCTAGAAAAATGTATTGATTTTTCATTCGGCATTAAAAAAATGAAATACCCTGCAGCTGTCAAAAGCCTTTTGTTAAAAGCTCATCTTTCCTGGAATGAGGTTTACCAGAAACAAGTTTTAATTGTACACAGGGTCTCTCCTTTGAAACAAAAAGAATCCCTGATGCTCCCTTTTTCAGGATAAGCAGCCAAAAAGGCCCATAGAAAGGCAGGACTGAGACCTGGCTGACTTCTGCCAGCTGACACTGTCAGGAGAGGTGACAGCGATGGCCTGTGTGCAGTCAGCTGCACATGCAGGGACACGCGTGCTGGCACCGCTGCGCCGGCTCCCCGTGAGCTGCCGGCTGACGAGGGGCAGCTTCCCCTGCTGGCACCGGGGTCACACCACCTGGCTGCAGCCCAGCATGTTTCAGAAGTTCAACTGCTTTAAACTAGTTTAAACGTGAGGACCCAGGGCCCTGGGAAGAGATATGCCGTGGTTTGGGTCCTCATGGAAGCGGGAGGGGCTTCTGGTGGTCCATGGAGGGTCGATGCCCTCCCAGACACTGGGAAACCCATGAGGAGCTCAACTGCCACTGGGCAAGGTCTGGCAGTGCTTGTCCTCACAGCGGCTTTTGTTCAGCTGTACCCAAAACTGTGCCCACATGGGATTGCGACACTGACTCAAGAAAGGGTCGCTCCCCCCGAGCTCATCCCGATGGGGAAGAGGCATGGGGAGGGTGGTCCCACCTGGCACCATTGCCCACTGGCCAGGCACACTCGGCTGTGGGAACAGAACAAATGCAGAGCCCGGGAAGGAGATTTAACATCAACCAGTGCCCCCAGCACAGAAGGATGAATGCTTCCCTGGAGCCTGGCTGACCTGAGTCATGTAAGTAAGGTGGCATCTCCTTGAGGGGCTCAGAGCAGACACCCACACTGGGCATCCTGCAGAAGCCAGGCACTGCCCCAGCCACAGCTAAACCTCTGCTGCAGCAGCAGCTCACATCTATTCCTGCTCCCACTGGGCAGCTCAAAAGGCTGCGGGGTCTCTGGGCTGTTGGTGATGGCCATGAGTGCTGCTGGGCTCCAGGCCCACAGCCAGCGGCACGATTCTTGTTCGGGGCATACAAAGCTTTGCAGATCAGAGGAACAACAGTGATCCCCCCCACCCCCCCCATCCCCTTTCTATTCCTAAACACTCACCCTGTGTTTATCGCACGGGGCTGCGGGTGAGCAGCCACATGTGCTGCTGAAGCTGTTGGTGGCCCACAATAGAATGGAGCGATGGCAAAGCTCACCGCTGCCTGCCCTTCAACTTGCTGAAATCTGAGTGAGAGCACAACCTTGAGCAGTTTTGTGGAAGAAGAGAAGCTGGTACGGGTCAGGACACAGAACAACACCCTGGAAACAATTTGACTATTTGTTTGTTTGTGACCAGCCCTACAGAAAAAAAAAAAAAATGCTTTCCACCTCTCCCTGACTTGGAGACTATTTGCATTTGAAGATGAGACAATCCATCCCCATGGAAATGTAGGTAAATCCATTTTCAAAGGTTTTTCTGCTGTCTTGTATTTCACTTCCAGCTGAAGCTTGTCTGGGGCATGTCTCCTAAGGTAACCTTGGCTACCAGGCAGTCACTGCCCTTGCAGCTCAGATTCAGGATGCATATATATGCACAAATACACTCTGTGCTAGCTCCTAACTGGATTATTCTACATAAACTTGTTTATTTCTATCGTTTTCCTAAAAGGAAAAGCAGGACTCCAAGCAGTGAAAAAAAACTCACCAAGCACAGGTTATGAGAGAAATGCCACGGAGCTCTAGCCCTTATGCAAAAGCTGGTGGGCGAGTCCTATCATCTGACAAAAGGCTGCAGAAAAACAATCCAACACGTATCTTGGATTAATGACACATTTCCAAGATGGCCTTGTTTCAGAGCATGGTCAGAGCATATCTGCGCTGCTTTCATTGACAAAAAAGAAAATGCTGATTAGGAACATGCCCCCAGCTGATAAAGCCATCCTCAGTTGCCTATCTTCGCAAGGCAGGGAAAGTCTATCTGACTTTTGTACCGTTAACTATAGAAGCAAGCGTTCAGATAAATAAAACAAGAAATTCACCAGCAAAAGAACTGTTTGCAAACTTCTCGTTCCTATTTGTTTGTTTCCTGCTCCAAAGAAAAAATTCAAATTTTTTTGGCCGGTTTCCCTGAAGAGATTTGAAAACCCTACAAGAGCATCCAGGTCTCTGGTTATCTCCCAGACAAACTTCGTGCTCAACAGAAATCAGATGGCCCTCTGCCAGACATCAGCATCTTTTCTTCTTAAATATGAATGCTTTTACTAATACAGTTACTATTTTTGCATTCGGTCACTTTATCTGATTTCCCAGCTCCAGCCAGAGGCCCCGCTTCTGGGTCGCACATGGTTGAGAAGTGCCCACAGTCAGGGGGAAGGCGGGGAGGACTGGATAAAATCACGCAACCTTTGGCTTTATGCTTTTCACTACAAAATGTAGCAGCAGGAGGAAAGAGAATAGTGTCATCAAAAGCAGGTAATTAGAAGGAAAAAACTAATTTCTGTTTCAAAAAAATAGAAGCCAGTGGTCGAGAAACCTGCCACCGTCTTTTTTAAAGAAAGAGAAGAGTAGGTCACCAAGCAGAAAGTCGAAGCTTGACAATCACTGCTGTCAGCTTTATGGGTGCAGGAGTCCCATCTGCTTTAGTGGTCTCAGATCTCAGGTGTGCAGGGAATGAGCTTGGAAAAAGGCCTCAACTGCTCTGGAAACCTCCACCTCCCTGGAAAATTGGGAGGTGAATTCTTGCAGCACAGAAACCAGCATTATCAGAAAACAGCTCTGCATGAACAAGCCAGCTAGGAGCTGGTACCATCTCACCCACCAAGGGCCAGGTTTATCCAGCAAAGGAAAACACAGTCTAGGATTCAGGCAGCTCCGGTACATGCACTCAGGGCTCCTTGCAGTATCTGTTCCTCACGCACCTTCCAATGGGTTCAGCAGCACTGAGGTTGTCACCAGAGATACTTCTGGAGAACACAGGTATCTCCATGCAAAGGGACAGAAGCCCAAGAACCCCTTTCCTGAGACGACACCGACTTCTCCCTGTCCCTGGGAACAAGGCTGCCCTTTTTTTTTTTTTCAGAACCTAGGCTAAATTTTAAGTCAACGGAACCCAATAGGGATTTGCCCCCTTGAATTTCAGCAGAACTAGAAAGGTTGCTGTTATTTTCACACATGAAATGTAAAAAAAAAGGCAAATTCCTTGAGCATGTTTGTAGTGGAGCGTGATGTGATTGTGTTGTCATTTATGGGAAATAATCGCAAGCCCATCTCTCCCTTTCCCCCCATTTTCCAGTCCAAATAACCATGAAAAATTACACTTCAATGTCAGGAGGACAACAAAGGAGGGGCTTTCTCCTGCGGCTTGACGGCTTTTCAGCCCCCCCCCCCTTCTTTGGACAAAAACTACCTTCAATTCTATTTCATTTTAAACGTGATCTAACAAATGCATCTTGACAAGTTCCTTTCTTTTTTTTTTTTCTTTTAAACAGTATTTTGCACAGTTTAACCTAGCTCCAAACCGGAATCAGCTGGAAAGGAGACTCATGCAAAAACACAAACAAAGATCAAATAGCAAAACAAAAGAAAACCCATCTCCAGCTCCAGGACTGCGGGGAGAGGACAGTGTGGCCTCCAACATGGAGACCCACAGAAGGAGGGTTAGGAGACAAAGGGGACCAAGTGGGGAGGAGGAGGTAGAGAAATCAGGGTGGCAGAGGTGACAAGGCAGGGTCACAGCAAAGGCTGTCGGGGGACGGGGAGCTCAGTTCCCAGTCCGAGTTTTGTGAAGGAAGGGAGTGATGGCAGTCCTGGCCCAGTGCAGATGACTCTCCACCTCATGGGTGTCCTTACTGGGACCAGACATCCCAGGTGCTGCCGGGAAGCCTGGGACAGCTTCTCCCGTGGCCACCTCCTCAGCCTGCTCACCTCCCCCCTGGCTCAGTTTCCCTCTGCTAAAAACATGCAGCAAAACTGCCGGAGCAGAGAGTGGTGGGTTTTCAGAGATGAGATAGGAGGACATCGATGGTGAGGACCTGTCCCAGGCTCCCTGCAAGCTCAGCGAGGCAGCATCGCCTGGGCCAGGTGAGGTGGCTTTGGTGACCTGCTGCAACCGCATGGACACAAACATGTCTTCAGAGAGGCCAAAACGCTTCAGGAAATTCCCATTCCACCTTTCAGAAAATGCCCTGGTGCTGCGCATCCGCATGTCCTCAGCTGGGAATGTGAGCGGAGTGAGGTGTTCAAAGTAAGAGGTGGCTCAGTGCTCAGCATGAGTAAGTTTAGTCCAGAGAAACCATTTAGATTCACAAACAAAACCAGTGCTAAAGCCAAGGTGAAGTTAAAGCCAACTTCAGCAATTCTGGGACAAGGTGTATCTTGAGATTGTTGTAACTATAGCAAAATGAGCTATAATTAATTCATGCTTAGCCTTAAGGGTTGGATATGCACAGGAGTGCTCCCCACAACCTTAACTCTGCCCTGAAACACCATCATAAACCATACTTAAACCCTAAAATGTCCCTTTCCTGGTTAGCTTTTTTAAAAAAATATACAACTCCTATAACTCTTGCTCTGTTCTCACTCTCCGTGGTATCGCTCCAAGGAAAAGTTAATTAATGTGCTGCTGACCCTCTTTCTCCCCTCCCCAGGCGTTTCCCAACTTCAGCATGTTTGGAGTTCTTCTAAGCTTAGCTAAAAACTTAGGAAAGCCATAATTATAGTACCCTGGTTTAGGGACAATTAAAGTATTCTTGCCCCCGCTGCATCATTACATACAGACACAGAGGGCAGCTAAGGCAGAGCGATGGGGGTGACGTGGCAGCAGGGGAACATGACCAGCTCGCAGCTTAGTGGCTGTGGCATGGGGGGTCTGCAGTAGATCAGCGTTCCTCATCCTTGGTGAGCAAAGCTTTGTGTTATGAAAAACAGGAAAAAACGGTCAACGGTTCTAAGGAAATGTCTCTGAGGACAGTTTGCACATGGAGTGAGTCTAAATGGGTCTGAAGCGGACACTCTGGTTGGTTCATTCTTGACTAGATTGCAGCAACATCGGCTGCGTCGTCGTGATGCCAGGCTCCTCCTGGAGCTTATTTCTAGGAACTAACAATATATATGAACATGGCAAATCATAAATGACCATGAATAGTATATATAGTGATGAATAAGAGGATGACCCTGGGCATGCTGCGGCCCGTGAGGCAGGGCAGGTCATGGAAGCACGGGAGGGAGCTGGCAGGGCTGCTCAAACTACTGGAGTCAAGGAACAGAAGTGGCTACTTTCTGCTGAAGCGGATGAGAAGTGCAACTGTGCTGCAGAGGGGACACATGCAGCTGGTGGTGGCAACCTCTTAAATTGCCAAAGACGTTTCTGCAGACACTCTTGCAGGCTTTTATGGGGACTTCAAAGCAAAAAGTTAAGAAGCATCCCCTGGGAGCCCTGAGAAGGACAGGTATGCCCAGCAGGCCTGGATACAGACAACACTGACTCCAGCCAGCTTGAGGAGTTCTTGACACTTTGGTCACTAGAAGTGTGCTACCTCCACGGATAAACCAGACATAAAAATCAGCCTGATATGAAGTTGTGATACCAGTGCTGCAGTCCACAGCCCATGAGCCATCCTCTCCTTTACCCCTCTACTGGGTTCCCTATGCCAGCCACATTCAAGCTGCAGGCAGAGGTCTCCGATACCAAACACAATTTAGGTTGGCGCAGTAGATAGCATAGGCAAGCTCTTGTACACAAAGCAAACACCTGCTGACGAGAACAGGCAATGGAGACCCAGAAATGTCACAGCTTTACAGCCTTGGAGCTGTCCTTGAGGACACAACTGAGGAGCCCCACATCACCCACCAAGGCAGAGATGGCCATGTCCTAGAGCTGAGTTGCCCCTTCCCCAGGTTTGGGTTAGTGGCACTGGCAGAATGTCAGTAATTGCTTTTCCCCTTGTACTAACAAGCTTTCAGCAGCAGAAGATTTCAGCTTCCTGGAGCCAACAGGCCCTTTTTCTCCACCTCTCTTGGCTTCGAGTAATTGAAAGCGACTGCAATCTCAGCCCTGGCTCTCCGGTGTTCAGCTGCACCAGGGAGGTCACGGAAAGTCAAGTGAAGCCTTTCCATTCACCTCCCCACCACCAGTGCTGCATTAACGGAGGCAGCCTGCTCTGCAGCCCAGAGGAACGGGCAAAATTATGGGGGCTGCCAACAGCCAGAGAAATCCAAACAGAGCTCCTCTGCAGCAGGGAGGGAGGGTGGGCTACCCGTCACGTCCCTGCGCTGCATCCGATCTGCAGAGCCCTGATGACCCCTGGACTTTTTTTTTTTCTTCTTTTAATTTAAAACAGGAGATGTGTTTCTTTTCAAAGAAGCTATATATATTAATCCTTTTTTTTTTTTTTTTTCTTTTTTTTTGCAGCAAGACAAAACACTTTCCCCTGTGACGCCCATGTCCCCTGTCACACAGCAGGGAAGGATCTTTCACTCGCCACCAAATCTAAGATAAAGATGGAAGGTGCTGAGCTGCTGCTCTGAGCGAAACACAGAGGACCAAGGAAAAGGGAAGAGCACAGAGAGGCTCCCAAGGAGACACGGAAAGTGCTTGTGTCTCACAAGCTGCCCGGCCTGTGACCAAGCAGTTAGGCAGCACCGGGTCGGTAATGGCCGGTGGGCTGGGAGGACGGAGCCTTTCGGTCACCCTGGGACACTCCTCGGTGCCTGCAGTCCCCGTGCTCGGCTTCCTCAAACGCTAACGAGGCCTCGCCGGGTGCTCCAGGGATTTGAAATGCTCCTGAAACCTGGACCAAGGCGCACGCACAGGTGGCAGCTCCAGCAGAGGCCTGTGATAAGAATTTATTTCTCTCAATTACGAGCGCTTGTCCCCAGTCTCAGTTCATCAGCGCGGCGCAGCCGAGTCAATGAAAGCTCAGTAATGCGCTAATCAGATGCACAGCGACTTCCCGGAGCCGCCAGCTGCGCGCAAGCGGCCGGCACCGCTCGGAAAACAAGGCACAACTTTGGGAAGCGGGTCGCCAGCCCTGCCCATCCCTCTGCTCCCAAACCACAGGCGAATTGGGGTTTATGGCCAATTCAAACACGGTTTCCCTGCGGGGTCCGAGGCATTGCCTCCCCTCCACACCACTGGCACACCTGCTCAGGAGCGGACAGACTAAGCAGTGCCCATCCATATGCTTTATCCATATGCTTTTGTCACAGCCCATGGCAAAGGGGTTGGAACTAGATGATCTTTAAGGTCCCTTCCAACCCAAACCATTCTATGATTCTATCTCTACTGCCCACTCACGTCCACCTTTAAAGGAAGGCTTCCAAGGGTGCTTTATATGTTTTCAGATGGAGTTTTTGCACTTTTTAAATTGGCGTTTGATCTGAAATATGTTCCCTTCAAGCCAAGACCATTCTGAAATAACTGTGAATATCCCTGGCAGATAGAGAAGGCATCTAAATACTGCCCTCAAAAAGCAAATATAGGACAAAAATGTTGGAAGAAAATTACTGATGAGATCTCTTTTGGTATCCCCAGAAAAATAACACTCCTGCTTTTGGAAACCTGTATAATAATAATAATAATCATCATCATCATCATAAATAAGCGCAGCAGCTGCACATCACAGGAGAGGAGGGATGGAGGGACGTTGAATGCGGCTGCCAAGTCCCCAGGCCTATGTGCCCAGGAGGCAGGGCAGCTTCATGGTCACTGCGGGATGCCCTTGGGCTTCGTTTGTTTGGTTTAAAGTAAACAAGTAAACAAACACACCTCCCCTAGCTCCCCTTCCAAACCAAACCACAGGAAAAGGCTGTTAATCAGATGCTACGGCTCCAGTCCGGTACAAGCTGCCCCCACCCCAGGCTGCCACCACCACCAGCGCCGGCACCGAGCAGTTACCGAACTTCCCAAAGCATTAACCTCTCCCAGGGAGCAGCGCGGGGGGGATGCTCTCCCACTTCAGCCTGCTCAAGAGCTCTATTGATCCAACACACACTTGGTGCCTTCGAAGTTGTTTATGATCAATATGCAAATCACCCATGGCATTGATCTGGTATTAATTTTCAATTAGGGAATCCACAAGGGGTCTCCCAGGGTCAATATCTAACAATGCAAGGAAACTCCACAGCGGAATAGTGGGACTGATGCTGCCCAGTGCCTCTAGGGCTGCTCCTGCACCTTCTGCCCAGAAACTTCCAGACACCGCTGGCTCCCAGAGAGGGACCAGTGCCCGCACAGCCTCCCGAGGCCCCTCTCCCACCCACAGCCTCACAGGGGCATGTCCTGTCTGTCCCTGTCCCCCTCACCACACTTTGCTCCTTGCACACAGGTCAGCACCTCGCAATCTCTGAGTTACTGCAGGCAGGGCTGTCCTCAAAAACCCCTGCTTGGAGGATTTTGTCCCATAACAATTTGTGCCCCTTTATTGATGAGGCAGCCCCAAATCATATGCTGCCCTCCCCAGGGCGCTGCTGTCCCCCAACCAAGGGAGGGGACAGCCCCAGCAGCTGGAGGCAGCTGGTGGAACCCCACTCACACCACCCTCTGCCAAACCAGGTCACTTCACAAGCGCTAGTGACACCAGCAGCAACGCAGACAAGCAGCTGGCCATCAACAACTTAAAGCAACCCTGTTCCAAGTGGTTTTAGACAACAGCCTTCAACATACACACTTGTGTTCTCTGTGCTGATGCAGCGATGAATACAGATGGTGTGGAGAAAGCCTAACACAGCAGTGTGCACCACAGCTCCTGCAAGGTGGGCAGAAGAATTCCGAGTCCAGGCGGAGCGCGCAAGCAGCTTTCCAGCATCACAGAGTGGGGAACCAAGCACTGCGTTCTGCCATCTGGACACAAACGAGACAAAACCTGCACACCTCCAGAAAACACATCAGAAGTGGAAGAGACCCTCGTGAGTGCTTCACGAAGGTTGAAGGAAAAAAGACGAAAGAAATCACTGAAATTGCCTCATAAATCTAGAGAAATGTGTGCCTTCCCAGAAGAAGGGACCCATCCCATCAGCCATCCTCCCAACTTTCTTCCTCTCGGGGAGGCCCAGAGGGAGCCGTTTGTTTCTCCGAGCCCCAGGGTCGCAGCGGAGAGGCGATGCCCCCTTCGCACCGGATGGCCGGTCTGCGCACACCCACGGCTCTGCCACTCACTGTGCTAACCAGCACATTAGCTACCCAGGCTAATTGGTTTATGGATAACATTAATTACCATGTTGCTCATTAATGGATGAAATCTTTATTGGTTCCATTGATCAGCGGGACTTGTTAGCCGGCCTCCTAACCAATGGCGGATGTAACAAGCTCTCTTATTGGCATATCAATTAATGCAATCAATTTCTGGCCAGCGGCTGCCATTCGCTTCCCTGCTTGTTAGACTGTGGAAGACAGAGTCATGTCAAGTAAGCATTTATTTAAAGGGTTTCTAATTCTTCTTGAGCTGACTTCCCAGCAGGCTTTCTGCCACACAAGGGTTTTCTGCCTCTAGAGACCTTCCCCTTTCCTCCCGTTGCAGGATCAGATCTATAACAGTCACTGCAAACTAAATAATTTCTGTAAAAATATTTATCGAGTTATGGAAGTAGGACAGCTAGAGGTGTCAGGCTGAGAAGTCAGACTGTACGACTACCCCAAGTGAACACACGGGAGAGATGGGCAGGAGTACAACCCCACTCCCAAAGGACAGGCGGGGACTCAAGAGCTGTGCCAGAAAGCCTCTCTGCACATGGATTAATTTTAATTACAGGGTCAGTTCTCCACAATTAGCATGGTTTTGTCAGAGAACAATAAGCCCTTAATATTTCTGCCCTACCTCACCTTCCAGAGTGAACCTGGACCATTTTGCATCTTTAAGACAGTCCTCTCTCACACGTGTCTACAGGCAGCCACATCCCAGTCGGTGCCTGCATCTGTTTCGTCCAGCTCAACCTGGGAAAGGAGAGGAGGACTTGTGCTGCTCATGTGAACAATTAGCTGATGGTGGGTAACAGACAGGGAATATTACATGGTCTTGCATGAGCTTGGCAGTCTTGGCTGCAATGCTACAGGCAGAACTAGGGGTGATGCAACAATCCCCGTGCCCAAATCTTTGGGGGAAGAAAGGCGTATAAAGAACATGGGACCTAAAACCTCCCTTGGACAGAAACTGAAGAGATCAGCCTGGCTTTCCTGAGAAAGGTGGCAAAGGGGACAGCCTGATAAAAGAGCACAAAAGTGGCACTGGTCTGAAGAAGACAGAGAGATTTTCTGAGCCTTTTCTCCCATGAACAAGAAGGGAATTTCAGTAATTTGACAGGAAGAAAACCTGACTTACAGAGACTTTGTCCTCTCTGTTTTCCATTGGTCTATTGGCCAAGCAGATTTCAACAGCAGAACACGTTCAGAAAGAGCTCAAACCCCATCCTGCTTGGGTTTAGTTTTTCTTCTGCCTGTGAGAGGCCATGCTTGGCAGTGATCGTAGCTAATTCCAGCATCCAGCTGCTGAATTTTCAGCTGATGCAACCGGACAGCCGGGGGTTATCCTGTATGCCCAGCACACGACGGGATCCTGTAGCCCAGGAGGATGACAGTGCTCTCAGACATCACTTTGCTGCCAGGGAGCATAACAGGGGGCTCAAAGACGTATCACACAGACTACCTTCATGCAGTAGGTTTTGGTTTTTTTTTGGAGCAGCATTTGCACTGTAGCAGTAAGCCTGATAAACATTCCTGCAGCCAGATGGAAATATCAGCATGCTGCTCAATGCTCCCAACCTCCGTCCCTCTCCCAGCTGCTGACCTCCTCGGTTCTGCCTGTGCAGCTGTGTAAATGCAGGAAACCCAGCGGCTAATGGATCCGCAGGACCTCGCAGGTGAAACAAACACTTCTTCCTATAGAATTAGACTTGGTAATTAGATTGTGGAAATCACCGTCACAGGATGTTGTTGCGGCCAAGAATTCAGCAATATTCACAAAAGGGATTAGATAATTAAGGTTAATGAGAATATCTAAAGATATAATTGATAAATCTAACAAAAGAATTTGGAAAAAAATATAAACCTACAAGCTTTAGGGCACACATGAACTGCCTTCTTGCCGCGAGGGTTTACACGGACACTCGCCCTGGCAGTGGGTGAGCCTGTAGCTGACAGCTGGGGGTTCTTATCTCTCCCTGGTTCTCAAACATGCTATCACCTCCCTGTCCCCCTCAGGCCAGCTCTGGAGACACTGCCAACCTGCTCCAGGTGTCCTGGAGCCTCCACGGCTCTGGAGACGCTACTTGGTGACACCTCATAGCCTAAGGGTCAAGGTCAAGGTGCTGCAGCATGTCTCCAGCAGCGCTCCCCACCACTGTGCCACCGGCAGGCCTGCGGCTCAGCACCCTGCCTGCATGATGGCCCGGAGAGGGGCATGGGACCATGGGAGACGGGGTCACTGTGGCAGGAAAGCACGAGGATGACGCCTGAGAAGCAGCCACAAAGGAGATGCGGTAAGTCAAGAAAGAAAACCCGAGCACGCAGCTGCATGGATGCACGAGACGTGCCAGAGCCGCTCGCTGCGGGCACGGGGCTGTTCTGCAGCCCAAATCCTACCCACCCATCACACCAGCCCCGGGAGCAGTGATGGCAGGACACAGGGGATGCAATGCAGGGTGCCAGGCTGGCAGCTCCACCGGAATGCTGGGGCAACCTGCCGGCATGCCATAGCCCCGCATGCCATAGCCCCGCCACAGCAATCCTTCCCGGACTAATCCCCGCTCTGGATCTTCACTCAGGTGATTATGTAGGAAGGATCTTCCCCGCCAAACACAATAATAAATCAAACCTTATCAGAGCTGAACTATAAATCTGTGAAGACTCCGATAATTTCTAGCCATGGGAATAACACCACAAAAGTACTTTTTAAACTAATTACTCAGATTCCGAAGTGCTGCCCTAATGAGCCTTCCTTCTGCCCAGAACTTACTAAGAGAAAAAAATCTACCTTCAGTGCAGTAATTACTGCTTTCCCCTTCAAACTTCTAACTGGAGATCAATGCTGCATTTTAAGACTCATTGATTTACAATTAGCCTGGCTTTCCTGCTAAAGTGTTTTTAAAGCAGAGTTTACTTTTATTTTATTTTGAAATCTCAAAGATCTGGTTCTTGGATTTTACATCCTCATGAGAGGTGTGCTGGAAACTAAAAGAGGAAGGCAGGCACACATCTGAACGAAGAAAGGAAAACGGGACTGTTGTTAGGCTGAGACTAGAATAAAGAAGAGAGACTCTAATATTTAAGGGCTAAACATGAAAAAAAAGAAAGACAGAGGGAGAGAATCAAAGTGGAAAAAAAAGGAAGAGAAAGTGGAATCAAGGAAATTTAAATGCAAAGAGAAGGAAAAAACCGAACTGCAACCTAAGAAAGCAGAGTCACTGTCAGGCGGATCAGAAAGCTCTTACTGCCTCTGCTGTTTATTAGCATCCTTGGGAAAAAAAAAGCAGCAGCTTTGTGCATCTTTGCAAAACAAAGCGCTAGTTAAAAATAGTGTGTACAGCAGGGACAGTGCGCTAACATGAGGGTCCTGGCAGCTCTTGCATTTGTACAATCTGTCCCACGAGGAGAGCAGAAGTAAGTGAAGCAATTAAGAATTCCATGCTGATTGCTTCAAACATGTTTTTCTATGCCATAAAGATAATAGCATCATGCATACATCCGCCTCCTCTCTCCTGCCGCTTCCCATCCCAACATCAGCTACTTAGCATCCCTGTCCCTGGACTCCTGGCTCTTGAGGAGCTCAAACACTGTAACAGGCCCACAGAGGCTGGGGAGTCTCCATCCTTAGGAGGTATTTCAGACCCCAGTAAAGACAGTCCTGGCCAATTGCTGTAGCTGGCCTGGCTTCGAGCCCAGGGTTGGACTAGGTGACCTCCAGAGGTCCCTGCCAACCTCCGCCACTCTGGGAATCTCCAACTCTATTTGGGAGTTTCACAGCAGTGCTCAGTGTGGAATAATTTTTGTGTAATTTCTGCAGGAAATGAGCTATGCTGGACAAGCCACTTCAGCGCTCCTTATCCCTCCTTCGCCTCCTACTTCTTCCTCCAAAATAAACATTTGGAAGGTCTTCTAGGATTAGCATGAGCAGCAACACAACAGGAGCCAGACTGAGGAGCAGGGAGGCAAAGAAAATTGCCTGCAAGGGTTTACAATTTTGGAGCTGCCATAGCAGTCTAGCCTGCCATTTCATTTGCTGCTCTCATAAATTTTGTTCTTTACTACTGTTGGGTCCCAGGAGTCAGTGGCAGATGATGATCCTAGAGTGATGAAAGCGAAGAAAGAAAATAGGAAAGCCAGTAACATCTCTCCTTTTTTATATTTTATTTTACAGAAAGCTGCTTAGCCCCATTTCAAAGACTAATATGAAAAAAGTGCAATTAAATCCTCGAAAAACTGACAGATCAGCAAAACAAAACCACCCGGAGGAGAGCACGATTGAGCCTCATTAAGAAAGAGTTCAGTCTGTTTTTAAAACCTTTCTTAACACTTAGCTGGGTACCTCTCAGCAGCAACCGCTCCCAATGCGCCTGGCATAATTAGTGTCAGAACGGAAAGGAAAAAAATCAACCTAGGAAACAGAAATTAAAACACCAGATTCAAGTGAGAGAAAAAGGTTCAGCTGTAGCGAAACCATCTAAATTCTCACAATAACCCCTCCTCTCAGTCTGCGGCAAAGAGCTACAGTTCCACTCTATGCATAGACAAATACATGCCAATTAAAGAGAAAAGTGGCTGGGGCAAATTTGTGCTGTAAAATTTCTATCACTAACCACTCCCAGTCCCCAAACAGTATCTGCATGGCAGTCACATCCACCCATGAGGTCAGGTTAATGACAGATGGACAGTAAATTACACTGACCTCGACAGCAATTATAACTATCACAGTTGACAATAAGGAAATTGAGATACAGGGACAAATTCTGTGTGCTCTCAGTGGCCGGACCCTTTTGCAGGCTGTGCATGCAGACGCTCACATACGTACCCTACATGTTAAATTGCCAGCCTATAGCAGGATGCTCTAAAGCCAAGATCTATTATTTTGCAGTGGGGGTGGGGACGAAACGCATGGGAGATAGAAAAGATGGCAGAGAGATGAAGCCATTTTATTAAATCAGGCAAATTCTAATTTATTCTGGGGAGATGGAGGAGAGAAAATGGATTCACTCTCAGCATGCTCACTCTGTATCGTCTGATCCAATCCCTACCGCCTCGCCGGAGGGGGAGGGGGCCTCGGCGTTCTGCAATTCTCCCACAATCTGGGAAAAAGATTAAAAAATAAGATGATTCTCCTTTCGGGTTGTGCTGCAGCCATGGGGAAAAAGCTATTCCTGAGAACACAAGGTGCCAAGCCCTGCTGTCAGCCGTGCCAGGCGGCGTGCGTGGGTTCGAGGGGTTTGCTTCTTGAGGATGTTAAAATGGCAGCACAAGGTCCGTGGTTCACCACAGAGCTTGCACCACACAAGTCAATGTGTAGACAGAGATTCACACATGGGAAGACCATTCTCTGGTGGTCCTGCTCTCTCTACCATCTTTGGTCTACATCACAGCATGCACCCTCAACAGCTAGTACGGATTATCACCATTATTCTTCTGCACCAGGTAAGAGATATTGAAATAAGCGTCACGTGGGCAACCTTGTGGAGGTTGGTGGCATCTCAGCTACCCACCAGCTCGCACACTAGTGCAGAGCACCACCCTGAGACCACCACCGGCCTGGGTGAGTGGTGGACCCGAGACGGGCACTTTGAGCTTTGTGCCATAGCATCAGCACAGCACAGCCCTCACCAGGAACTGGGGTCTGACACAACTGCAAAGCTGGGAGCTGGATCCCTCCCCTGCTCCAGCCAGCACTTCGGGAGCCAAGGGAGGTCACCAGCATGAATGAGCAGCTGAGCTAGAAGCCACAGGCTTCTGCACCGCTCGCAGCCAAGTGGCTTAGGTTATCTGAAGTGACACACAGAACCTGGGGGCCATCATGATGCTCACACACTGAGGAGGCTGGCTGGCATGACAGCCAGGTGGGGACATCATGCAGAGATGTTTCCCAGTGGGGCTGATATCTGAGCTTTGTGTTTTATGGATGAGGGTGATGTGCACAACTGCCGAGGTGCAGAACAAAGCCAAAGAAACTCCCTGCTCAAGGGAAGAAATGACACCAATCCATGGAAAAACAGAACGGTCCTTCACAGGTTTTGGAACAGTGATGAAGTGAAAACACAGAAGTTTGGTTTAACACCACTAACAAAAAGCAACATGGCTCCTGCTGCAGAGAACGGCGGTCGCTCAGACTCATGTTCCTCAGCCATTGTCCCAAAAAGAACAGGTAACTGCAGCACCTTTACTGCGTTCACTGGGGGAGAGAATGGTGAGGTGGTGTTGCACAAAGCTCCACAAGCACAAAAATATCTCCCATTTCAGAATTAACCAGAAGGAAACGAGAACAACATGTAATTAATTACCAGTAGCCAAATAAGTCCAGAAAAACAAACAAGACTTACAGTGAATTAGAAGAATGCTAAAAGTAGATGGGGCAGAACGTCCTGGGTCGTCACAAGGCTATCTTTCCATTTTTAAATCATTGTAGGTAAGCTTGCAATGATTAAATCAGTATTTTACACAAATATCCTTCAGAAAACACCTCCTGCAGGAACCCCCGTCCTCTGAAACCATCAACATTTGACCAAGTTCAGAACAGAACAAGCACTGCACTCGCACATCACACAGTGTGGGCACATCGTCCCAGCACCCGAGCGGCCCAGGCAGCTACCAGGATGCTGCCACTCCAAAAGCAGCAAAGCCCCAGCAGGCTCAGGGCTCCGCCGAGACCAGACTCTAACCCGACAGCCTGAACCCCTCCCTGGTGCAGCAGGGCCCCATCACAGCTCCTGTCCCCATCCCGTCACCCTGCCCGCCTGTCTTGTCCCCAAGGGCCAGGGCTCACAGGGAGCCAGGCAGTGACACAGAACTAATCTCTGCACTGGAGTAAATCCCCACCCTGTGCCACCTGAGGGGCTGTGGAGGTGCCACGGGCTGCACTGGGGACAAGGGTTCAGCCAGGCGGGGAGGGAGAGCACTCACGGCGGGAGAGGGGAGAAGCGGGGCCGGCCGGGGGCTCAGGAGGAAAAAGCCTAAAACACGGCGGGGAGAGGGGCTGAGCAGCAGCACCTGGAGCACAAATTCCTAACAGAAGAAATTCCTGTTTTGCATCCAACTCCAGCGCGAGCAGTGAAGCTGATTTTATGACTTATTTATTTATTTTGTCTTTGATGAACAGAAGGTTAATATAAGAACAACTCCTTGGCAAACCTTTAAGGGTAATTCAAGCGACACTGATGTGAATCAATGTTCCCTTTGTGAACGCATTACTTGGCAGAAACTGCCTTTTTGTAACCCCCTTAAACCTAGCTGGCAAAACAAAAAGAGAAAAAAAAAACGTCCTTCAAACAAAAGGATGAGGTGAAAATAAAGAGAGAGTCGACTGCACTTTATTCTCTTTCATAGAAGCAAATGGATTTGGTGCTTTTTATACATTAATCAATCAATATCACTGACTGTACATCAGCGGCGCAGCCAAGTTATGAATGACCTTTCTGGCAAAGAGGACACTTTTAATGCTCATAAGACTGCTCATAGCTTAGCAACTTTCCGAATTTATGCCTGCATGATTACCCCTTGGAGGCAGGCGCCCGTTAGCGCTGCACTAGATATGACAAGGTTAGTCCTTGCCAATTTGTGCAGAAGAAGGGAAACTGTTGACTGTGTGAGCGCTTCGTTGATGCAGTTGGCTGCTGCCTTCCGGACGGCGGGGGACAGGCTCGCCCCACGCCAGGCACCCACCTCGCCTGCCACCCTCCTTCGGACCCGAAGGAGATTCAGTTGGGGTCCGAAACCGGCTGTGGCTCTGCAGGAGAGAGCTCTCTTATGCAAAACTCTCAGCGAAGAGAGGAAAAGAGCTGAGCCCGAAGCAGGTCTCCCAAGGGCTGAAAGCAGCCCTGGGACCCGGAGAGCATTTCTACCAGCGCACCGACAGGAGCCCAGAGGCAGCGAGAGGCTCACGGGCACGAGCCGGGGCTGGAGGCCAGGCCATGGAGAACATCCTCCTTTCATCACTTTGCTGGCCGTATCGAGCTGGAACTGCTACTCTGCGTGCAGCCAGGGAAAGCACTGCCTCACGCCGTCAGCAACGACAGACTCTATTCTTTTTTACATTATTTAAAAGAGAACAAAAAAGGATCCAGACCTCAGACCACAACAGGGTCACCGCTTCCCCGTGAGCTGTGACCCAACTCTTACCAGAAGCATGGCCGACGTTAGGGTACTGCCACACATGAAACTTGTTTCATGTTTCTGACTTTCCCTACCGCATGTCCCTAGCCAGGACCCTAAGTTCTCCAGTAAGATCCAAGCTCTCCATCTTAGGTCCGCTGGCAGTGGTACCACACTGTTCCTCCTCACCGCAGCTCCCTGAGTGCAGGGGCTGTAAGAAATGAAACAGAAACTAATCACCTCGCTCATTTCAGATCCATCCTTCTTACCTTTTGAAAACACCGTGCTCCTCCACTTGATTTTAATCTCACCATTCTTTTTGAATCTTTCCCTCTGAAACTTGCACCATTTGGAGCAGCCTTCAATCTGATGGGAGCTTTACATGCCTCTTACCTGATATTAATTAACTTTTGGGGCTAGGAGTGGATTTCCTTCCTTGCCCTAGCTCTAAATCCTTACTCTCTAATGGTACCCAGTTTTGGAGGGCTTGATGCTCTATGCCAGTGAGAGGCACTGCAAAACCCCCCCGCACCTTTCAAACAACACATCCTTGACATACGGATGTTTCCTGCCTTTTCAGTATTTTCCCATTTTTGCCATTTTAGAATGACCCTGATGATTGTGATGAAAAACCTCTTTTCCTCTGTTCCCTTTCACCAGTGCTGCTCCCTTGTCTGAGATGATCTGAAACCAGCATGGTCCCTGGCCTGCAGCACTGGGCACTGCACCCCATGCTGCTGCTCTCCTCCTTGCGCCCAGAAAGTGGCCATGGGCTATGGGGTGGCACAATGCACCCCTCAGTGGCTGGCACAATGGTTGCACGAGTGTAAACGGAAAGCTTAACAATGACCAAGAAACTCCAGGGAGGTGAGTCAGTCACTGCCATAACCTATCCATGCACCGGTGGCTGGGGCTGTTGCCTGAAGGTCTGGGATGGCCGGACAGGACTGCCTCCACAAGGGCATGCCACTCCATGGGAGGAAAGTGAGGGGTCCCCCATGCTCCCCAAGTGCACGGCTGGAAGGAAGAGGATGGCGTGGTGGGGAGCAGGTGCTCGGCAACCCTGGGGAGTTGCTGCCGTACTCCTGCCCTCGCACACATGTCCTCCCTTGCCATCAATCAGTGGGAAAAGCAAAGCCCAGAGTGGAGGCAGCAGCGGCTGCCATTGCCAAGCGCCTGCAGGATCCAGCATGAGTGTACCTGACACCTGCTCCTTCAACCACCCTCCTGAGTTTAGGCAAAGGACACCTGGAAGCGATGCCTGGGGGGGACATGAGCCCACAGACAGCATCCGTGCCCTGCACCCTGCCCACAGCCACCCACGGGGATCTCTCGAAGCGGCGGTTGGACCAGGGGTCAGGCTGCTTTCAGGGGCATGGCAGAGGAGAGCAGCCAGATTCCCTCCCGTGATGCAGCCCTGCTCTCTGGTGGCTGATGCTGCCCGGGGCCACTGCGTGCTGGGGATTGCCTAGTGTCACCTCTGGTCCTGCTGTTACAGGACATTGTCAGCATCCCGCTGCCTCCTACCCAGGAGCTCTCCATCCTCTCCCACATCACTGCCTTCTCATGACACCGCTTGAGGCACTGGAAGAGGGACTTTCTGA
Source organism: Gallinago undulata (assembly GCA_026546715.1). Classification (NCBI taxonomy): domain Eukaryota; kingdom Metazoa; phylum Chordata; class Aves; order Charadriiformes; family Scolopacidae; genus Gallinago; species Gallinago undulata. Next base: position 45,715,280 of record JAOTQQ010000063.1, on the reverse strand, counting down.
TGAAGGTGTAATGGTGTGTGTGGGGGCACAACCCATCTCCCACTCCCCAAATCTCATCAGACCCACCACGGCTGGCGAGCCGCTGGCTGAGGGAACAAGGCACAGCGGGGGAAGGTCTGCTCGCTCCATATCGCCCACATGCCTGCTTCCCTTCGCCCAGCATCCAGGCTGCGACCTCTAACCCCTTCCAGACTGGAACAAAATAAACTCCGAGCAATCCTCCACACCACACACACATGCACGCACGCACAAAAGGGGAGGAAAAAAAAGAATAGGAGGAGAAAAGTGAGTAGGTGATGTGGAAAGGAGAGGTGGCTGCACAAGTGAAGTGGAACGGACAGGCACTGTGCGCTGCCAGATTGCCTGCCTGCCTGCAAAGGCCAAAATTAATGCCATTGTTTTGCCACAAAGGAGGCAGCAAAGTAGCAGCGGAGGCCAGAGAACAATCCTAAACACCAAGCCCTAATTCACCCTTCATAACAATAAAAAGGAGGTTGGAAAAGGCCAGAACGCTTCAGCTTAATTGGTAACCAAATGAGAGAGTAGTTCCCAGAAAAGGAGCAGAAGCGTCTGCCCTGCATGAATACCAGCAAATCAGAAAAGCAAAGAAAAACGCTCGCAAGTCACGCTCGGTCCATCCCCACTTTCTGTCCCTTTGAGCCTGGTGAGCGACAGCAGGGGCCGCACAGGGGCCCCGCAAGCACCATTCCAGAAGAAAGCTGAGATTTAAGGGCTCGGGGCCCAACGCAGGACCAGGGAGGGCATTAAGTGAGGATGTACGTGCTCTGCCAAGGCCGGGTCATCCCTAGGGGCAGAGCCAAAGAAACCTGCATCTGACACAGCGCATGGGAAAGAAACAACACGTTAGGACACGTGTGAAACAGGACAAAAAAAATTAAACACTGTAATTTATTTAATGAACTGGCCACAGATGAAGGAGAAAGCTGAAAAGAGAGGTAGGAAGAGATAACCTACACAGAAAAGGAGAAGATGATTAGGGTTGCTTGGTCTGAAAAGAACTAAGGCGGTCTTGACAGAAGCATCCAAATGAAGGTTGGCTCAAGGGAGCTGGACCAATGCTGCTTCTCTCATCCTCCAGTCTCTGGAGGACTGACAATGAACATGGAAAAAACACAAATTTGAAGCAAATACAGGTAATACTTTCTCATACAGCTCCCAATTAACCTTTGGAACTTGTGGCCTCAAGAAATCATTGAGGTCAAAACAAAATATAATGCAAAGGCATCAAGATGTACAACTTAGAAAAGCAAACTGACTATTTGGAAGAAAGAGAAACCCTCCTGCTTAAGGTCATGAACTAAATTTTAGTAGGAATAAGGATGAGACCCTTATTTGAAGTAGACTATTATTTGTTTATGGGTCCCCAAATTTCCTTCTGAAGCAGCTAGAGCAAGACATTGGCATTAGCAGACACATTATTAAACAATCTTAAGTTTTTAGTGGAAAAATAAATGCATGTGGTACCTCCTTCTAACACAGTTCTTAGGATTTTAATGTCATCACCAGAGGATCAATAGGCCTTACAGAAGGAAAATGAAATAAGTATATTTGAGAAATACAGGCAAATACAAGACCACTAGGCAAGTACACAGGAGAGCCTTCTCCTGATGTGCACACCGAAGTACGTTTAACAGCAGTGAAAATGCTGGAGAGGGTCAGGGCAGGGGTTACTTCTAGCACTGTGCCAGCTGCCGTAAAACCTTATTTCATGAATCATCCTATTGATAACATATACAATCTCATTTTGCCTATGGCTCTTAAAGAAAAACTAAATCAATTTCAGAAACCAAGCTCCATATCTCTTGCAATTAAGTCTATAATTTTAACAAGTGACCTGCAGGATGAGAATACCTTCCATTTTCATAATGCCTCCTCTGAACAAAGATTTCAAAGCACTTTTTCATTTAGGTCAGACACTCTCCTTCTCCAGTCTGCTAGTTAGATAAAGAGCATCAGACCCATCCTTCTGTAGCAGAACAAAGTATGAGAGAATCAGGACAGGGAAAACACAGAAACAAACAGGGAAGGAGCTGATGCTCTGCAGGGATATTCCCTGAAGGGAGAAAAGGTGCAGGATGTTCTCTTTCAGCGTTGAGCGTGACCCTGTGGACTTGCATTGGCTTTTATAAACAAATGGATCTCTTGTACAGTGCAATGAATCCTACACTGTAACCCAAAATCAGTATGTTCAGTGGCAACCTGCTTCAAATTCACATTCCAAACAGGTGGCATATGAGTGTGCCGATACCACAGGTCTCAGTATGCAAGCTCTGGAAAACCTCTCCCATGGTTTCTTTCTCTCTTTGGAACAGCTTTGGCTGACCAGTTGTGAGAGAAGCCCCCTCTGATCACAGCAAGAAGTGGTATGGCTGAGTGGTATGGTACTCTCCTTGCAGGTTTGGCACTTGGAAGGACAATTTTCTGTCTCTGAAGACCTGAAAGAAAGACTATGAAAGGGACTCCATCTCTCCCTTCCAAGGATCAAAAAGCACATGGCAAACATCAAGGAATTCAGTTTCACAACCACCTTGAAGAGTAAGCAGATATTCTTCTTGTTCCATGGATGAAAACTTTAATCAAGCAGTAACTTATTTTATTGATCCATGTCAGAACTGCAAAGTTATCCAGAATTCTGGAGTTTCAGTCTCTTATTTTAACATCTCTGAGAACTGCTGAAACAAATTAGCAACATTTTTTATAATCTGTAAATCAAAAATGTTTAAAACATCAAGGACAAAGCTAATGTGGGCTTAGTGGGTTTGCTAATCCAAGGCCCAGAAATTGCTTCTGGACCTTGATTATATCCTCCATTGGCTCACGCAGTGACTTTTCCATTGCTATTTGCAGTAAACATCTGCACTGACAGTGAGAAGCGAATGTAACTTTGCCCATCTCAGGAAACGCATAGGCAGGTTCTGCTACAACTAGTGTTGCAAAAGCACCACAGGAGGAGGTATGAAAAGATCTTGTCCTGCAATTTCCTCTATGGTGAAAAGATGGAGCTGGAGATCAGAAATCCAGTGTAAATGTCCTGTGTGAGGGACAGAAACAGCTCCATAAAGGCATCCTTTGCATCCATCCAAACCATGTAGTTTCCTCTTTCACAGACAGCGTGGATTTGCTTTCTCCAGATGTGCTACCACTGCCCAGGACACCTGGTACTACCTCAGCCAGTCTCAGAAATAATTTTAAAAGAGCCCTTATATAGGAAAGTGCAACATTTTCAGGAGAAAAGGAAAAACACAGAATGACAGCTACACTGAGGGAGATTCCATCCAATCGGTGTAATACCTCTCAAGAAACACAAACCACCCCACAACATCTTTCCCTGTTCTTCTTACACTGCACAAAACTGTAGAAGGAAAACAAACTTAGCATTTCTGACTATGAGCATCCTGTCAAACTGGATCGTATGAGCAATCAGTTACAGGGATAGACCTTCAGAGGCAGATCTGGGTCCCCTTGAGCTGGTAAGCTCTTGCCTACCACCTCCTGACACCCTGTTGATGCTTCCTCTAGAAAGGGAACTGCAGTCCTTGGCCAGGACCGGTGGCATCGCAATGCCTTTTTGGTGTTGGTGTCAGAGAGAAGTCAACCCCGTTTCTGACCCTGAACGGCAGCAGTCAGGAACATGGTCACAAGTCTGGAGAAGATGCCTGGCTCTGAGCACAACTTTCATTTTTACCTCCCATCACAGAAATCAGCCAGAAAGGTTCACTACTGACAACATGTACAGATGGGCAGGAAACAGCTGAGCGGAAGGGACTCCTGGAAACTCCGCCGTCTCATAGAGGCACTGCCGTGACACACAACAAGCACACGGCCAAGGCAAACCCCATCCCAGGGAAACAGTCTCAGCCTGTGACGCTCCTTAAGGATGAGCCGGTACAACTGAGCGGAGATGAACCAGCAAAGCACTGCACTCCCAAGCCCACCAGCGCTCTTCAGGAGTCATTAGGTGAGACTCCAGGCTAGAGATACCAAAATTGAGCATAGGTGGAGCTGCAGCAAACCCTGAAGTACCAGTTGGCAGGCTGAGGTGCTGCTGAGGTACCTCTCCTCCTGGGACAGGCCCAGCACTCTTCTGCCCTGGGGCTGCACAACCAGGCAGGCAGTGTAAGGCTGGGAAGGTATGTCTGGTTGCCATGACCCCACAGGACACCAGGATGCTGCAATAGGGCACCTCCACATGAGGAGCAGAGCAGAACCCAGAAAAGCATGAGCAGTGCTGATGGACCAGGCTGGAGTTTTATTCTGTTTCTCATGGAGTCTGGTGGGGCAGCTAGTTTGAAGCAGAGTTCTCATTCTGTATCAGTAATTACAGCCAGGAATGAGCAACTGCCAAGCCCAGGTGCTAGACCTTGCCATGCAGAAGCTCCTCAGCAACAGCTTAAGCATGAAGCCTGGCAGCCAGTTTCCCTCTCATGGCCCCTCCTCACCCTGATCCACTGTTTTCTCATAAACAAGTTAAACATCCTCACTGCCTTTCAACACAAAGCCTGTGCCCAGCTGAACATGACTGAACTTTTCTTTCTGCCACTGTCCCCACCTAATGTGTTACTGGGCAAATTAGTAGGACAGAAGGTATCAAGGTATCAGCAATTCTCTGTGCTGGAGCTCCAGCCCCTTTCTGCTGAGGTCAACAGCAGAACAGGAAAAGAGACTCCAAGCTAATACACCAACAAAAGCATACAAGTGAGGCAACTCTCTAAACTCATTAACCTATTAACACAGAAGAAGGCATGTTCATTCCCGATGTATTTAATTTGAAGCCCAGTAGTGTAGAAAGGGAGAAAACTGCAGCACAGCAACGGCTAGAACAATCAAACCTGTAGGAAAGACACTGGAGATGAGCTGCTTCCATGTAGTACTATAGAAATGAACATCATAAATTAGGGTTGACAGTGGACAAACAGTTGCTGGAGCACGTGCCTAAATTTCTGGAAGGTTTCTTTTTCTCGTTACCACCAGACCATCAATGCAGGGAGCTTGGTCACACACAGCACCTGAGCAAATGTGAGGTTTGGACAGAAGGATCATGACTGTGCTGATGAGACTTTACACATGAGCTTAATTTGCTGTTAAAATAAATCCTGTGTCACTCACACTGACATCTAACCCTTCTCCAACACATCTTGAGACAAGGCTGCAGCATTTACTGCTGCTCAACCCGCAATGTCTTCAAGGCTTTACTAATTCACCCCAAAAGGGAGAGTCCTTCAGTCTTGAATTTAACCTGCCCCACTGCAACAACCACCTTGAAGTCCTCAGGAGAAGAGTTCCCTATTCTAAAATGGGAAGGGAGAGAGGAGGAAAGTGAAACAGGAAGAGAAGCAGAAGGTGCAGCTGGAACACGCAGCAGAGCTTTTGGTGACCAAACTTGGTACCAAGGGCGAGGTTGCAGGGACAGGGATGCAACTCTTCTGTCCCAAAGGAAACAGCAGCTGCTTGAGCTCAGGAGAGATGCTGTGCTCTGTTTCACTGTGGCTCTGGAGTTTGTTTTGATGGGAAGAAAAAATAGTAGAGTAGGAGAGGGACCAGGAGCTTCCCAGTGTTTTACTACAGCATCTGGTGATGTTTTCCCCTTTACTCCTCTTAAGTGGAAAGGGCTTTAAGATGCAGCCGAACAAGAAAAACATTCTGGAACAAGTCAGCCGTCAGAGCTTCCTCTCTTTCTGCTTAATGAAAGCCATGAGCTCCCAGTGACAAGTGTCTGCTGGAGCTAGATGGGGAGTTTATGAGATTCCTGCCACGTTTCAGTGATATTACAGCGTGCCTTTGGTCTGCCTTCCCCAGCCCAGCTATCTAACCACTTCCTTCCCGCCAGGCGCCTCCCATTAGAGAGTTTCATTAAGCCAATGCTTGGGGGTTTGTGTAGATTTCTCTTACCCCCCTGCTTTACCAGGGGCACATGAAAAAAGTCACGATAAACTTTAATAAAAACAAAATTAAAATGATTAAACCTTTCATATCCTTTAGAGATTATCTATTCACTGTTGGTTGGCCAAAACAGAGCTAAAGCACAACTGCTTTTTACTTTAAACTCAAAACCAAACCAAAAAATAAATAACAAAGGAAATCTGCCTCTGCCAGATATTAAAGGGGAACCAACTATTACCCTTTTGTTCTGCAAAGCCAGACCTCAACAGTCCCTTGGTGTCCCATATGCAAAAAGACAGAAAGATGCTGCTGGGAAGAGAATAGTGTTCTCCAAAATTGGGGTGAGCGAAAAGATGCAAGGAGGGAACAGTTACAAATTATGCTACAGAATAATACTGGACAGAGAAGTTCCCTTATGTGGATTTGGTCCCCTAAAGGGGCTGACTTTCTTAAACTATGTGGCTCTCCTCGCGTCTTTAGACCTTCCAAAGGAGCTGTGTAAAGTAACCCTGGCCCACGGCTGCGAGTGCAGAACCCATTTTCCACCTGCCTCTCAGTCCAGCCACGAATGAGAGAGTTTGCTACCTGCTCGGTCTCTGGACCAGAGGAGAGACCCTGCTCAGAAACACTGACTCCCATCAGGAGCTTGCTGGAAAGGTAAAAGGTCCTTAAGCTATTCAATCCACAAAAAAATGAAAAAATTCCAAGGTTCAGCAGAACAACAAAGGGGAACGCAACATGCTGTCCTCCTGCTTTAAATGAACACACATGACATTAGATCTTGGAAAACAAGACGATAATCCTGCATGTGGGGGTATTTGGTGGGGTTGGCACAGAGATCAGAAATGCTGCAGTAAAGGGAAACTGCGAGTTTAATCAGCTTAACATACATATCGCCACGAGCTGTTTTCCTCTTTGTTGCTATTTCACGTATGTTATTGCACCGTGGGTGAATGTTTTCTCAAAACAGGACAATAGCTTGTCTTACTCCCCATGTCTGAGGATGAGATGACAGGAACGGATTTCCTCTTTAGACAACAAAGCTGTTGCACACCCCCAGCTGTAGGGAACAGCCCCCGGCAGAAAGCTGGGTGCAGGCGACAAGGCACCCGAGGGCCCTCCTGGCCCCCTCCTCCAGCATCTGCGGTGGCTGCCTCAGCGTGTGCCCAGCACCTCTTCCACCATTCATGGACTGATGACTTGGTTGGATTTACATGCAACACTTCGGAAACAAAGACTGAGCAGGCTGCTGCCTTCAGGGGGCTACAGATAACATATTGGGAAAAGACAATATTGGGTTGCGGGGAGTGAGTGAGAGGTAAAAAGCCCGAGAGAAGCTAATGAAGCTGGGCAGCATTTGAGGCTTGCACACAGGAGCTCAGATTGTCATTTGGGTTGGCAGATTATTAAATGTGTCAATCAAGGACACGCCTGGAAATGGCAAGGGGAAGCATGTGAAAGGAGGTTAGCCATTAAACACCAGAGGAAGAGATCTCATTTTGAGGAGGAGAGGGTGACTGGCGGCAGCACAAGACCAGAGGAGCTTCTCCAACCATAAGAGGCAGGGGCAATGGGAGGAGATGGTATGCAGAACATTATTTGGAACTCTTGCTTGCACCAGGTGGGAAATTTTACACCAAATCCCTCAGCATGCACCTCACACATTGCCCCTTCCTAGATCTCTCCAAGGACCACATGTTCCAGCCAGATAAATCTGTGCATCGCCAGCCGAGCCAGAGCAGTAACGTGCCTTTGGTTGGTAGATGCTATAGTATAAACTCTCTCTGCTCTTCTCCTGCAGACACCGTACAAGTAATCTGCTTGGAGAAGTTTTTAATTGTTGCGTGCAATTAAGTCCCATGGAAAAGTGGAGAGAGGCTTACAAAAGCAAACTAATTATTCATTTCTGAAACCCTCCATTACCTCTATCAGAAGCAGAAGAGCAACATGCATGTTTCTCCAGCATTAGCAATGACCACATTTTCTTTAATTGAGACCAAGCAGAGGACATCAGATCTTAATAAATTTGAGTTATTTCAAGCAGGGAGAAATATCATTTGGCATAACCCATTTTCGTTTCAAAAGTCTTAAAGTTCCACTGGAAGTATGGAGCCTTCAATCACAAAAAATCCACTCCAAAGGAGCGTCTCGCATCCCTGTTGCAAGAAATTACATTAATAATTACTCCATGCTTGATGATTGTGAATGAGAAATGCCTTGCATGGCTGCCCACTCTTCAAGGTGGGAAAATAACAGAACCGTTTCCCTCACAGGAGATTTCTGTGGAAGATTCCTTTCTCCACTGTTTGTTTCACTTCATTTTACAGTTGGGCCAATCACAATTCCTAAGGTCAGGGCATGGCCACCAAAGGGAGGGAAGAACTGGAGAGCCTGGACAGGAGAGAGGGGAATTCAGAGAGTAACACCTCAGCCCTGAGGAAGAAGACGACGCGTTCTGCGGGACTTCCAAGTCACAAATTTAAACTGCCAAATGTGGCTGACATCAGGCCTCCCTTCTGCTAAATAGAAACTTTTGGTCTAAGAGAAAACTTTTCATACTGCAAACCACATCCTGAGTGTTTCATGAATAAATCTGCTCCCGATCACACGGGAACTTGCTTCCGTTCCCATTTACCATCACCTCTCTCCTGACGGTGCTGCCTTTGCATCCCTGATACAGCTACAAAACTGCTTTTAAGAAAGAGGAACATTAGCAAAGTGTTTCATATGACTCAGAGTGAAAACAAGGTGCAAGTACCATATGAGCATCCAGCTCTCTGCAAGCACCACCGGCAGAGCCAAGCTGAGTTTGGTAACTACTATTTTTAAACCACATGGGTTTTTCTCATCTGGCAACTGCTCTAGCTATACCTCAGTTCTGTTTACATACTTGGTTTCATTAAAAATTCACATCCTCATTTCAAGTCTACAGTTTGCAGCCCACAGAAGGTCGAATACTGAAATACAAGGAAGACATGGACAGACAGTGCACCCGCTTCTGCCCAGGGGACAGGGAGAGAGGAAAAGCAGGAGCCACAGGGTATCCCCTCTTCCCAGGGAGCTCTGGGATCCAGCAGCTTATCAGGGGTTCCCAGAAAGAAGCTTTATGGTAAGGGTATTCCTCTAAATAACTGTAATCAACCTGTGTGGAGCAGGGAGAGTGGCTGGTCCCTCACCGTTTGCTGGCACAGCGAGCAGCATGGATGCTCCAGCACGGGCAGGTCAGGGGAAGACGGGCAGGCAGCGATCCTCCTGCTGACACCCGCTCCAGCCCCTTTCCTGCCCAAACAAAGAGGCTTTTGACTGCGCTTGGCCGAGTTTAGCAAGGCTTCCAGGAAGCCTGCCCTCACTCTTCACACGCGAGGGCCCCAACAATGACTTTGTGTGTTGGAAGAAGATGGCTGCTGAGATTTTGGCAGAGATTAGCAGGATTGCTGAAACAGTACGTCCACCATAAGGGACTGGTTCCCCGTGGTGCAACAGGGAGACTGTGACATCCCTTCCCAGTATGCATCCAGCAAAATATTTCTTCAAAAACTGCTAGTAGTATCTCTAGCTGGCTTCGCCTGGTTTTAGGGGAACAAAGAGGTTCTCCAGAAGTATATGGTGCTAAGAAGAAGAATCTAGAGCTGCACTGAATAGAAGATATCCTTTGACTTTATTTTTAGCCTTCCTATGGATTTTCACAGTAAGGATACAAAGCTTTGTAAAATAGTCTATAGGATGACTCACAGAGTTGCGAAATGGTCAGCATTCCCACTAGATATTACATGACTTTTCCACAAGTCATCTTACTTGTCTCACAAAGCTCTAATGGTCTCCAGTACTGTTTATCTGTAAAGATCAACAAATTTTACTTTTTTTGGGCTTACTTACTGCATATTTTATTGTTTTTTCAAAAGCATTCTCAGCAGTCCCACAAATCAGGTCCAGGCTGCGGTTCTCAAAAAAATCTTGGAAAAGGAGAAGGAGAAAGGAGCACATCTTTTCCTTGGTGCACTCTGCTCCCTCCTGGAACAACACATGGTGGTCTAAGTGCTGCTGGGCAGGAACCTCTCCTCCAGCCAAAAGGACTGCACAGCTTTACACCAACACAGCTCCTTGCTTGCAAACTTCCCTCTGCATTTACATCTGATAAAATCTCTGTTTCCCTTCAAAGATGTCAACAAATTCAGGGTTCACATGAGAGGATGATCAAAATGAAACTCCTGGGCATCATAAAACTCTAGGTGGTCTCTTGCCTGAGCTCCACCTGACCCTTCTGGATCTAGTTAATCTCCTACAGAGCCCAAGCATGAAGTGTTTCCACCTGAGGGACCTCTGCTCAGGTCAAGTTTACTGCGAGCAATAGGACTTTCTCCTGACTTGAGGAGTGTGGCAGACCCCGACTCGAGCAGCTGCATGAACCAGCAGTCCCAGGCCAGGGACGCCCAGGACCCCAGTGCAGGTGAGGAATGCAGACATCTGATGGAGGCACGATGGACTTCTGTCCTGCACAGTAGGAAGAGTGAGCAAACCCTCTTTTGCTCCTCCCACAGGAGGACAGCTACGGAAAGTGAGAGCGGACGGAGATGGAAAACAGGAAGAGTCTGGAGAAAAAGGTAAGGAAGGAAACAGATTGCCTACGAACAGCACTTGCCTAAGGAGAAACAGGCTCAGCTGTAACAAATCCACAACTGTGTAGGGATGGCATGTATAGAGCGATGCGATGGGGTGAGCAACGGGCGGCGTACGCCTCTGTGCAACACACGCTGGAGACGAAGCAGCAGTCCCACTCTGGGCATGGCTGCCTGAGTTACAAAACTGGACTTGATGCCTTCTAGAAGAAAACACTTTCAAAGCCAGAACAGAAATTTGGTGCAGGTTGTTTCACTCTTATTTCTCATTATCTAATGAGTCATAAGTGCATCCATCCCTACATCTTGAGAACGTTTTGTTTTTTATTATGGGTTTGTTTTTTTTTTTCCTTCTCTAAACCCCCATCATTAAAAATCAATTAGCTCATGGGTAACGTTATACAGATGCTTCTGCAGCAAGGGGCTGACATCTGCAGTGGCAGCAGCCCAGATACTACAGCAGTAGATGTCCAAAAATACCCCACAGAGGAAAATAAACCTCCACCCCTAAAGCTGTATTCTTTCTGATCAACAAAACAGCTGAATGTCCAAGCCTGGGCCCACTTCCCTCTCTCCTGCATAATTAGCACATTTCTCAGAGCAAGCAGAAAAGTTTAATTGTCTTTAATTATCCAGTTCAAGGAGGATTGGGTTTCTTGCCTATGTCCATATAATTTCCCTGCCAACAACTTCATCATCCCTTTCCTGGAAGTGGAGTGTAGCTTCTAAAGCTCTCTTCCATAAAAGACACAAAAGTTTCAGTGAAGGCTGTGCTGCTGGAACAAGCAGAGACAAAGGTCCTTGTGTCTACAAGGCTGTTGCTGAGGCTGCTGCATGTGTTTTCTGCGGGGTGGGAGGGAATGAGTTGCAACTAATGTGCAATCAAGAACCATCACAATTACAAATGTAAATGAACAGGCAATTGGCACTGACCTTTGTAGATTGTTAGAGGACTAATTAAGGTATGATCAGACACTCTCTTCCAACAGATTGAGATGCATCTATACAAGCAAATATCTACGCACCGCCCCAGAGACAGCAATGCTTTTTCCTACATGCTTGCACACACCATCGAGTACGTACACACAGAGAGACACGGCGTTTAACCCCAGCATCTGCTCCCTGCCACGGAGCAAACAGGACGGAGAAGGAAAGGGAACAAAGCAACACCACTCGGTCCCACTTAACACAAGACTACGGCATGAGGCTGAGCTACTTTTCGTTACTGCAACCAGCAGCTTTATGCAAAGCTGGGGGTGAGGAGATCGGCACAAACGGGATGAAGTTAGGTAAAGAAAAAAAGTGATAAAGGATCTTTCAGCATTTCTAGTAAAGCCACAAAGTTCTCCAGCAGCACAGGAGCGATCGTGCCTGCCATGGGCACCTTAACATGGGTCACAGCTGGCCCGGGGGTCTTTCCTGGCAGCAGCAGCAGCTTGCTGGAACTCACCATTCCCTGGAAACTTGGGACCCCTTACAACGTGATCCCTCGTGCCCGCTTGCTCCCAGTCATAGCACACCAGTAGGAAGAGCAAGGAGCAGGACGATGTTTCACACTACTGCTGAGGCAAATCAGCGGTTGGCCAGCCAGACCAGCACGAAAACAGACCAGCACAAGGAGAGAACAATTTTCTGCCCGTTCAGCCCTGCCCTGAGCACTTGCAGTTCTACAGGGAGAGAAGATGGGCACCAGTCAAGGTCCTGCTCAGGGCTTTGTCCTTGCCCGTTGAGTTTCAAGCATCTCCCAGCATGGGAACTCCACGACCTCCCCAGGCTGCCGGTCCAGGGATGGGCCACCCTCTCAGGGAGGAGTTTTGCAGAAGGTAGAAAAGCTGCAAGGACTGAAATGTTTTAAGAGTCCTCAGAACAAGCAGTGATAACAAAAGGGGACTGACTTTGGAAAAAAAAGGCAAGCTGATATTGTATTTGTAGGGGAAAATGAATTCAAAACAAATATAATTAACTAGAAGGGGAAAAAGAATCACAGCAATGATTACAAGGGAGTAACAGCAGCATCAAAACAAACCACTGCATTTGTAATGCAGCAAAAAAATCAGTATCCCTATGGGCCCCCTGACAGAGACATGTCACAGATCAGAAAAGCACTTTTGCTCAAGGTGTGTGAAATGCAAGGAAGGCTTTCTCATATTATCTACCATCAGAGACTCTCATCAAAAGGCAGAAAGGAAAGTCCACCTTGCCCTCGGAAAAAAACAATGAAAACCCAACAGGGATACAATAGAGACACCATGGTTATTACAGAGGAGGAAGAAATGCCGAGAGCCAGCTGAAACCCACAGTGCAGCCCTGCCACGAAGGAAGAGCAGTCCCCACGCTGGCAGCATCGTGCTGGGAAGACCCATCAGCAAAGCCTCACTGAGGAGAACGTCCCGCTCTCCTGAACGGGTGTAGCAGCCAAATATACTGGCAAAGTTCAAAACCCAGAAAAAAACCAAACACGTCAGAAGAGTGAATTTAAGCCTAGGAACATGCACTTCCCTGCTACACATCGCTGACACAGAAAACTACTGAAAAATAACAACAGCCAGCTAAATAATAAATAAGAGCAGCATTTTATAACACTGGAAGTTTAAACATCACAGAAAAAGGGGAAAGATCAGCCTGTTCAAGGCAGATCTTTTTACGCATGAAGAAATTACACTGAATAAATCAAGCTGAGAAACAAATTATTGTTGTGCCCTGCAAAAGGCTAACCTTGCCTGCTGTGAGGAGCAGCCCTGAGTGCCAGGCGATGCCCCCGCCTGCCCTGATGGCCAGGGGTGGAGGTACCAGCCCAGGAAACTGCCAGGGCTGCCAGGCTCCAGCTTGTGACATCCTGATGCATCCTCCCTCAGGACATGTCCTCAGCCCAGCTGCTGGCCTGGGGCGACTGGGCCACACCGCTTTATAATCCAGTTGATATTTTGACACCATAACAGGATCAGAATAAATGGCAGATGAGAGTATCTGTTCTCCCCCACAGGGGTATTGCAGCTTCTCACCCAGATCCGACCCCCATCACCGCAGGGATAACTGGACCAGTAACTTGCGCCTGCGGCCACCAGAAAGGTGTGCCTGCTCAGTATCGCTCAACAATGGGCTGGAGAGTGCTTGAAATTAAATATTTCAGGTCAAAGCGACCTGCAAAACAGATCAGAGTTCTCCCCCTCCCTCTCACCATTGTATTCTACAGAGTCTTATTTTTACTTGCATTTTTAACCTTTGAAATAAAATATGATAAAGAAATTCTTAACGTGCTGGTTGCTGTAAGTTTTCATTGAAGAACCAACAAGGTTAAAGGAAATTTTCTCAAACCATTTGAAAAAGTAAAATATTTTTAAATAGAGATTTCTTTTCAGTGACTTGTCAAGCCTTTTAGTTACAAAAATAAAAATTACACTTTTTAAAAATGGTCAACAAATCCCTTTCCCTCTCAGCTTGTCAGCATCTGCGCCTTCAGTACCTACAATGTCATAATCCTGGCAGACGTACAGGGAAAGATAAAGTTTCTTAAGTAAAAGACAAAGTAAACAAAAATTTCTAAAGTAAACAAAGGTTTTCAAGACTGTTCTGTGTATCATAAAAGGCCACAGATAGTTTTTCCTCTCTGTTCGTTTTGCTTTTAAGAAAACTCACAAACCATACAACACTGGTCAACATACCCTTTCGAAATCTGAATGTTTTTCTGCAGCGGAGCAATGGAGAGAAGCAGAACGGCTATAAGAGCTGCTGTCCCCTCTGGGATGGTGCGGCAACCACAGCACGCTTTCACTGTCACCGTGACCTTTGGGAAAGCATATTCCATGCCCTCGACTCCACTGGGCTGCTGAGTTCACAGATCGGTCACTTTTTTCCATGAGACTGAATTCAACTCTTCATGAAAAATCTCCTGTTTTACTTTTTGGGTGTTCTGCAAGTATTTCAGATCCTTGCATAACAGCAGCACAACCCAGGTCTTAATTCAAGAGACATTTCCAAGACCCGCACATATTCTCCTCCAGCTGATATTGCTTTCTATATTCAATGCCTTTAAGCTAAGATCCCTTTTCTTGTCTCTATATGAATTAGTTGCAGAATGCCAGTTCCTCAGAGCACTTTTCTGTAAGATTTAGCAATTTCAACAGTAGTCATGAAAGTCCTGGTTGAAGCCGAGAGGAGGGTTGTGAAGGCTTTTGCTGGCACCCTGCCAGCTCCAGCATCTTCACATCCCTGACAGCACATGCACCAGCCAACTTGGGCAGGGTCTCCTCCTCCCTCCCTCCAAAGAGGACTTCATGAGATCTTCCTTTTTCCTAACATAAAAAACTTCTTAACCCTTTAAATGATTAAACAAAGTACAATATCTGTTTTGCCCAGCCTAACTGTCCCCTCTGAGGCACATTTTCTCTTGGTAGATTCACAGCTGCAATCCCTTTCCTATTATCTGTCCTTTCTGTGTGTATAGGCTCCATCCAAGCCCTTCACTTTACCTGCCTTGTCAAGAGGAGACACAGAAAACAGAGAAGCACTCGCCCTTTCTCCTGCCCACCCCTCTCAACCAGCTACTCCTCCTGAACTAATGTGGTTGAAATACCAGAAATCAATGAACAAGCTGGGACAGGTCTGCACTGGAGCTCAGGACATCACTTGACACGTGGCAAAATATCTACCAAAAGCATAGTATACTGGTTTGTTAGAGTCGTCCAAATGTGATGGTACCTTAGACACTCAACACAATATTCCACTGTTTAAGACACTAGCTGGAACAAATACACACACTTCTGTATGTCAAACTTGCATTTAGCCCCCCGGGAACAGAGAGCACCACTTAAAAGTACAAAACAAAGCACGTGCATAAGTATTTGGTGCTTCAGAGCCACCACCCACAAACCCCATGAAGCAGAGTTATGAGGGATGTTGCAGGTACCCAGGGGCCTAGTCCTAGCTCAAGGCAGCCAGCAATTCCATAAATTATGATTGAAAAGCGATAAGCATCATCCCCACAGCAGGGAAGAGAAATAAGAAAGTCACCGAGCTTGCCATGAAACTGCACAGAGCCTCTGATGCTGCTGGTGAAATCCTGGGATGGAGAGCAGCCAAGAGCCCGACCCTGTTCATGCAAGGGAGGCAGCACTCACCAGCCTCGGCAGCTGGACACTTCCGGATGGTGAAGATCTGTCCCAAGTCTTCCTCTTCTTCAGGGAGACCCTTCTGGAGGCGCTGCAGCTTACGTAGGCTTTCACTCCGCTGGTGTTTCATGGAGCGCACGTGCTGGATGAGGTTCAACTTGGCCTTGGTGGAGTAGTTACAGAGGACACAGTGGTAATAGCAGCTCTCACCCTCAACCCCGCTCTCGTGATGCTGCAGGTGCTGTGAAGAACAAAGTAGAGAGATGTGAGTTTCCTGTATCACCTCCAGTCTCCCTGGGTTAGTTCTCTGTAAATTGCTAAAAGCCACCTGGGAATTAAGGAAGAAAACACATTTTAACAAAAACACAGGAAGATCAAGCCTGTTTATTCTCAAGGTACCATGCACTCTCCTGCTTTGAAGCAAGAAAAACATAACACACTGAAACAAGCACAGAAGCAAAAATCCAGATAGGCAAGATCATCTCCCTCTCTGAAAAAAAAAAAAAATACCAGATCCAACATTAACAACTATTCACGACCTACGCATGGCTAATTCTTTCATATTTAAAGCTTATCCTGGGAGGGGATCCAAATTCATGTCAAACAGATAAAATTAAATTTGATAAATTCTCATTGAAAACTAAGAAGAATAAAACTAAAGCAATCCTAGAACACAATGAACCCATTAGATCGAGAGGTCCTGGAAACAGTGTATGAAAGCAGAGCACGAAGCGTGTGCCATCCTATCCATCATCCAGTGCTCTGTTCCCTGGCATCTAGGTTTTACTCCCTTGGATCTGGAAGAAGGCAGCAGCCTGGCCTGGAAGATGGCCGTGACAGCGATCGAGACTGAAAAGCCAACAGTGAGCACGCAGCTGGGTGTCACTGTGAGAGGTCAGCACTTGGGAAAAAAAAAATAATCTTGTCACCTGCACTATCACAGCCAATATAGCTAATTCTAGAGTATTATACCTTGATTATTTGACAAGATCTATCAATTATCTGGCACAGAGGTCCATGCTGCTAAAGAAACGAATAGCCATTTTATGTCTTGGATCTTGTTCTTAAAACCAGAGGGAAGAATTCGCTGCTTAGAGCCATACCAGCTGTCACGGAACAGCCTCTCTCTGCTCCGTTTGGGCAGTGGCAAGGCTGAGAGTTCACAGTAACTTTCCCAGTTCCCACAGTAAGGGCTTATCACAGGTTGAGGAAAAATGGATACCAAAGTCAAATGACACAAAAGACTCCTCAGTGAAGGACATTTGGTGTTTCCACCACACACCTACCTTTCAGCTAAGCAATAATCCCTGCCAGTTCCTACCATCCAACCTCAAGACCTTCTTGCCCTCTGGGTCATCTCATGCAACTCTTTCCTTGCCATGCACTTCACCCCAGAGACATAAGTAAGGTGCTTTGGAGACATTCTCGAGGTTTGTCAATCAAGAATATTGCCTACGTGCAGCCAGGACCTTCTGGTAAAAATTCTGACGTGTATTATCTCAGTTACAGCTAAGATAAGATTAAAGACACATATTACCCAGCGCTGTGCGCTTAGCTTACACGGAGGAAGGAGAGCCCTCCGAGTCTAGGAATGATTAAAAATAGGATAGGAGCTGATGCTGAGGCTTCTGATTGGAAGGACGAGGGAAGAGAATAAATGTATTCTAGATCTGGCTAATTAGACTAGCCTCTTTTGGGATCGCGATGTATTTAATTAAATTCACTGTAATATTTGAAGAATCCACCAGGGCACTAATCCCACTGGTGCCCTCAAAAGATTTTTTTGCTGTTTTCCCTCATAAGAACTACTTCTTCCTCTCATTTCTATTGTTTGCATGCATTACCCTCTTCCTGAGCCAGAAAAAGAGAAACGGCTTAAGACACAAAAAGCTAAGGCTAGAGAGCGGCTCTCGTGGCCCAGCTTAACCAGCCTTGCTCTGCCCTGCTTAGATCCAGCCTCCGCAATGAAACCTCCCAGCCGCCCCATCTCACTGCAGGCTGGGGGTCTCGCCCCAGGAGATGCACAGCAAGTCCCATCTCCTGTCAGTCGAGAGGTGCATCAGGGAAGCCTCCATCCTACAAACCCCGCATTCAAGCTCAGAAAGTGCCAACGGGCTCAGCAGCAGCTTCTGCGAGAAGGCAGAGGAAACCCCCAGTGAGCAATTAAGAGAAAAATCTGGTCACAGGTTCAAGGAAATATTAAGGACATGGTCTCTGTGGGAATGAGAGGAACAAGAGGCACAGTCTGTACTGCTCTCATTTAAAGGGGGAGTTTAGGAAAACATTTGTTTTAAACAGTTTAATAAATGTGTCTTGTTTTCTGCTCTTGTTTTGCTCCCACTCCATGCATGTGAGGCATGTCCAAATATTCCTGGTGCTTGGGTCAGCTTCACCTGCCTGTCGTACTGCAGGAGTCAACACCACCAAGTCCACCCCTGACACAATGCAACACCGCGCAACGTGACCTCTGATTCACGTCAGTCTTCCATCAGAGGAAAGGAGCAGGCCAGACTAGGACAACACATCGGACGAGCAAGTACCAGCTGTGAGCTGCTGGAAGTGATGAAACGCTGGACAAGTACGTGTAGTTATTGTCCATCATACTGCTAAGCTTTCCCCTTGTGAGAATTTATCCGTATCACAGAAAACAAATTCAAAATATTAAACCAGAACTTGTTAGAAGACAAATCAACTTGAAAATCAAAGGAATATATTGTTCCTAGGAAAACCAACCAACTTCTGTCAGAGAACATTGATTTCTGCAAGTCTGGGGGGCTGTTTGCCCCCTCCCTCTCAACGATAGGAAACTTCCAACATCTGGTTCTTCACGCATGGCATGCAAAATATTGATCAGGTTTAGTCAAAGCTCCACTTTAAATCAGAAACAGACAGAGGAACGCTCTGATGGAAACCATACGGCTCAGAAGTACAGCTTCCCAGGGGGATGCGGGCTGTTCCTCTATGTACACTAACTGCTGCACAACACCATGCTGCCCCCAACACCTATTCCTACACACAAATCAAACCAAATCTGACCCATCTTCCATTTGGGAAGTGCTGGGGCCTCTGGGCAAAGCTGTGCTCTCACTCTACAGCACACTGCCGGAGCCTCACCTTTAGCTTCTCACAAGGAAAATGCAATTTTGGGGTGATTTTGTACCAAACTGCACTGGCTGTGTGGCTGTGCTCATGCCAGCAGCCAGGATGGATTCAGCCCTGCCCCAAGCGATTGCTCGATGAGTGTTTTGGGCTGGTTTAGGGAATATTGCACACCGACCTCCCACTTCCTCTGGGTTTGGCTTGGAAAAGTCAGCATGTTGGGAAGGTCTGAACATGAAGACAGTTTAAATAAGCAAGAAAAAAATTATAACTTGTGCTTATACACACTGCAGAGCTCTGGGGGCCAGCAGACAGCAATCAATCCCTTTGGGGCTGTGCACGGCCCCCCCGCCCCCCAAACATGAGAGGAGGGAGAGGGAGGCGACTGCACACAGACAGCATCCACACCAGGGCTGCCCACAGCCCCTCAGCACAGCCATTAGCTGGGGCAGGAGAAGGGACAGAGGAGGGGAGAAGGGGGTGCGGAGGGTGAAGGCACAGACCAGCCAGGGCAGGAGAGGTGCCTGGGCAACACGCATGCAGTGGGACGAGATGACCCACGCCAGACTGATGGACTGACTTTCCAACCCTTGCTCTCTAACATTAAATTGCTTTCCTCTAATAAATAATAGCATAATAAATGTTCACAGCGTATGACTATGGAAATCTAATTTTTAAACAACAGAATGATGCTATATTTAGTTTTCCTTTCTTTCTACCTTCATCTTTCACATATCTCGAACTTTCTTTATCTTGCCGTTAATCTTTTCCCCATCTAACACTGCCTCACCCCACAGTATTCCTCAATAATCATGGAATTTAATGCAACAGCTGTATTAATCTGTCTGACTGCAGGCAGTCCTCCTCACCCCCATGCCATGTACTCAAACTACGTTCTTTGGAGATGAGACTGTTGTAAGCAGGACTGAGGATCCGTGTTGCTGCTATTACACAAGTAATGAACTCTCCCGCTGAATACCTTTGTAGGTATTACTGTAGTTAATGTTAACCATTTAATCCGATTTCTAAAAACTTTTGTACGTCTTCTAAATTTTAAAAGATGTTAAATCTGTATCTGCTACAAACCTCTTCTGTATTAAGTTTATTACAAGCCACCATGTAAAGAGCCTGATTTCTACGGTAACATGAACAGATAATCCTCCCTATAGCACTCCATTGCCAGAAGGCACAGTGTTATTTTCCAAACCCTCTTTGCTATGTTTAGTGGGTCAGGTACTGTTCTGGGGGATATCTGACCTGTAACCCTAGCTCACTAGGGAGACGCAATAACCACTTTGAACTATCTTGTGCTTTTGATGTTTATTATTCATTAGAAAAAAGGCTCCGTTTCTATGCAATCTTAACTTCATCTTGTATAATGCTTCCCCTGCTCCTCAGGACGAACCAACACTGACAACAGCGGGAATCTCACAAGCCCTCGGTCTGCAAACCATAAAACCAACCGTATCAATGCAAGCGGTGAGATCCCACCCGCAGGGAGCCCCGACGGTACAAAATGTGGTAGAACACGTGAGAAAACTCTGCAAAGCTCAAGGATGGCCCCCTTCTTCTGCAGACCTCAAAATGCCAACAAGCGGTAGAAAGGAACTCCGTAACTGCCCCC
This sequence comes from Gallinago undulata, assembly GCA_026546715.1. Lineage (NCBI taxonomy): Eukaryota > Metazoa > Chordata > Aves > Charadriiformes > Scolopacidae > Gallinago > Gallinago undulata. Next base: position 45,694,932 of record JAOTQQ010000063.1, on the reverse strand, counting down.
AACAAGAGGCAGCCTGTGCCCTCCTGCTCCCCTCTCTGGTGCGAGAGGATTTCCTGCACACATCGAGGTGTCCGTAGGTAGAAAAGAAGCAGGTGAAATAACAGGCCTGGGGGCCAAAACCCAAAGTGGGAAAATAATCTCAGGAGCTCCATGCCACAAGCAGGGAACCAACACGAACGAAAAGCAAGCCCTTCCTCACTGCCAGCTGGCAAACAGGATCACCAGGTGATCTGGATCCTAAACCACCCCAATCCCAGATCTGTGCAGGAGCTCTAACAGGGACAGTCAAAGCCAGCCCACCCCCTCTTGTTTACACAAACATCCTTTGGCTTACCAACTCTGATTGCTCAGCAAGGCCATGTGGTGGCATGGATAATTGATAAACCGTCTGGAGAAAGCTCTTCCAAATCACTTCTGATCACTTTCTCCAGCTGACTCTCACATTACAGGACAATCCTGCCGCAACATCAGAGGCCACTGAACTACCAAGAGCTTTAAGAAACACTCTGCTAAAGTTATCATTCTTGAACATCTTTAGAGGTTTTTTTTTTCTTCCACATATAACACTCTTCTTACCACTGAACTCAGCACGACGTCTGTTCTGTTAGAATGGGTAAAATTAGCAGGGATTTAAAAGAATTGACAGATGCAGCTGAGGAAGATGGAGCCAAAAATCTGCTGGAGGGTTACAAAAGCTGTGGAAGAGAGCAGCACTGCAGACTTGCACCATTCTTACTTCTTCCTTTGAGCACCTATGTCTGACCAGCACCAGCAACGAGACCCAGAGCCAGCAGGACCCCCATTAAGCCCACAGTGGCACCCAGAACCAGGGGAGCCCCACAGAGGTTACGCCAGATTTCGAACCCCACAAGATTACTGTGAAAGCCAACACCAGCAGACACTCCTGTGTTCGGGAGGAGGTGCTGGAGGCACGCCAACCCTATGAGCACATCCTCAGCGCAGAAGGATGCCCAGGGATTGACTCTTCCTTAGGGTGAAGTCAGACACGGGTAATTAGTAACAGGCTTGGCAGGAAACATTTCACATGCCAGCAAGAACCGTGCCTGTGACAATGCACTCCTGGGGAGCTAGACGAGAGGCAGCCCTTAGACCGGAGCTGGAGGGGAGGCTACAGGTCGCCATGGAAAGGGACCAGATCCTGCAGCAGACCTCAGAAGCCTCGTAAGCATCTCTTGGCCCCCACGCGCCTCTGATCTGCTGCACGAGATAAATCACACAATCGTGGAAGAGAAGAATCTGAATTTTTAATGAAAGTCATGTGGATGCAGCTGTCTGATCCCAGTCTGTTCCAAGTACTCCATAAAAGTCAGAGCTGGCCCATCCGTCTTGCTCTCCTTTCACACCTGCAGCCCCGGCTGGAATTTCCTGGAGCTGACGGAGACGCAGGGCGGACGCAGCACGCAGCGAGGACACATGCTGGCTGTGTGCTGGAAGGGGCTGGTGTGCTCACAGCCGCCCCAGATGTTTTGAAAGGAGGAAAAAATTGATTCTCCATACAGCAGGTTCAAAAGATGAACTTATGCTCTTTTGTATTCCAACCAACGATCTGCAATTGTTTACTGCTTCTGAAGAAGTAGCGTTACAAAACCCTTCCCTTCTTCCAGCCTCTCCTGCTCCTTGCATAACAGCTCCTTCACACAGCTTGAAGACTCTGAAGTTCAGACTCGCTTGCCCACAAGTTTTTGCAGTTTAGGTTTTGGTAACTGGAATGGCCTAATAGTGAGCATCACTCCCCCACCCCCAGCTAAAGCTTCCTTGGTATCACCCAAGCCCTGAAAAACTTTAGCGCAAGATAAGGACAAGGAGAATTTGTGCAAAAAAAATGGATTTTGATTTATCTTTTTGTTTCTGATCTCTATTTTTCTTTCCAAAAAGCTGTAAATGTAGTACTCCCTCCTGCCAAAGAGGTTGAGATACTTGTTGCAAGTCCTTGAGTCACACAGAAAACCCTGAAAAACTGCACCAATGACCCCAATTAATAGCCAGACCCTAAACTTCCCTTCTGAAGCTGTACTTTCCGGGCCCTCCAACTCTGCCTGGAGTTAAATGAATGCCCCTGGTATCGTGATGGGGCCGACGCAGACACTGCAAGCGCCACGAAGGCGCAGCAGCAACGCACAGAGCAGCTCCGCAGAGACCTGCTGTACCTGGGGAAAGGTCTGTAATAATGCACGAGGCACAAGAATTCTCAGTGTCTCCAAGCACCAGCTGACCACCCTTGCAGCATGGAAAAGGAGTCATCCCCACGGGATCCCACCCAGGGGCTACGGGCCACAGATGCTGTCCCTGCTGGCCCGGAGGCTGGTGCTTGCTGTGCTGAAATGCTTTTGGATTCCCCCATAAACGACCCCAAAGGCCACCCAGCAAACTGGGTTTGCTCCACCAGCCCTTGAAGTCTCATTAAAAGCCAAATATTGCTCAGCCTAAAGATGGAGAGCTCAGCATGGATTTTACTGAACGTTAAATCAACCAGCAAGCGTAGCCAGCAAACTCTGTGGCACTTTAACTTTAAATAATGCAATAATTATTGAATTTCCTTTTTATAACCGAAGTGCTGGAATGTAAACAATGGGGCTGTAATTGCAGGAAGGGGGGATCAATAGAGGCAATCGTTTTCAGCCATGTTAATTGTAAATACAATTGCTCCAAGATGTCAGCCTCGTTCTTCTCGCTCCCAGAATCATCCTAACGGATGACAGAGTCCAACTTTCCCATTACAGCTGTTCGTTCCTTTAAGAGGTTCTCAATCAGGTCTGATCAATCTGTCAAGATAATGCATGGAGTAAGTAAGACTCTTCCAAACACAAGCTCCCAATCAATAGCCCGGACCTGCTTAATGAGGAGGGGCTAAAGCCCAGAGGGAGGCAACAGTCCCAGCTTCTGCTTGGCTCTGGCAGCTAACTTCTTCATGTGGCCTTGCTAAGCTGATCAGCTCTTAACAAGGACATTGTTTATGCAGACTGTGATGAGCAGCATCCCCACATATTCACAGTCCCCAAGGGTCAGTGGGCAAAAACCGACAGAGATTAACGGAAAACAAGAGCCAAGAAAGGTTGAACTTGTATTCACACACACCCTCCCCCTTTCTAATTGTGCAATAGACCTGAAAGTACTAATTAATCATTCGTTAGAAGAGATCCCTAAAGATGAAAATCTGTGAGAGCACTGAAAGCGTAAGAGCATCACTAAGATTCCTCCCATATGCTTGAGGAAGAACAAAGTCCACGGTAGAGCCTGCACTCGTCCAGCTGTGTCGGTCATCCCCTTCCACCCCAGGAGAGGCATCAACAGCCAGAGGAAGCACGATGGCATGCCAACTGGAAACCTCCCAGAGTGAATGTGGAGACACGAACGGAGTTAGGTAGCAGTCAGAGATGCCATTCTCCATCTGCATTATTTAATTCTGGTAGCACACAGGTACCCCTTGTACAGCTGGACACTACACCATGGCTGGCTTAGCAGCCAAGAAGGGAGAAAAGAGAAAGATCTCACTGCACCTGGGTGCCTTCCTACAGCCATGAAACTTTCTTTTCTCCCACCGCTGTGATAAAAGAGCTGCAGTCACAACAGATCTACTCTTGCAGCTATAACTTTCGAGAATTTTCCAGATCCCTGAAATCTTCGCAGCTCTCCCCAGGGAGGCACAGGCATAAGCACAGCTATATGTGGAGATGAATACAGGAGTGTGCGTATTGATCTTGCTAATTATAGTGATAAAAACAAAGCAAAATGAGAGTACATTTCCTATCAGCTGTTCTGAAAAGCGGTGCCCTCAACCTTGCGTGTTCCTGCTCTGGCCATGGCTCCTGCTGCAGGACGCACGACAGCCCTATGAGTCTGCAAGGACATCCACTGCTACTCACTTGAGCACCTCTGACAAACACAAACCCAATACAAACGTCACATGAAATGTACCCTCCTCTTAAAAGTGAGGGATGTCAATCATCAGCCAAGCTTCACAAAACAGTTTCTGCAGAGAAGGGCATTGGTTTGGGGATGGCAGGGTTCCATCTGGAGCCTTGAGAGTTAACCAAACCCTGAATTGATGACATTTTGCTTCAGGAAAATGTAGTTTTGTCGCTTTTTATTTTCCATGGATACTGTCATCCCTGGAGAAATCCCTGGAGAAAAGCTGTGCTTTATTTTTAAAAGCAGTGTCTGCAAACTTGTGTATGGACAGCAACAGGATGACGTTGTAAAAACAGCAAGAAAATTTCTGCCACAACTCAGAAACGTCACCGAGGAGGTCAGGTCGTCCAGTCCACTCTGTTCTCAGTGCTAGGGACAGCCCAGAGCTGAGGAATTCAGGGAGCCTTATCTTTCCCAGGGTTAGGAAAAGAAACAGGAAAAGAACAGCTGAATGTGAAGACGAGACAGTAACCAAAACCAGGCGCAACAACCCCGCTACCCAGTCGTTTTTCTTTTTTAACTTATTTTGTACATATACTTGAAAATAATAAGTTCAGGGTGAGTTGTTAAGCTGTGAACACTCAGATGAACTGGAGCAGCCTTTGAATATGGAAAAGCACTAGATAAAAGGCAAATTATATAATAAAAAGGACTGGGGGGGAACCTGAAAAGACAGCAGGATGAAAATCTGTTGTCCATATTGTAATTATATGGCTGTTGAGTGATTGAAAAAGGCTTTCCATAACACAGAACAAGACTAGGACTATCTGTACAGGTGATGTATTATTTCCTCCAGTGGTGATAGGAATGATCCATATGTTACACTGCGAGGGATCTCCGAGGAGGCGCTGCCTGTTTGAAGGCATGGCACGTAACACGCACTGGGTCTTGTGTTGTTAACGCGGCCCCAGACAACTGCCCAAACCCTCTCTATATGTGTGAAGAGAATTTAAGAATTTTAATTTAAATGGTATTTTTTTTTCCCCCATATTAAGTCTTTCAGAAAAGAAACCACTGCTCTCCGAAGGAAAAGCTTGAGGACTGTTCTGCACTTGCTCTGCTCCTCCCCACGTCCCAAAGCCGAGAGTCACTGCGTGTGCTGAGGAGCGGCACAAGGAAAATCCTGCAAAGAGGGAAGTGGCCTGATGAGAAGTGGCTCCCCTTATGTTGAGGGCTGCCAGCTCTCAGCACACAGAAGGACCCACGAGAGGCTGGGTGCCCCCTCCAGTGAGCACTCACCAGTCCTTTCACATTCTGTCTTGGCTCCAGGTGCCCCAGTGACTGCAGCTAGAACCCAGGCAGCAAGTCAGAGGAACGCCGCGAAAGCCAGGTCCTTCCAGAGGCGCTGCAGGGACAGGAGGGTGCCACGGCCACTAGCCCACAGGCAGAGTTCCCACGAACACACACACAGCAAGGGGCCACTGTAATAATGCTCCATAAAACCATGTGGGAAATTGAACCAGCTGCAGAAAACCACACTGAGTTCACGTTATTTAATAAAATACTACAGACACAGATTAACTTCCCTCGCCCAGTATTTATTGTTTCATCTATCTCTAGAGAAGTTACAAGCGCTATGATAGACTGAAGATTTCCTTGTTTTCATATAGCTTCTTTATAACTTCCTACAGCAATGTACCACATTGAATCCCAACAGATAACCATACAATAACAACAACAACACACAAGACAATTTTTTTTAATCCTCTCCATAAATCGAAGAATATCAATATCAAAGAGATGGATGGCACAACCTCGCCTCACAAAAGCCAACAAGGACGCATTTAGGAACAGACTAAGCTCATTCTTTGCCCAGTCTTCACAGAAACATTTGTGAGAAATGCTTTCCACTTTTTCCAGTCTACTAGAGGACTCCATGTAACCTTGGCCAATGAAAGCTGCAGCTCTGTCCTCCTGCCTCGCCATAGCACCCCTACGACACAGAAACACATACCCCTAGACACGAAACCATCAGCCCTTCCAGAACTCCACCTGCTGTGGCATATGGCAGGTCATCAGGATCATCACCAGCCTCTGCTCCCTTCTCCAGCATCCCACAGTATTGACTTTCTATTCATCCAATACATCCAATACCCCTGACTGAGCTGGGCTTACAGGGTCAGCCCAGGACATGGATGAGTCCTGGAGACAGACACAGCACTGTCTGCACTCTGAGGATGTAAAGAGCTGCTACAACAGAAGGAAATCCAGCCAGCAGCAGCAGTGGTGGCACAGCTGTGACAATCTGAAGATGGGGCCGACGCAAGGATTTTCAAGAGCAGATGACACAGGAGGAGGGAGAACCAAAGGAAGGTGCAGTGAGTTAATATGACAGAGAACAGAAGTGGAAAAAGGAAATATATAATATCCCTTGAGGCTTGAAGGTAAAGTGAAAACTGGTAGGGCGAGACTAAGCCAGTGAAGCTCTCCCAGCTCTTCTCTAGAGGTGTAGGCTACAGGGCTGGGCACCAAGCTGGGCAGCCAAGATTACACCCTTTGATGCAGTTCTTGTGCTACAGTAAACCCAAAACACGAGGACAGGAGCACCATCTGATTTCAGACAAGCACTGTGAAGGCAAGTTCATTAAGTGTCCGTGAAACACACAAACAGAACACAGAGCACCATGGAAATGCCCATGAGAAAATAAATAATTCTTCATTCAGTGAAAGCTTTGGATTGTACTAGACAAAGCCTGGGGCAATGTAATGAAAGAGGAAGATAAAAAGAAACGGAATAATTACTCATTCACAGAATGAGGCAAGAATCCTACTGGAAAAATATGTATGGAAATACTTATAATTAAAAACTATAATAATGCCTGCACACAAAGGACTGAATTAAGGCAACCTGAAGTCTGGTATTTTCTATGTTTAAGATGGTTGCAAAGGCTGCTACGAACTGAATGGACACTAATGTATCTTAAGAATTGTGTATATAAATTCAGGCAACTATTCTATGCCCCACAGCACTGAGCCACCAAGTTCTTGGTGAGGAGAAGCCTTCAAATACAGCCTCTCCTAAATTAGAGAGGAAGATCTCCTCAGTCCTTGAACAGGCAACGAACGGTTCCTAGCACACGTTTGCAGGCCTCGTTTCCACCAGAAAGGACACATCAGTCATAGAATCATCTGGGCCGGAAGGGACCTCCAAAGGCCATCTAGTCCCACTCCCCGCAGTCAGCAGGGACACCCCCAACTAGACCAGGTTGCCCAGGGCCTCGTCGAGCCCCACCTTGAATGCCTCCAGGGAAGGGACCTCAACCACCTCCCTGAGCAACCTCTTCCAGTGCTCCACCACCCTCATTGGAAAGAACTTATTCCTAAGAACCAATCTAAATCTGCTTTTCTTCAGTTTAAACCCATTGCCCCTTGTCCTGTCACTGCAGGCCTTTGTAAACAGGCTCTCCCCATCTCTCCTGTAGCCCCCTCAGGTACTGGAAGGCCGCTATTAGGTCTCCCCAGAGCCTCCTCTTCTCCAGGCTGAACAACTCCAGCTCCCTCAGCCTGTCCTCAGAGCAGAGGTGCTCCCAACCCCCTGATCATTTTTGTGGCCCCCTCTGGACCCACTCCATCAGGTCCTTGTCCCTTCTTATATTGATGACCCACAACAATTTGCAGCAGCAGAACTGTTTGGCTTTTGTGTATTACATACATGTCCTCCAAGAAGTTCACAATCTATGAATGGTTTAGGTTTGAAGCTCTACATTCAGCTGCAACAGGCTCTGAGCTTGCAAGACTGCCAGGAACATGGGCAATGTTTCTCCATAATCCTGATGGACACTGGTAAATGCAATGCCACCCCTCCACGACACCCTGAGAGGCCGGGACTGGCACAGCCTCCCATCCCTGCTGTGAACTCTTCCAAGCCTCTCAGTGGAAAAGGTCAATATTTTGTACCAGCAGCAGGTCTTCTGCCTTTTATTCCATCATCATGAGCCAACGCCCACACAAGACATTGTCCTTATCAGAAGGGCAGAAACTAAACAACCTGCGTTTTGTTGCCACAAAAATAAAAGCGGGCAGGGCTGCAGGGAGCTGGGGAGCAGCCAGGGGTTGTTGACAGATCTGGTGGCACTGCTGGTACAACTGTCTTAGCACCACGCAAACAGGAAAATGAACCTGAAACAAAAGGGACAGCCTGAGATATCTGCTTTGCCTTCCCTAGCTGTCAGTCTTCATTCCTACGCAATTTAAGACCGAGGAAAGACGCTGAGGCACGCGAGGAGAGCAGGAGCCGAGGAGAGGGGCTCCGGGTCAGAGCATCGCTCTCCTGTGCTCTTCCTCGCACCGGCTCTGGCTGCAGACTCCACACACTGGCTGGGGCTTTATCCAAAGGACAAGGTGGGTTTGTGCAGCTCTGAAAACAAATGGAATTTGCAGCTAAAATCCTTTACCTACCCTGTGTGCTCCAGTCTTGATGATGAACATAAAATAACCCAAAGTTTCCTTCACATTAGTAGAAATACCCCACGTGATAAACTTTTCCTTCCCCCATTCTTTTTCCTTATCAGTTTCACGACAACATGAAAAGACACCAAGAAAACTCCCAGCAAAAGCTTTGCCAGCATAAAGGTAAGGTGTAAGGGCTTATTTGACATTAAAATGTTATGGTGGTATGCTGTGTTTAACCCCAAGATGTGCATCCTGAATTAAAGAATTGCTCGAACAACTAAGAAACAGGCTGCTGCATCCCAGGGCTGCGGTGGACCCTAATACACTGAAAAGTTGGGTCTCCAATTAAATGAACTACACACTTTTATGTGTCATTTCTAGTTTCATGCCCTTGGTACAGGGTAGAGCCAGGTAAGCCTTACAGTGAGATTTCATTTCAATTTTTTTACCTCATCCATGAGAAATTAAAAAACTTGAAACATGAAACTTCCCATAGTAAAGGTCTCTTATCTTTAGGAAAAGCCAAAGCAACATCCAGTCCTTGCAACCTGAAGCTAAACAAATGCTGACATGAAACAGTGCATGTATTTGGAACAAGGTCACTAGTTAACTCTTCAAACAAACGTATACAGCAAGTTATCCCTTACCTAGGACTTCCTAATATGAGATTTTGTAACTGAAAGCAGAAGTTTGAGACATAATTCAAGATACAAGGTAAGATACCACACCTTCTCTTAGAGTTGGACTGTAATGGCCCCTCCTGGGTCTTAGAAACAAAGAACTCTTGCATCATTTTGCTGTCTTAGCCCGTGGCTCACACAGCATTGAGCACGACCCAGCGAGAGGGGTTTCAGCGCCTGGACATGTTTAGATTCCTACTGAAGGTAAAGCTCCAGCTTCCCAAATTCAAACCTGCTTTCTTTCAGTGCAACTGTAACACTGATGGTAACGTTTGTGTAAAATTTCCTGTATGCATCTAAAACCTAATTCAATTGTAGTATATTTCTGTAGAGAAATCTACAAGAGACCAGAATTGCTCTGAATATTAGTTGCAGCTTGTCCCTCCAAGAAAAACTACAAAAATTGAAAACACAGAGCTTGCAAAAGTACACTGAAGCAAACAGAATAAAACCGGAGATGACAAATGTCTCTGCTCTTCAGTGTTCCCTTTGCTCAAGTGTCTTTGCATCCACTTGTATTTGCCCTGTACAGGTACAGAAACTCCTGGGAAAAGCCAGGCACGGTAATTATTTGGTTTAGCAATTCTGGATCTGCAATCCACAATGTAAAGTCTGTAGAGACATATGCAGGGTAAATCATAAATACTATGAAGGCAGCACTAATCAGCATTAAGAGCACTTACTGACAGCTGCAATTCAGAAATAAAATGGAAGCAGCAAAATCTTTTTTTGGGGACCAGTGTCCACTCATGGCAGGGAAGTGTGAAGAGACGACAGATTTCTAAATCCTATTTACTAAATTGCATATATAACTCTATTTACTCTAGTAGCCCTAATATTCTAATTTCTGTGATCATTCTAATTTCTGGGATTAACTTCTTTGCAAAGATATTTGCTTAGGGTTACCGTATGCTATCAAGAGGCCAATATGCGGGGTTTGTGTCTTGCTAATCCACTTGCCCAGCCACACTTATTTTAATAGGTCTACCTGGGCAATGCAGTGCATACACCAGAAAACCCAGGTAAGTCAAAACCAAGAGGTATGAAAACAGTAAAAGCAGGGTTCTTACACTGTGGGACTACAGGAAACGTGCACAGGCAGACAGAAGCTGTCTGTAACACAGACCCTGTGATACTAAGACACATAAATCGCCCCCATCTATGTCAAAGCATGCTCAGGAATTACCCTCTGGGACAGAAGGTCTTCTCCAAGAGACTTCTAGCAGAGCACACACCTTGCAATGCAGCTGATGGTCAAAAGCCAAAACCATTCAAGAGCACTCTCCTCCTTCATGCCTTCTGCTACAGGCATCGATCCTGGGTTTATCAGTGGGTATCACAAGCAGGTACACTCTGCAACCACTCACAGAAGTACAATCATGCTTCTAACATGACAGACCTGTACGCAACACCCCCGGAGTTACAAAACAGCCCCACAAACGCCATGGGTGTCACAATTTAAATCAGCAGTTCTCAAATTAGGACACCCTCAGGCATTTTGCTGGAGAGGATGCAAGCCATACCTGAAGGGAGGAGAGCTCCCAGCTATTCTTTGCTCTTCCACTTACCCTGCCTAAGGATCCTCCTTCCCCTGGCACATCCATGAAGACTACAACTCTTTGAGCCAGTTTCAAAAAGAAAAGGATAGTTGATCCAAAAAGTCAGGACCTGCTGAATTAGGATTTTCTCTGCAGCACAGGCTGGGGGACAGCAGGACAGCCTGATGGGGACAGGGCTGCAAGGAGACCCAGCAGGAACCTAGACAAGGGGACAGGGCCTCTTGCGGCAGTGTGATCCAGGTGGTACCCAGAGGCTTTGCCACAGCTTGAGCCTTCATCTACAGCCTCATGCCACACAGGTATTTGATGTGATCCTGTCTTAACCCCCTCACCCACACAAGCCCTTCCTGCCTCTTCCTTCAACCCCCTTTACTGTTCTGCTACTTTTAGCTAGATCCACCTCCCAAAAAGTTTTTGGCATGACCCTGCAGCTCCTCTCCTACCGGCACTCTCTTTTTTTGCTCCTGACCAAGGAGCCGACCCACACCCTGACAGGAATCACGAGTATGAGCTCAGCCTGGTGCCACCACCCTGGTTTCTGCTGCTGGCCCAGAGACACCAACAACAGGGAGAGGAAAAAGTCCTCACCCCTTGCAGACGTGGGGAGCGCTCACCCTGTGGAGGTGTGAGGCAGGGAAGCAGCCCCACGCAGAGGGACCCCAGACGGAGGGAGGCTGGAGGATGCACCGGGACTCCACACGCTGCCAGCCAGGGGGTTCTCTGGGCTCCCCAGCCCCACGGCACAGGGGGAGCCCCGCCAGATGCGGGTGCTCCAAGGCAGCCATCGCTGCACATGCCTGGAGCTCCGGCGGCGGAGCTGCGAGACGCCGTGCCAGGCACGCTCGCTGCCGAGAGAGAGACGAGAGCTGTGCTCCTTCCCCACCAAAAACCCCGAGGCCTCCTGCGTGTACGCTAACCACAACCCTTTGAGAGGCTCGTGTATTTACAAACTGAGGCATGTTGAAATCAAAGGGGATACCATATGACATAATTCACATTAAAATGTCAACAGGCTGACAATTTATAGAGTCAATCCACCGAAGGTGGGGAGAACTAAGACGCGGTAATTGTTTAATTCCCGCTTAAACCAACAGCAGCTTTACCTTCAAACGCGGTACAATGTGCAGGGCCTTTCAGGCGTGCTGTCAGCCAAGTGATGCCAGCCCCTGGCGCCCGGCCAGGAATTAGATAACAGCGTTAACTATTTATAAGCACTTCTCACCAGCTGCGAGCAGGGCGCGGGGCAGGGGGAGGCGGGATGCTGCAGGAAGAAAAGCAGCTCCAGCCCACCCCACAGCAAATATTTGCCGTCACCACAAGGACAACCTCTTTTTCAGGAAGGCACAGTCCCTCTCGTTAGGGCGCCCGAAGTGCAGACCCCCAAGCCTCCACAGCCGTGGGTCCCATTGCCACAACTCACCAAGAGCCTGGTACACCTTCTCCTTGGGAGGGGACAACACCGGGCTGTGAGCTCTGTGGGCACCGGCTAATGAACCTGCTTGTACAGCACCTGGCACCGAGTGGCCCTGACCCTGGCTGGGACCTGCAAACACCACGCCAGCAACACAATGGAGGTATGAAGTGCCCCCGCCATAAATTAATTTAGGGCACACGTGAACTTTTTACCCCAGGTAGATCGCAGCAGCTTTGCCCGTATCAAATATATTGTGTCATTCTGTGAGACACGACACCTGGGCCACCTCAGCTGGCTGACATTCCTTGCCCACAGACAGGCTGCTGGCAACATGTCTTGCAGCCTGCAATAATGCATAAGGAAGGCATGGGAGAGAAATATGCACCACTGGGAAAAATTTTACCTGGATAAACCACAGCCAATAAATTTTCTATAAATGCCAGCTAATGCTGGCCCTTTGAGAGCAATGGGAAGGGACTGCGAGGACTCCAGAGTCCTCTGCACAGACTTGCTGTCTGTACATAAACAGTAACACCTCATTCTCTCTTCTACCTCATTAACTGAAACGCATTAAAACAAGTGTGCATTGGGAGCAGAAAATGAGACTGTTAAACCAAGCTGATATAATCCTCATCAGCTGTGGGAAATGAGAACACATCCATTATGCTGAATCAAGTGCGCCAACTGTGATTTACTGATAATGTTAAGACCCCAAGAAAGATGCTCTTCCCCCTCGACTCTATCTCTCCTGCTTCTCCTACACAAGGCAGTTCAATCCGCCGTCCGCAGGACCATCTTGTGTGTCATATCTGGAGCACTGGGGACACTTTCTCCGTTCCAGCAGCCACCCTTCAGGCACGGTGCTGTGGGCCTTGGTCCAGCACTGCAGACACAGTGTTGTACAAGTCTCCTGTGCCCACAGGGTATCTGCTTAGTAAGAAGCAGGGAACCCTCTGACTCTGCTAGGATGAAAGGGGAGTACAAGGCCAAGGCAGGCAGCAGAGCACACACCCAGAAATGGGACATTTCAGATTCACAATCTCAAATTGGGACATACACACACAGTGTGACACGGTGTTTGACAACGGCAGGGTTTACCTTGGGTGACAGACATGCTGCTGAGGTGTTTGCACCTTACCTTAATGTTACCAGCCAGCAGAACAGCACAAAGGGGAGAAAATACTGCAGCACCTATGTATAAAACCACCAGCACTAACACCACCACATTGTTACGGGTGTCCCTTAATCCCCCAGGCTGGGGATCAAATTCAGCAGGAGACCGAACTGGGGGACTCTCAGCAGTACTGACCTTCAGCAGCAAGGGACCAGTTCCACACAAGGGCAAGGAACCACTCCCTTCTCCTGGGGGGCAACCAGGACTTGTCCCCACCCTTACAAGCAAAGACTTGCTCGAGATGCTGAAGAAACGTTCATTTTTCCTTACCCCAGGGAGCCAGAGTAAGGGAACCCTCCTGATGGCACAGGAGCTGCTGGCTGCGGGAACCGGACAGACCACATTCATGTCAGACAGATGAGCGGCTTCAGGCCTTCCACCAGCCTTGGGTTTGAACTGCTGACCTTACCGGAGCGGCTCAGGTTTCCAAATTCTCTTTCCTCGCGCCAAGAGGCACTTCTGGTACAGCAGGGATGGGGTCTCCTCTCCCCGAAGCCTCTCCCTCGCCTCCGTACTTAGAGCAAGAATGTAAACAACCACTTCAATACTCACATCTGCTATTTCAGAGTTTTTAAACCAAACATAGCTATTAAACAGCATTTCTCTCTGAGTGCAATCTGCTGGAGGCTCTCTGGGACTCCTTCCTCTACAGGAACCTCGGGGAGCAAACAGGACACACCAGGCTCTAAACTGGCAGCTTCCAGCAGCCTGTACAGGCATTTTGAACAGGGTCCATGAAGTCTGTTTAACCAGCATGATGTGTGCAACAGAATCACAAAGAAACAGGCATTTAAAGTGACATCTGTTGGATTAATTAGCTGTGTAATTAGCCTCCCCTCTGTGGAGATAGGCTTTGTTACTGCTGCCTGAAACTTCCCCAGGTGATTTTCTTTGTAACCATCATTCTCCAAGCATGAGAAAGAGAGGAGTGGGTGGGACAGGACTGTAATGCCTGCTCGGAGAGGCAGGAATAAAGTCTCGAGGCCATTAGGCAGCTGAAGGGAAATAAATAGCAGCAGGTCAGAGGACCTTAACCTCCACATGGACATGGTGAAACCCAAACTGGTCACGTGCATCAATCCTTGCAAATTCTGTAACCGTGGGCAGCTCTGCACGAGGAATGAAAGGAAAGGATAAAATTCAAATTTTCACATTCTCCCCATTTAGATCAGATTCTCCCGCATCAGGTCCCTATTCTCCCCACCTCGTGAGCCCCTGAGCTGACCCGGGGGAGGTCAAAGCAGGCTCAAACAGCTGTGCCACAAGGCAGCCACCGCATTTCTACCCGAGCTGCTGCAGCCTGTTCTGCTGGGCAGAAAAAAATATGAACTAATGCTTATGACAAAGAGAAAACCAGGATGCCGGGATTAAGTGCACTCCACTGATGATTCAACGGCCAAATAAAGGTACCTCCTTAGAAAACCACCTCCCTGCTTTAAATGCAGAACAAGAGAGCGAAGAAAGGAATAAGGGCGTTCATTTCTGGTCTCAGGAAAAAAGCAATATAACAATGGAGCTGTACGGCAACTCCAACATAAATCAAACTAGTACCTAAGCAAGCATTTGTACTGCAAGTTGATCCTAGCAGCTTTTCCATATCGTGATACAACATCCAGCCCTAATTCCTCACAGCTCATGGCAAGGGAATGGTTCAAAATATGGTAGCAGGAAGGCAGTTTTGGAGAACAATGATATAGCACTGTGAAAAATCAACTGACTGCAACACCTGCTTATTATCTTTAGTTTGCACAGACATGCCACGTCCCTGCCAGAGCCACATGAGCTGGAATCTGCTCCTGGTAACACATCGCCAGCACGCTGGCTTACTGCATCCCAGCAGAGGGATCTGCAAACTCTGCAAAGGTAATGAGGGACAAACTGACACCACTAAGCCTTTAAATAAATATTCACCTACCAGACAGCGGCAGCGTTTAAGATGCTGCCCTCACCTCCCCAGGGGCTGGCAGTCCCTGGGTACTGCCTGCACAGCAGGGCACAGCCCGGCTGGACCACAGCTCCACGAGCCGGCTCTGGCCATTTGGGCAATGGTGTCCGCGAGCCCAGCACACGGAGCCACACTCTGGCAGTGGGACGGGATGGGATGCTCACACTCTGCCCCACAGCTCTGCGGTGTGGGTAGCAGTTGTTGGCAGAGAGGCAAAGTAACCTGGAAACATGTATCTTCAAAGAGCTGCAATGAGGTTTACCGGAGCTTGTCCAACCGTACCTAAAGGCACAACTTTCAGAGAACCTGTTGCACAAGTGTAACTTATTGCCTAATTTGAATTGCAGAACTTGATTGCAGACATTATAGTGCAAGGCCAGAACTTTTAGGACTGGCAAGTAGGACCAGAAGAACATTATGGTATTAAGTTATGCATTATGCATACATTATTTATTGTAATTTAATGAATTCCCTAAGAGATACAAACATAGAAGCTCCCATACCACTTGCACAGTAATTTTGGGGACTTTAACTGTTAGAAAATTTCATTCAAAAATAGCTCCATTATCTCAGGAGAGAAGACAAGAAAGCCCCTTGTAGCCTGGTTGCCCTAGCCCAGCCTAACAGAAATCAAGTTCACGCCATGTCACATGGAACAGGTTGGGGAAAGCACCTTATGGCCTCCTTCCCAGCTTGCAAATCCACCTACTGCTAGAGATGGATGTTAATGAATGGCCATCCATTATTTAATAAGCTTGTCGTCAAAGAGCCTGCAGCTGCGCTGCTGTTACCTGGCCAGGACTGTTACTCATGGTGCTGAGAGCCTGACCCTACCCCAACTAGGAGAAGGAATAAAGAGCATTTCCCAGGTCTTTGAGTCATACTACTCAAAGAGAAACACGACGGCCCAGATGGGAGCACAGGATTAATCTCACACAGGTTGCAGCAGACACTGCAGGGCAAGCAGGGGCTTACAAACCCCACACCGCAGCTCCACTCATCAAATTTAGTCTCGTAGAAAACTATTCCCCCACCTCTGCTTCCTGCTCACTCCAGCACTCTTAAACTCAGGCTTGTTCCAGTCCTACACGCTTACCTTCAACTAAGCGTATCAGGCACTTGCAGGAAATGTTGGGATAAGACCATAAGACCCCTGACAAACACATTGGGATACAACCCCTGACGAAGAGGCCCGTTATCTGTCTTGGACAAATCTCATTCCAGCTCTCCCGACTGGAGCTCCCCATCGCAGTGCCGGAGCTGCAGGCAGGAGAGTAAGCAAATACACACATTCTGCACACCAGCCTGCGCTCACAGCGGCTGATCATCCAGAAAAAAAATTCAGGTCTTTCAGATCCAGACCAGTATCTCCGACACATTCACCCTCCACACTGTCCTCTGCAAGAGCTGCAACCTCCCACATCTGTACAGGAGGGACAGCAGGTC
Organism: Gallinago undulata; assembly: GCA_026546715.1. NCBI lineage: Eukaryota > Metazoa > Chordata > Aves > Charadriiformes > Scolopacidae > Gallinago > Gallinago undulata. Next base: position 45,678,392 of record JAOTQQ010000063.1, on the reverse strand, counting down.
CCTGACAGCTTACACCACCACTGCTAGAGCTTCTGTCCACAGCCCTACATCAGAGCAATGACCATAACCACCTTGTCCTCACCTTGAAAGTCTGTACAACAAGCATCATCTGAAAAGGGAGAAATTCCTGCTTTGAAATTTAAATATTCATCCACAAGTTCTAAAATTACTGGGATAAAAAAAAAAGAACCATGAACACAGACAAAACTGCCATCACACAAGGGAAAAGGTCATACAAGATTCACACTGCTGCCTCATCAAAATGATGACATCTTGTGAGAGAACAGCTGAGATCCAGGGCAGCTTTGCAAGACCGTTCTTACTCCTCGGTGCTCAGCCTCTCCCCGCCAACCCACACACCGCAGTCTTGGTGAAGCAGAGAGAAACCAAGCCCAACCAGCTCTCTGCTGCTGCTCACAAGTGACTGCTACAGAAGCTGTGAGAAATCATCAGTTCATGCAGGTTAGGACAAAAGCTTGTCAAGGCGCGTTTTGGTTGTTTGGGTTTTTTTCTTGGTTTCTGTTTGTTTGGTTTTTGTTTGTTGGTTTTTTTTTTTTTTAACCCATTCTCACAAATATTTTGAATTCTAATTCCTGTTTGACTTACATTATACAGCTTTTAGCTATATGTTTTGGCTAACTCCTAGCTCCTGCTGTGGTGATCACTTTCTCTTCCAGTTGCAGTTTGCCTCATTTGTTATTCAAGTTGCTTTTACAGGGTGGTTTCTTCACTAAGCTGCTGGTGCATATGGCTCAGTATACTTACTGGAAAACTGTTGAAAGAAAAATCTAAGTGACTGAAATCCATAAATAAAACACACAGCAAGCAGTGCTGTGTATTCTCAATAGTTCTGTTTTCAACCCTTTCAAAAAGCATCATAGAGAAAATGTAAATTTTTTTGATCCTGTACCAACGTACCTTATTATTAAATATCTAAAGCAAAGTAAAAACCCACTTTAATGCCAGGGCAATGCGATGGAGCAATCTGTCACTCAGAGAAACATGCAGTCCCAAGAGGGACGCTTCTAAAAGGGTTAAATGGATAGAGAATGGATAGAGAGTGTTTTTTGTATTAAAATACTCGGCAATCCCAACAGGGCAAAAGTAGAAAAGTAGAACCAGATCGTAGGGGTTCGTTCCTCCAGTAATTGGCCGTACTGTGAAAAACAGTCAAATTGTGTAAAAACAAATCACTGCTTGAATTTCTGGAAGCCTGGAAGAAGGCTGAGTGCTTGGGGCTTCCTGAGAGGCGCTGCTGGGGCTGGGGCGACTGATCCCCCGTCTGCAGAGATCAACCCGCCAGGCACCGGGTCCAGCTCTGAAACCCTTCTCGACTCAGGTTCACGATGTGTGCAGACCAGGGTGTAGTTCACAAAGCTTCTCCAGCTGCTAGTTCAGCAAAGCTCAAAGTTCATTCCAGATTTAAGCATGCTCTAGTCCTCAGAACTGCTTCAGTTCATAAGCTCATCTTTTATTATGAATTTATCCAAGACTAGAGGATGGCAGATTTGAATTAAAAGTTTCGGAGACCAGCTTTAAAAACAACTTTGTGGGGAGACTTAAATGAGTATTTCACTTGTGAAGCTGCTATTGGAATTTTAACTTAAGACCTTGTAGGAAATCAGCTAAAAATCCCCTATAGTCTATAATTTAAACAGGCTTCTGGCACAATTTCTGTTACTCAAGAGTGTAATTCAGAGCTCTGATGCTGCATCTGTAGTTCAAAAGATAAACTTGCAAAAATAAACCCAAAACACACAGAAGGCAGACAGTGAGTAAATCAAAGGTTAATACAGCTCTAAATCCCCTGTAACAAGCACGACAGACTCTTTGTGGGCAACTTCACCCTAGGAACCTTAAAAGGCAGAGATCGAAGGAAGTTTTTGATAAAAATCAAAACCCAAACATGTTTCTTTTTGCCTATGCTAAATCATTTGGGTATTTCAAAGCTGAATCACAACAGCTACTCGCAGCTCCGGCAACACCGAGCAGAGCTCTGTTGCACCCCTGCAGGGTCTGGAGCCTGAAGCTGGGCTGGTTCCAGGGACTGGCAGAGCCACCACTTGCTGGCAATGGCCAGGGTAGAGTTTTCTGCCATCCTCTGCGTGACACCAGACAAACCTCTACCAGCAGCTGCAGAAGGATGGACTACAGAGAGTGCTTTCCAAAATTCTGGTAGGCTGACTAATACTCACTGCAGAGAAAAACGCAAAAGACTTTCCACTTCAGTCTCTTGTATCTTGGACTCCAAAAGCCAAGATCTTTTATTTGCTTCTAACTGATGTCATTTATTTCTTGGTGTTTTCTTTTTAAAGCTTCAAAAGCAATATATTTCTTGAAAACTCTGACAAAACATAAAGATTTCCAATGCAGAAGTTCTACAGAAATCACCTACTTTCAGCCAAATGGTGGGATGAGTCTCAGCTCTTCCTTACTGCAGAATTATGGCATGCTTAACTCACACTAATCCAAAAAGGAATAGGAAACAGATTTTAATAAACTAGCAATTTCCACTAGCAGTGAAATTTTTGAAAGGGAACTTGGTAGCTCTAAACCAATCATTTTCTTGTACATAATCAAAGCTATCAGCTATTTGAGAACTTACTGTGCTGGAGCTTGTGTCATGATGACCATCTAATGAGCACCCGTCTGCCAGCTCCTCACCTAGCTGTCCTGCCTGCTCCCCTTTTTCAGTCTACCTGTGTGTTTGCTCTCTACAACATCCCATGGCAGTAAGATTCACGGGTAAACAATATGCTGTACAAAATAAGTGGTTTTTTTTCCATTTTAAACTTGTTGCTAATTGTACCAGGTGCTTCTTATTTTTTGTGCTAGGAGGAAAAGGTGAGCAATTGCTGCCTATTCACCTCCTTTGCTCCATTCTGGATCTGTGTCAAGCTAACTCCAAAGTCTATTTATTGTCTTCACACAAGTCACTCCAGCCAGCTATCATTCCTGCTACTTTCTCCAGGCTTCTAGCTTTTTTAATCCTTCCTACAATGAGGTAAATTGAATTGAACACAAAATTCAACAATCAGGCAAATCAAGGATTTACATAGTTCCCAAGTTTTACCCTTGCTTTTCTGCTTGTCACTGATCATTGAGTTACTGTTTTCAAAGAGTCTGGGAGAGATTCTACATCTCTCTTTGCAGGAAGATCTTCCTATTTTGTCTCCCCCCTGCCCCCCCCCCCCGCCAATGATGGGAGGAGCAGGGAGAGAAGCCCAGACATCCACATTAGGGCTGTCTGCCCTCCATTCCTCGAACACTCTGTGACACCAAATTTCATCTATCATTTCCTGTGAAAGCATTTAGTGTTGTAAAATTCTTCTGCAACTGTCATCCAGCTTTACCTCTAAGCAGTCTACATATTTTACTGTATAGCAGATTTTTAAGCTTGCTTTTTACTTCATTTTCGGATCACTTACAAACATAGAAAAAAACCCCATGTACCTTCCTAATCTTTCTTCTCCGTTTTTATTTTTTATTTCTCATCCTCCACCTCACTATCAATTCATGGTCCTCTTCCCCCAGTGACAATAACCACATCTTTGCTTAAAAGCTGTTCATGAAGAATCTTGGCAAAGACCCTACGAAACCCACTGCCCATACGAACGCGACCAGCGCTGCCTGTAGGTTGGCTGACTCCGTTAAAGAACTAGCAGTGCTGGGAGAATCTTCTCTTCCAAAAAGTCTGTTTTTAACTCCTTCTAATCCATACACCTATGAAGACTCTTCTTATTACAATTTCTATCAGTTTGCTGACTTACTGCTGGTAGTCACAGGCATACATTATTGCCAAGAGTCTGCCATTTCATGTTCAGGTTCCTGCAGAAGTCTTTAGTCCCGGTAACCCCAGTGACTCTTTCCTTCTCTGCTACCTCTGTCAGAGACCACCTCTGGGATTTATCCTATGTAAAGAGGCATCCTTCAATTCTTCTCTGAAACACAGGCAAGCAGAATTTGCTCCTTCCCATACTGTGGTCCTTCTTTCCTTTTCCTTTTTCTACCTCCCCTTGAAATACTTTCCTATTTAATCATGTTGGACTTTCTGTGGACTTTGGCAAGGTTTCCCCCCTGTTCTGTTTTCAGCTTTTTCTCATGGGTAGTATATATTTAATACAAGGACCTAATGTGGTTTTAAGTAAATCCTCTGTGACCTGCACACATCACACCCTTTTAATTTCTCTAGCAGTAGCTCACCCATTTTCATGTAGTTTTAACTTCAAAGCTAGATATTATTATGGTAAATGCTCTTTTTGTCTATTTCTACTATGGAAGGATATTGAATTTGATCGCGTTATCATTCAGTAACTACATCTAATACAATATTCTATGCATCATCTAGGATGAAAACCTTTTTTTTGATTTTCCAACAAGTTTCTATAAGTTGGCACTTAGAGCCTCTAGAAGCCCAGTCACTATATCACACACTGCCATGACACTTTATCCTGTTTATAGCACTGTAGCTAAAAATTGTGTCTCCTATTGCACTTTGTACATTGGAGGCTGTCAAATTTCCCCTAACTCATCACAACCCCCATCCTGGTCTGGTAACTGGTGACACAGTCTTGTATATTCTTCTTAATTGTGTGATGTAAATCACTGCTGGGGATTCTATGGCGTTTTACTGGAGATAAGGAAGTTAATGCACACTGTCACCCCAACATTCTCTCACACTGCAGTGCCCTTGGGATTACCTTCCTTTCCATCAGCCTTCTCAATTGCCTATTTGACCAGTGTCTTCATTTAAGGCCAACAGCCCCACTATAACTCTTCGATTAACACAGCATAGAACATATGCTTTTGGTTTTGGTCTGTCTCGTGTACTATACTTAACCAGAGCCGTCAAGTTTGGCTCCCAGACCCCAGCGCAGCCCAGCATCTTGCTGCAGTTACTGCAGCTCAGCCTCTCCGCTCTCAGAAGACACACACTCTCATCACACCTGCAGGAAAGGCAGGATGAGACACACATCGCTCTGCAGTGGAACTGAGAACTCCCACCACCTTCTGCTGGGTTTGTAGCTGCACCTCCTGTTTTCCTTTTGACAGGCCATCTTCGTTTCCTTCCAAGTCAGCATAGACCCACGAAGTTTCATCACCACTAGTATCTTAAGTGCTGACATTAAAAAGTCATTTTCCTGCACACTCTGCATCTCCTAGTTAACAAAGAACCTCTGTGCAGGGCATCATGTAACCCCAACCCTCTCCTTCAGACTCCCTATTCCCTAAAAAAGTTAAATCAGCACTTGGAAAGACTGAAAAGGAAGACACTGAATGAACTCATTGAACGCACTCATTTGGCAGTCTGGCCAGCAATGTGTTTCTTCAGTGCTTCTTTGTTTAAACTTCTTCTGAGTTGCAGGTTTTGAACTAGAGATTTTCAGGAAGTTGTAGGAAACGTCCAAACTTGGCTCTCGCTCCAGCAGATTAATTCCTTCTGGAAATTCCACCTGTGCAATAGACGCCGGGAACTCGTGCCCGACCTCTTCCAGATGTGGGGAACGCTGCTCTGCCTCAAGTCTAGTCTAGTCCTTTGCGGTCACGAGGAGACAAGACTTAGCTTCTGTTACAGCAAGCCTGCACTCATAAAGAGTTTGAAGTGTCTCTGCCTCTCTGCTTACAATCGCCAATGTAACATCCCAGCCCCAGGCTCACCATATTCATCTGGCTGTCCTAGCTAAGAGATGGTCTTCAAACCTGTCATCTGCCTCAAGCCCATCCATCCACCTCAAAAATTTAAGCAGACATGTTTACAATGCTACTTTTGCTTGCCAGGTAGTTTCTCAGAATATCCAAACCACCAACCACACCAAGGAGATAAGCAGTCATGGTGAGAGGCACAAGTACCGCGTTTCCCCAGCAATTGCAAGGTAAATAACAGGATTTGCAGTTTAGTTGCAGTATTTAGGGGGACCGTAGGGATTTGGGGAGAGCATAAGAATAAAGGAAAGATTATCAGACCCTTCCAGTTTCTTGTCATCAGCAAGGACCCCGCTGCAGCATCCCTGCCCCCCAGCACTGACATGGGAAGAGGTCCCATGCAAGCTATTGCAATGTGCAGGACGAAGATGGCAGCAGAAGACCAGACCTTTTCCTCCAGCAACTGGAGCATTGCAGGAGAATTAAAGGTTCACCAGACTACAAGGCTAACAGTGTCTCCAGATCACATTTTTTGGCAGCAAGTAGCATTAATAGAAGTGGCTCTTCGGCAATGCAAGCAGCCAGTAACATGTGATTTAAGAGGAAAATGGCAAAAAAAGCAGAATAAGGAGGATTGTGTGTGATAAGCCTAGTGTGCGCTCTCACCCAGCAGCATCTGGAGAGGATTTTCTCCAGCAGGCAGGGAAGAACTCGATTACATCCAGTTAACTGTGCTCTAAACTGATTATGCATGTGCCAGGCTAATGGATTACATTAGCAAGAGGAAAAATAACATCCAATCAATCTCAATTTACTGCAGACCACACCAAGGCCTGAGAGAAGAGAAACCATTCTGTGAACTACCCCCACTCCCGCTGCATCTTTTCAGCTATCAAAAGAGACATGGCATTACAACCCCTCTGAAGACGGGAAGAATTGCACTCAAGCTTGCTTGATCCATAGACAGGTTTTTCCATGAAGTCAAATACTGATTCCAGCTACGTGGGAGCAAGACTCTGAAGTCAGCCACCCGCTTCCCCCTGCTACAGGTTTCACGTAGGCATACTAGAAAACTAATATATGGACCATACAACAGACTTCACTACTCTGAAATGTGTTATTCTCCATCTGGTGCTTCACTGCTTTCGCGTCAGAAAGAACGCAGGGCTGTAACAGCTCTGAGAGCTGCCCAAGCCTCTTATGAACCTGAAAACTGACAATTCCTCTTCGCCTGTCTGAGGAAAGCATTTCAGGAATCTTTATTACAAGCATCTACGGCCCTTCCCCAGTCTGACTTTGGTGGGGGCTTTTTACTTTTTTTTCTTATTTTTTTTTTCTTCCCCCTTCAGAGAGAATTCCAGTGCCCTGATTGTGTCTTCCCCAGTAAAAACCATTGTAGGTGAAAGGTCTAGACAAAGAATTTTTAAGCCTTTGCAACATATATTGTAGAGAACAATAGTATGTATACTCATAAAAGAGTTGTTTGAAAGCTCTATTTTTACCCCAAATTGAATTCTGTAGACAGAGGACATCTGATTCCTCAGATAGCTTTTAAAAGACTTACTGGAACTCTCCTGCCCCCAGTTTCCAAGCTGATTTTACTCTCTTGGGTCTCCTGCACATCTGAGAGCAGAGGCATATATGTATTTTTAGAGCCAGACACTGCTGTGTTATGCTGGATCCCAGCTGATGATGGTAACAGCAATCGTCACAGCAGTCTTGGCCTCAATAGTGAGCTCAGCAGAAATGTATTCCTCCTTTGAGCTGTTCCCCATCAGCTCCAAGGAGGTCCATCAACCATAGTTCAAGACAAAGCTTCTATGATGCTCCTGGTTGTCTCTTTACTGTCTGATTTTGCTGGAACTGCTCATTCCTAAGGAAAATCCAGGAATTTTGAATTCTAATGTGACTGCACTATGATGTGGGTGGGCAATATAGTTCAATGCCATGTTTTACGTTCCCATTACATAAGGAAAAATATTCAAAGAAATAAGTAAGAATCACAAAATACAATCTGTGTGTATATATACATCTCTCTCTATATATAGATAAAATAATAACACAGTATTTGAGGGAAAGCAGAAAGAAAAGGATGAGGACAGAAAGAATACAAAAAAAAATCTGAGAGAAATGAGAAGACAATGAGTGGGATAGCATGTGTGAATGGAAGGTATGCGGCTGCTTAGATTTATGGCAATTCGTACCTGATTGTTCATACTAAAGCCATTATGGGATGATTAGAGAAAAAGGTGAAGCTTTAAGTCCAGTGAAAATCAATAGAAACGTCTGGAGCAATTCTACTGCACGAGTGAAAGGACTATTTACTGTATCCGGAGCTCCTCTTGGGTTACAGCCCACAGGGTTCAGGCCAGCGAGGGGAGGGGGTTGTGAACGAGAGAAACAAGTCAGGAAAGAGAAAATGGTTATAAAGAAGGCACAAAATGAGGGAGGGGGAAAGAGCAAAGAAGATGGCAGTCAGCAGCCAAATATACTGCTGTGGATGAAAACCTGCAATGCCTCCAAATACAGTCTGTCCATACACACAGTACACGCATGTGCACACAGGCTTCTCTTCCAGCCTTCTCCCTTTCCCAGTCTCAAGCAACACTTTGCTTACAGATCCCAGCATTAACACACACACAGCATAAAAGCACAGAGACAGCGGCCCTCTTCCTCCATCCCTCCCCACTCCATCCATCCAGCCTTCTCAGTGCCAGGATGAACACATTTCTCTGACAACAGCAAAAGCCTTCAAGTGCTCAAGAAGAATCTCATATGGGTTAACAAAGCGCCTTCTAGAAAAGAACCAACAAAAGTGTGGCAAATACCACCTCACACGATGTTTTCAACAGTGATTGTTGAATTTTTGTGCAAAAGTATCATGTATATGCAGTGCTGTAAGACTTACAAGCCCCCATTAAAGCATATCAACATGAACACCCCTTGGTGTAAGGCTTTAACAACCACAGTTGTTATCAAAATACAGAAGAACTGTACCACGCAAGTGAGACTGGGTCCTGCTGGAGAGATCCGAGCAGCTCATCTCCAAAGGATCCCAATCCACTGTGGTCCAAAATAGATTTCCCTTTGTTCCGGCACTTGGACAATGAAGGAAGATGAAGCAAAGCCAACCCTTACCTTATAGAGCTTCAGGCTGGCCTCATGCCTCGAGTTCACTGTGTGAAGACGCAGCTTCTCTAGACTGTTGGTGTAGTAGTCACAAGCATTGCATTTCAGATGTACTGGATTCCCAATGGCCACACACTTCAGCCTCCACTCATTGGCCTTGCCACCCTCCTTGATATGTGCTACCAGCTGGTACTTCTGCACGTGCTTGTCTGTCTTACAGTGGAGTTGGAAGTTTGCCTTGAGCTGTGTGTTGTAGCGGCACAACTTGCACTGGTAGGAGTCCCCCATCACTGCCTTCCACTCGTCTTCAGGGAGGCTACGCTCCACATTCATGTGGAGGCCCAGCATGTCCAAATTATCTGTAGTGAACTTGTTGCACACAGCACACTGGAAGAGCTTCAGCGATGGGTCATTTGTTTGCGTGAAACTTTCACCCAAGTTCATTAGCTCCTCAGACACCAGCTGTCCACCACCTAACCGCATGTCCAGGGGGATCTCTCCACCCACTGCACGAAGGAAAAAGGGGAGAAAGAGGTCAAAAAAGTGGAATTCTTTACTTGCCGGAAAAGAAGCACAGAGCAGAACGTACACTGCTCTCAGTGCAACTCCTGCACCCACCAAACACCCACTGAAACCAAGCATAGCTGTCCCTTTGCTTATTCCTCTGCACTGCTGGTCAGTGCCAGATCTGCAGAAAAAAAAGCAGTCACAGCTGGCATGTAAGGCTGGAAAAGGTCTGCAGCAGCCCTCGCTACCCACCCTCTGAAGAAGTATACAACCCTCTGCCCATGAAACGTAGCAACAAAAACCCTACAAAGTTTCAGAGGTTGAAGAATTCCTTAGTACCACACTGAAAGTCTCTGTGGTGGTTTCAAGAACAGCGTAACACTTTATCCTGGTTTTTCTTGCCTACCTAGAGAAGCAAGAAACGTTACCTCGTACATTACCTGAGCACAGTCCCTGCTAAATAAAAAAAAGGCCAACAGTGACAAGTCCCAGCGATGGCAGTATTACAGTTAGGTCAGCGCATTGCCGTTGGAAGCGGGCAACGGTGCAGAATCTGACAAGCACAAAAAACAATCTGAAAAGTGCCACTCCTGCACTATTAGATCTCATCTCTTGTCCAAGAGTTCAAAATGGTGGACAGTCTTCTAAAAACAGTGTTGACAGACGGTCTGTATGCCCAAGGAAAAGACAACCACTATTAATAACGAGAGTGCAAGAGCATGTCGAGGAAAGCCAGCAGGACACTTAACTGTCTTTAAGTGTCAGATCTACTCTTCAAACCAAGGGGTGAACTCTATTTACTTACAGTAAGTGAATGCAGCAAGCTCTGATTTACATCAGAGCACTTTGAAGACGTGGGCAGGGAGACTTTCTTTTTCTGACACTAACTTTTTATGCCAAAGCACAGAGACCAACCACCAGCCTCTTCTTAGGACCTTTACTCCACATTGCTCTCCTTTTCCATTTTTAAGACATTTGTGCTTCTTCTGCTGTTTTTTGGTGTTTTACCTTGATCTTACATCGTAGCTCAACTTAATCTTATTAAGGGAACCTTCAGGTCAACAGTTACCCAGTCAATCAAAAAGAGAGATTTTATTTCCTTAACTTTTAGCTTCCCGTGTTTCAACCTGTTTGCTGAGAAGCAGCCAACCCTGGGAAGACAGTAAAAGTTTAGGCAGAACTTTTCTGAAAGCATATAACCACAGGAGGTGCAGACCACAGCTCTGGGCAGCGTACGTGCTACTACCATTCCTGCAGACATGCAATACCCCGAAGTTCATTACAGCCCTAAGCAGGACGAACTACAGCTTACAAGACAACCTGAATGCCGAGTTTGTCAGAGGAACAGCACCTCATTTTCATCAAGCGTATCTCCTGCTGATACAGAGAAGAATTGGTTGGAGAGGGGAAGTCCCATCTGCATGCACTGCCAGGAACCTGTCCTTGCATCAAAGCAGTCAACGATCTTTTTTCTTGATTTAGCTGCTCACTAAATATCTGAAGAGCAGGGAACCACTTGCCCTCCCTGTTCTGTATCTCCTAACCATACTGTTTTTTTCTAAGCATCTCTTCCAGGCTATATCCCCAAATCCTCTCTTTGAATTAGTCTCACCTAAACACATCATGCAGTAAAAACCCAAAAGCAGAATCTTCTGAATTATTAATATTCTCCTCAAACCCAGTTTTTGACTGAAGTCTAAAAATGGGAAATATCTGCTTTACTTCTAGCAAAGTTCACAGAGTGTGTATGAGTCTAATGAGCTAAGATTGTGTCAAGTGCTTATTGACATGGGAAGGGCCTCCCTCCATAATCCTCAGCTCAAGATTTGCAACCATCAAGTGTACAATTCACAAATCACTCTCCAGACAAGCTCATATACATTAAAAGCCTTATTATGCACTTTAGGAGGCTTCAGTTAAAACTCTCCCAACTTGTCTGATGCCAGCTGCCCTGTGCTTCAGTAAGGAGAGGCCATGAGCTCCAAAAGGGCGCCTTCCAAGAAAACCACCATAGATGACACTGTAACTTTATACTAGAAGCTATATTACAAATGACTGTCAAGTACATCTGTTGGCAACTTGGAGCTATTGAAAATATGCTAAAAAAGATTGTGTCCCTGACCTCCCAAAGATGCAAGCTGGGACACCACGGGGGGCAGGGGAAAGAAGATAATTAATTTATAGTCACTTGAGTTCCTTCATTTTCTTTTTCATTTTTTTTAGTATCTTGTGGTGTTGTTCTCTCATATGACTTTCATGTCCTTCTGGACTACTAATAAACTGTACTATGAATAGCTGAAGGAAAGGAGAACATGCATGAGACCAATGAACCAGTAATGGAGCGCATCAGTAATAACAGCGTCAATGGAGAGGCAAGGCAAGGGAGGGCAGAGCGCAGCACAAAGACAGTAGCCGAGAGGAAAGCAGGTAAAGTGGCAGATTTCTTTCCATGTACTTTCTCAAGGCACTGGGAAAAATTCCACATCTGATGCTGGGGGTGGGCCTCCCTTCAGCCCAGCTCTCACCCTACAGCGCTGCAAAGTTCAAAGACACCGGGAAGCACGTGGGCACTCCCAGGGGCTGCTGCTGGCCCTGGGTGACAAAAGCCGCTTGGGGGGAGGAACCTAACGGGACCCGACCCTCTATCCCCACTCTAACTCTTTGGCTAAATTGTTTGGGACAGGGTGTGCCCCCACCATGCCAAGCACAGTGCCAACACGAACACGATGAATGCTCCTTGTCAAGAAAAATGCATTTAGTAGTTCATTTTTAAATGTTTTTGTCATCTGATGAGAGAAATAATCTTTTCCCTCTATAGCCATTCTTCTCTAGTGTAATAATTCTCATCTGGTGAAGCCTTGATTCTTGTATCTCATGGCATCAGAGGAACGGTTGCAGCTCAGTTTCTTCAGCAGAGGAACACCACCCCTTCCAGCAAATTCAGCACAATTCTCAGAACTTGCTTACCTTTTCTTCTCGGGGCAACACAGCACGTAACAAGCCAACTCAACATCCACTTTTGAGAGCGCCAGCAGCCGATCAGCCCCTCTCACAAAGCCACCCACCAAACTACTCACACCCCTTACCAAACCAAGGGGAAATCATTAGGCAATACTGTTGTAAAGATGCTTTCCACAACGAGAAGGAACATTTAATGCACATCAGCAATAATCCATCCATATCTATTGTTTTATTAGCTCCCTATTAAAACTCTTAAAATATGTACCAGAAAAGTAACATATTTTCCCAGAATGAGAAAAAGTTTCCTGGGTTAATGCAGAAGAGAGGTCTCCACTGTGTGGTCTCCATCCTTGACCACCACACAACCCATCATGTTGTGGCTCCACTACGCAGTGGGCCACAAAGAAGGGAGGGATTTGGCACGCAGCACCAGCACGAGGGATTTGCAGTAACTCAAATGCAATCCCTCCCTTACACACGGACACGCTGGAAAACCCTTCAGCCTCACCTAGAGATGGAGCCATCGTTGCCATGGGATTGGCGGGATCGAGCTGGAATCCACCCATCATGAACTGTGCATCTGAGGAAGTGCTGTCCATCTTCAAGTTGGGAAGGTTCATGTTCTGCGCCAGGTAGTACTGGTAGAGCTCGGCCTCGGCGGGGGACGGCAGGCTGCCGAGGCCCAGGTGCCGGTTGTGTTGGATTTGGGACATGTTTTGCTGAAGCAGCATCATGTTGTGCATGTGCTTCTCACTGGTCATGTGAATCCGAAGGTTTCTAGCTACGTTGGTCTCATAGTCGCACACCTCGCACCGCCACGTAGGTTTGGTTTTTGGTTTGGTGGGGGAGGGGGCCCCACAGGTGCTACTAATGTTGGCTGCAGCGGCCGCCGCGGCTGCCGCAGCCGCCGCCGCCGCCCCAGCGGTGTGGCTGAAGACTTGCTCTCCCCCTCCGTTCTGCAGGTTTTGCATGTTGTTGAGATGCTTGTCGGACTGCATATGAATACTGAGGTTGCCTTTGGTAGTAGTGGAGTAGTTACAGACCTCGCAGCGGAAGGGCTTGTAACCACAGGTGTAGCTCTCACCCCGTGCCAGCCGCGGGTGTGGCTGTCCACTTTTGCAGTAGACGCAGGAGCCACCCGGCTCGGGATGTTTCTCCTTCATGTGCGCCTCAAGCGTCTGCTGGTACTTGTAGTGCCAATTGCACTTGGGACACTTGAGTGTCTTACATGAGTTGCGAGAATGCATCATAGTCATGTGGCCACCCAGCGACCGCGAGGAGCCCAGGACCGTGTCGCACTTTGGGCACTCCACGCCGCTCCCCGAGGGGCACTCCCCACCCCCAAGTTCACAGAGGGGGCCAGCATGCTGGTGATGGGAGATGTAGCTCCCGTCCTCGCCCTCCGCACTCTCATTTGGTTCTGGTGCTGTGGCATTGTCTTTATTGGCACTTTCATCGATAAAGTCCAGCCTCCTGCTGCCCTCTGCCACGCTGGCTCCGCCGCCCTCATTGTTAAAGCTTAAGTGATTCCTCCTGTTTGCACCATCAAAGACAAAGGAAGAAGCAGAATTAGAACTAGTAGAAGTTGTGCCCCGCGACAGGGTCTGGAGCACGTTAGGCATTAAGGGAGAGTTAGAAATGCTTTGGTTTGAGAGAGCAAGGTCCTTTTTGCTGCTGCTGCCGCCTGCCACAGCCCCAGCGTCCTCCTGGGGCCGGTCCTCCAGTTCGTCCTCCAACTCGCTCGGAAACAGTCCTTTGCAACCCTCATCATCCTCATCTTCTTCCTCTTCCTCCTCCTCCTCTTCTTCCTCCTCCTCCTCCACCTCCTCCTCCTCTTCTTCCTCCACCTCCTCGACCGGCTCTGCCTTTTCCGAGAGGCTGTCCTGGTCGCCCCCCTCTTGCTTCTCCCCCTCTGCCACCCCAGGGTCCTTCCCCTCTGAGGATTTGGTGGGACTGGAAGCCAGCGGGCCCAGGGGGACTGAGGTAATGGGAGTCTTCAGGGCCGAGCTGGTCAGCCCGCCCAGGTTGAGGAGCGCGCCGGGGGCCAGGACGCCCGACGGCGGCTGCTCCGCTCCGCCGGCTGCCCCGGCCTGGAGGGCCTGCTCGCCTTCCATGCGAATGCCACTGAATTTACCATAAAAACTGTGTCCAGGGCCTATGAGGTTAGCTGCGGAAACGAGAGGGTGCTGAAAGGTTTTGTTTTTTGGTTCCAGAAAGCTGACAAGGGGTTCCTTGTCTTTGCCTATCCCTTGGATGATAGCGGAGATGTTCTTATTGCTAAGAATTTTCCGCTCCTCCTCACTCAGAGTCATTCGGTGGTCGTGCACCGCGTGGGTCACGAACGAGCGGACATACCCAAAGGAGAGCTTGCACAAGAAACACATCAGGATGGGCTTCCTCTTCCCGTAGAGCACAAAGCCATCGAATTTGGACAGGTCCACATTGTTGGGAACATCTTTGGATACGCAGGAGCTTTTGGCAGAACCGTCGCTGTTCAGGTAATCCTTGTTGCTTTTGTGTCGCACATCGAAGACGCGGAAGCTGTGCAGGACGGGGCTGATGCCCGCCAGGGCTGAGGTATTCGGGAAGGTCTGGTCTGAGCTCTCAAACCACTTCCCGAAGGATGAGGCTATGTGGAAGGTGTTGATGATCTGTGGGTAGACGGGAGCGGCGGTGGAGGGCTCTCCCTGCTTGGGCAGAGAGTTCGGGAGCAGCGAGGGGAGAGCCCCGCTGCCGCAGGCGCCCCCGCTCTGCACCAGCTGGCTGAGGCTCTCCACGATGTAGGCCGAGCCGTCCGGCTGGTAGACGATCTCGCCGGCCAGGTTCTCCACGTCGCTCTCCTCCTCCCCGTCCTCGCTGCTCTCGCTCCCGCTCTCCCCCCTCAGCGGCGGGGGCGGGCGGGCGCCGGCGCAGCGGTGCTCCATGTAGCTCTGCAGGCCGGCGAAGGAGGCGGCGCACTGGCCACAGCTCACCTCCTTGCCGGCGGGCTCGGTGCCGGGGCCGGCCGCGGCGCTGCTCTCGGGGACGCGCTCGGGGAAAGGGACCCTCAGGCTGTCCAGGGGGCCGCGGCTCTCCGCCGCGGGCTGCTCCATGCTGCCGGCCGTGTCGGGGAGGTGGGCGCTGTTGAGATCAGTCCATTGCTGGTGCTGAGGGATGCCGCACCCATTGTCCTTCCCGGGGATGACGGGCGAGTCACAGCCTTCCATGGCAGGGCCGGCACGGAGCGCTCATTGCACCCGGTACGGCTTGGACCTGCAGGTGGGGAGAGAAGGAGAAAGGCAGGTGAGTCATGGAGGAGAGACAGTTCCCGTAAAGACCCCACCACCACAAAGGTCACCGACACCGCTCTTTGGGACCAAATGGGAGACTGCAAGAGCTGGTGCCCCAAGATGGGCTCCAGAACCATTGGCCTGGCCTCGGGTAACACAATGCTGGAAACGAGCAATGGAGATACAATGGAAACAGGAACGCAAGAGACAAACCGAAAGGACCTGGAAGGTGGTGAAAACCTCCCGCAATGCCTTCCCTGAAGGGGAGCAGGCCAACTGTAGGACTGGCACTGCCTTCGCCAAAGCCTTAAGTCTTCAGAAAACAAACAAAAACCCAAACAAAAATTTAATAGAGAAGCTTTTGATGAAAACAGACTTAAAACACTTAAACGGAACAGTGCTGCAGCTTTGAAACTTCATAAAAATTGTAGTCTGTGGCTCCCTAAACCAGATGCTGTTATTTTCAGGTGATTCCCTTCTGTTAGCGGTTCAGGGAGCACAGAACCAGAGGAGCTGCAAGTGCACCTCCGTGGCAGACCATGAGACCCAGAGGAACTTGAAGATATTTCGGAGCAAGAGCGCTTGGTATGCACAGGAGATTTAATTGCTGTGTTCTGGACAGAGTTTAAACGGAGAGACGTCAGGAGGGAAACCAAACAGGAAATTCCAGATCTGACAAGGGTCCATCCTGGGGATCGGAAAGTGGTCAGCCCACCACACGCCAGGAAGCTCCCAGAGATCCTGCAGGGCACAGCCTCTGTGCACAGATGGCTTCCTATAGCCCCCAGAGGCAAATGGTGATGCAGGTCCTAGAGGAGAAGGAAGCACACCCATCCCGCTATTTCTACTCCACCAGATACGAGATCTGGAGAATTCCCACTGACTCCCAGGCAGCCGGTGAGCACGGGCTGCTGGGCATGGCCAGCACCCACAGCTCCCAGCCAGCTCTATCCCGTTCACTGCATCCTGCCAGCACCTCTTACGCTTTGATCCCAACAGAACCAGTTCAGCAGGACATGCCTCTCTACAGGTTACAGACCTCTGAGATTAGGTAGTGCTACCGTTAGGAGCTGGAGCATTGTAATGTAGACCACAAATCAGCAGGAGATTGCCACTTCAGCTGCAAACCTACCAAGAATCCTGCCTGCAAAGAAGCATTTCTATAGTTCGCTTCCTATGGAGAGCTCCTGCACACGCCATGTGGGAGGAATCACCAGAAGAAGTTAAAGCACTACTACCTCATCTGTAAAAGTGATTTTAACCCGTGGTCTACAGCTCTTCTCAGGTATACAGATAAAAAACAACTACGGAAAACAACTGAGGAAAAACTGTATGAGCAGAGGCCACTTCTCCATCCATGAACCAAGAGACAGCGAAAGACCCCTGCTCTAGATCTGTCCTCATCAATGGCACACAGTACTTTTTTGTCTTCTACCAACTAAATACAAGCACCACTTTGCTTGTCAGACTATTCCAAAACTGAATAAATTCTTGGGGAGAGTTTTTGCTGATTCTGGGTATAAGGGGCAAGGTGGGTTTAATTTAACAATGTGCTATTACTCGTAAGATGACTCGGGATTTACTGTAAATAATACATTTGAATTTATACAAATTATTTTAAGTCTTTCTTTAAATCTCTTCCATTTACCACAGCTTTCTCAAAGTTGCTCCTGAGCATCTTCCAAGCAGTGCACAGTGCTGGAGCTCTGCCCGGACCAGACTACTAGCCAGGATTTCCCCCCTCCATTCACACACAGCAGACCTGTGTACATACCAGCTGACACCTATGGGGTTTAAGGTCTCTCCCTTCAAAGGCTCCAGTCACATTAACAGCCTGCTGCCACCCTTCGTCTCTTTCACCAGAGACTATTAGTGTTTTGACAACCTGCACTGCTATCTAAGCTTTAAATATTATAATCATTGTTTGAAAGCATTTCCAGGGCTGTCTGGCCTGGTTTGAGCCCGTGAGACACGCAGGCCCCATGCAAGCTCCTGCAGAGCAGCGTGTCTGGAACACAGACAACAGCCCTTTTCCCCCACGCACCCACCTGCCCCGCAACTATGCCAGCGCCTGGGGACTCGCTGTCACAGACATGCAACCTGGACTTCAACAGCTGGGGAAAGAGAAGAAAACGTATGAAGAGAACTGAATATTTGCCAGAAGAGACCTGATCAGTTGCAAAGCTGGTGACATGCCACAGCAGCACTGAATGAAGCAGAAAAAAATGGAGCAACATTCAACATTATCTTTTTTTTCCTGCTTTCATTACCTACCAGCTTATTTTCCCTTACTACATGAAGCCATCCATACCTTCACCTTTCCTGATTTGCCTTATGTGTTCACACTTTCTCTTTATACTGTTTCCTACATAATTATGTATATGTAATGACAGATACCTGTACTTATATGCATGTCAGATGCACGTATGTTTATACATCTTCGCTTTTTCCAAGCGCCTTTTCATCGACACCAATGGAAATGTATCATTCCTGTGATACCATACACCAACATTAATAACAGTTTGTTAGAATTGATATGATCCCTCTAGGCGAGAAAAGGCTCTCTCTCCCTTATTCTCCAAATACTGTAGTTTCTTTCAGGGGTTCCTCATGCAAGCTCTTTAGGAACACCATCCCTAAACGCTTTTGCCTGGTAGTTCTTTTTATGGCTTCTGATGCCCTTTGCCCTGCCCTGGCAAGCCATCCACTGCAAAGGAAAGAAAAAGCTCTCCCTGCTAGCACCAGAAAGCCACCAGCCACCACCTCTAACAGCCTCCAGCAGTTAGAGGGAGCAGAGGAACGTGTCTTCTGTCTGTCCTCATCCCTGCATCAGCATTAATGCTCTCCTATACTCAAACACTGCTCCTGGGCCACGGGAAGCAGAACAGAACAAAAGCAAGTCAAATCCCTTTCACCCTGCTGACCTTCATATTGGGATTGTGGACATACTTGATAAAAGGTATCTGGGCTGGTTTTTTATGTCCTATTTTACTTCTGGTGAAGCTTGATAAAAACTATTTAGAGCTACCTGTGAAGGTAGAAAGTAATATTTCTCAAAGCAAGTGTGGCAAGGATGCCTACAGAAGGACACAGAGGAGCAACAGTGCGATGATCCAAAGCGTTCACACCCAGTATCACCACCTTAGAGCATTTCCAAACCCCACCTTCCTTGGACCCTATGCCATGCAGAGCTGTCTTTGTGGTTGCACTGGGAATAAATAGTGATTTGATTTGCAATAAAAATAACTCGGTGAACTGAATGGAATAAGAAAGAAGACTACCATAATCCTGTTGCCAAAAGGCACAGTTGTCTTAATCAGCCAGTTTTGCTTACCTTAGCTAAAATGACACTTTATCAGCGCATTGTAGCAGCCCTCATTTACAGCAGCTCTCTCCCACTGAACATTTGTCCTTAACTGTGTGTTTTCTTTAAATTGATCCCAGATCCTTCTGTGTTGAGGCTGCATATTCACCTTCCCACAACATGACATACTCTCTCCCCCTCACTGCTACCTTTTGCATTGACAACTGCAATCCAAATTAAACCAAAACAAATTCAGAATGGGTTGAAAAAAAATCTGAGTGACATAAGAAACGCCATAAGCCTTGTATTTCTGCCAAGAAAAGTTTTGGGAATATCTATGCAGACTTCAAAATGCAATGCAGAACAACAGCACCCCACTAATGCTTTTCAACAAGGAGTGTTCAGTTTGCCAGCACAGCCCCATGAAACCTGTCGAGATGAGATACACCTCGAATCTGAGCATCTCCATTATCAAGAACTCTTGATTGGCAGGAAGATGCCTGACTGACAGTTGGGCCAAAAGGGTTAGCAGGACTGATGGGGCGGGAGGGTTAACAGCCTGATTGTAAAATCAATGTAATAAATGCTTGGTAAGTTACAGGAACATGCGGGAAGAGGAGGCCGCGATTGATAAAGGACTGCGGCTTTGATGCTGCACTGGGGACTTGTTTATTGACAAGAAAGCCAATCTCTTCTCCCCGCCAGGCCAGGCCAGGCAAACCTGCAAGCGCTTACCAATTAATTGGTGGGCTTTTCTGCCTTGGGTTGCTTTAACATCTCTCCCCCCACTCACTTCAAGCTAACTGGCTGAGGAGGGGCTACTTTGAAGGAATCTTCTTTCTTCTCCCTTTCCTCAACATGGAGGAGCCCTTCCAGGGCAGGTGAGAAACCCACAGCCAAAACATGGACTGTAAGAGCCCCTGCACACAGGCCAAGACCCCACACAAACCCAAGCTTTTCTAGCCCGTTCAGTTCATCACCAGAGCTATTCCTGAGGAATGATGCTCAGGGAAGAAGAGGCACAGAAATATTTGTTTCTATTCACACAGGAACTGAAGATATGATCACAGATATCATCCCTCTATGCTAAAAGGAGTGATCTCATTAAAGCAAATGGGATTTTAAGCAGGAGTACAATGTAGTTATTAATTCACTATTATGGGCCCTGTACCTTCCCCCATCCCAGACCACCCCCTACGTGACCCAACACAGGACAAGAAGAGCTTGTGAGGACAGATGGACCTCTGCGCACTCCACACCTCCCATCTTCTCCCTACCCACCGCCCCCTCTGCTCTGTTTATCAGCCAGTCAATAAGAAAAGGTAGTTCTTACTTAAGGAGGCAGAAGTCAACTCGTCAGGTCGATCAGCACTCTGTCTGTAAACATGGTTTCCCGTAAAATCAATGAACTCCAGCTACAGAGAGAACAGCCTGAGCGCTGGAGACTCCCTGTGCTCCCACCGCCCCAGCGGCAGGGAAGAGCTCTCCCGGTCCCTTCTCCAGCCTCGCATCCCACCGCTGCTCCCACCACCGTGCTCACTGGGCCTCCGGCACACAGCCCATCCAAGGTCCCGGCTCCTTCCCTGCAGGCACGGCTGCATCTCACAGCCCCTCCAAGCAGATCTGGAACCCAGCTGGAGGAGTGTGGACACCACAGGGCAGGGAGTGCTCCATCAGGGGCAGGAGCAGCAGCCACGCTGGTCCAGAGCTGAGCAACATCAGACGGCACAGTGCGGACTAAAGCAGTGCAGTGCGTGCCCCATGCTTTCATCCAGAGTTTCTACTAACCACAGCTGGTGGTTTGCAGCCACGCTCTGTCCAGAACACAAGTGGAGTCAATCCCCGCGTCTTCCCCCGTCACCTCCTTACAGCCCCTGTCCCCATCATCCGAGGGACAGACATGCCATCTTACAGCAACGCTTCCACTGCCAGGGAGCGGCTGGGGCTAAACCAACACCCTCCGCCCCCCCGGCAAGCTGTGGGCTCCTGGGGCAGCCCCCGGCCCCCGACACCAGGCTGCTTCCCCCCCAGGGACGTGAGGCAGCAGCGCGGGCGGCAGGGACGGGAGCGGGAAGGAGGAGGGGGGTTCCTGCTGTTGCCCAGGCTTCCCGAGAATTAAATATGAACAGCCGTGCTGTGTAATTTTAAATTGTTAATTAGCACAGGGTTAATTAGGCGGCCCTTTCACAAGAGGCTGTTTGGCAGTAAACCAAGACTGGAAGCAATGAGGAAGGAGGAAAACAAAAGGAGAAAGAGACAGTGAGAAACTGTTCCCTCAGCTAATGACCCACATGGCACCATGAAAAAAAGGGTGCTGAGGACAGGGAAAAGATACAAGCAGATGCATTACATCCACGGCCATTACCCTGGAAGATACCCAGCGAGGCACCCCTCCCCCTGCCTATTCCCACAGCCGCACGGTGGAGAGAAGTGCTCAACCCTGTAATGAGCAGGGTCTGCTCCTTCAGAGCATCCTGGCAAGCAGCACCAGCTCAAACTCCAGCCAGCTCTTAAGCTTTTTGCCATGGCTCCACAAAAGATGTGGCTCAATGCAAACGCTCACAGTCAGCATCTGAACCGAGTGGTTCCTATTGCAGAAAACTGCACAGCAGCCTCTAAACTTTGTAAATACACACCTACCTGTTGTGCCAACAGACGCTCTATAAATCAATACCATAAATGCAGGCTGAGTGACTACCCTAGATTAGCTCCAGCACAGGTGCTGGTGATTCAGAGCGGAAGCGGAAAGGGACAGAAGCAAGGGACAAAGACAGCATAAGGACTAAAGGCAGGCTTAGATGCTCTGGGGACATCCCTCCTTACATGCTCAGCTTGGCCTTTCATAATGTCCTCAGAGGACGAAGCCTGGCAAGTGCTCATGCTCAGGTCAGCCAAGAAGCTCCTGTCTCAGGAATGGCACTCAGTGACACTCATTCCAGCCTAAAAAATAGGGACAGATGTACCAAAGGTGACCGAGCAGCCAAGTAAAATTCATAATCCCTACGACCAGGTATGTCCAAAGCTCCCAAGAACAGCAAATTTGGGAAGGGGGATGCAAGGCAATTAGCATGTCCGTCTGGAACAGTGACACAACGAACCCGGAGCATCAAAGCTTTCTATGTCGCTTCCCTGCACCTGGCATGCTACAAAGCACTCTCATAACACTTAGAAAATTGCATATGGAAAAGACATGATAAAAATCATTACCTAGGATCAAGAATTCAAAAATTAAGGAAGAGCAGAGCGTATGTTGCCAAAGCAACTTTAATTTTGCTCCTTTATGCATATGCATTATGATACTGTCTTTAATTACATGATCACACACAGTCTCACTTTGTAAGCAGGATGGTCACATAAGAGGGTAAAATAAGGTTGCATGAGCATGTTGTCACTTTATGAGATTTATACAGCAGCTGTTATCACATAAATATGTGGAAAATCACTTCCTAGAATAGAAAGATCTTTTTAAATTTCCTAAGCAACAAGGGCTTGATATTAAAGCTTGGTAGCAATACGGAGACGGTTTCAATTCCCAGTTTCACAAAATGCTTTTATCTACCAACTTAAACAGAAGCTACAGATTCCAGCTCTCTCCCATTCATTAAGGTGCCAGAAAGTAGTAAGAATACCTGCCAACCTAAGGGAAGTATCGGGGATTCTGCAGCAGGACTTGGAAGATTAGGACAGAATAGCAGTTATCAGCCAAAATCTAAGCATAATAGTGAATGCTTGAATAGTGAATAGTGAATGCAGGGCTTGAAGAATGATTTCTAGTTGGGGGTTTCCGTCAACATTTTACGAAGTTAGGGACTTGGGATTCCTCTTATGCAATTCCTAACAAAAAAAAAAACAAAAACAAACCAACACCTGAAAATACTGATATTTATTTGCCAAGGTCAACATTTTAAAGAAGAAATGATAAACTAATTTTCCTCTTTCACAAAGCAAGTCACATCTTGCACTTTTCCAAGCAAGACAAAATTGTGTTTTGGCACACACCTGATCACAGTGGAGTTGCCTCATCAACAAACACAGTTTGCTGAGTACTCATAACGAAGCATCAGTCTTGCCAAAGACTGAACAAGCTCTACATCTTCCTCTTTTGTGGTTAGACTTTACCAACCAAAAGCCCAAGTTCATTTTTGACTTCTAGAGTCTTTCTGCAGACACTGCACAGCACTGGACTGCTGTTTCCAGCTGGACACAGGGCTCTGTCCAACGCCATTGCACCAGGAGTGGAATTAGCAAGCCAAGTCTGCCTGCTAGTGGAAGAGGATCCGCCCAACATTGACCCACAGGTTCCAACACCCATTGACAAGAGTCCCAGGGCTGCAAGTCCTTATGAATCAGTCTGCTATCCCAGCAAAATCAAGAATTCACATGCCTCTGTGGAAGCCTCTGCATACACTCAGTGTTTTCCCTTCTGAGGGATTCTAGCCAATAGATCTTGAAGGGCACAAGGTCCCAGAAGAGGATGAGGTAGCACACAGTGGTCTACAGAAAAAAAAGATCCATCAGGCACCTCAAAAGGACAGGATGGTCTTCTCCCAGCAGGAAGACAACCACATGGAGGGCTTGCCTTTGGCAGCCGACAGCGCTCCAGAACTGGCATGCTGACAACACAAACAAGTGCTGCACTGCGCACGCTCATTAACGGGACAGAAAATGCAAGCACTCTCTTACACACGGGCTCACATGCATAGGCACAGCCAGTTCCTCAGATCTTCACAGGATCATTAGCATAAACAGCTTTTCAAGCAGCAGGAAGCAAAGGAAACGCTGAACAAAACAGGACTGAAAGCTGTAGGGCTCAAGCACTTGGCATGAAACTTAAGAGAAAGGGTCTCCTTGAAAAGGTGAACCCTCTACATTATCCACATTTTTTTCCTCTGTCCTTCACACCAGCTAAAATCGAGCCAATGAGAGTACTACAAGATTCAGGCAGCTTTTCAGAAAACATTTGGTTATGAACTATTATTCCAAGTTTGCTGATCCCTTTGAGCCAGCTACTGTACTACACATGAAAATATTTATATAATCATCAACCCACTGCCATTGAGAGCAGAGTAATCCAGAAGAGTGCCAGAGGGTTTTAAGTGAGCAGCTGGGGAAAAGAGCGTTTATTCCTCCAGAGAGGCTCTTTGCACTGAAAGTATTTTGTAGCCGAGGTAAACTAGCTTAAGTTGCATTTCTCTCTACAAAACAAAGCAAAGGACTTGCTTAGTTCATAAGTGACACAGCATTTATGAGCTCCCAGGGCATGGAGCTTGTTTTCAGGTCCTGCACGAACCTCTCTCCTCTTGTGTAGGACACCACAGAAGTTTCAGATTTTGTTTCCACATTGGTTTGTTTCAAAACATCACACATTCCACAATTCTGCAGTTGCGCAATTCACCCCTTTGCTCTAAAACCCCAACATTTCTTGTCAAATGCCATTTCCAGCCTATGTTGCTGCATAAATAACTATATTTGCATCTGGTTTGCCTTTTCAGTGCACTATTGTTGACCTAACTTCAAAACTACCAAAGAGCTCTCAAGGATAAACAGCCTCACTCCACCGTGTGGACTCTGCGGTCCCCCAAATAGCCTTAGTGCTTGGGGAAAAGGGCCTTACCGTTCCTCCCCTTTTGCCACAGCCTGAAGCTTGCCCTTTCCCCCTTCTCCAGTTCTACCCTAACAGCCTGGCCAGCAGCTTCTACCAGTAGGAGCTGCCACAGCTCTGTTCGGGCCATCTGGTCCCTACTACAAAGGGCAGCTACATCCCTAAGACCCCGTATCTACACCTACACCTACACCCATCTAACCCCCAGAGACACTTGTTAAGAGAGAACTGTCCCAAGTTTCAGACACCATAAAGACACATATAAAGGTATCAAAGATGGTATTTGCATCGCCTGAGCGGTGCTCCTGAATTCAAGAACGAAGTGCAGCGTTTATAGCAAGACTACAGGATGGAAACCACAGCAGCAACTCCTGGAAGCGAAGGATCCCAGCTGGCTTTTGAGGCTCTGCTGATGGCTCATCCGCCCCCCCCATCTTCCAGTCACTCCACACACTGAGCCACCCCACCCAGTCAGAAACGCTTGAGGCATTTGCACTCCCAGAGCCAGCTCTTACAAACTACCACCGCTAAGCTTCAACCAGCAATAGGACTTCAGGAGCAGACACGGCCAACCTCGGATGGCCCAGCCTGAAAAGCGAATGCTCCGCTGCTGGGCTGGGCTCTCCGAGCGGCACTTTTCACATGCAGGCTCACATGCCTAGGGAAGAAGCCCTGCCAACGCTTTTCCTTTCTACTGATTTACCCAAACAACATGTGCGTTCCAGACTAGTGTCAAGGGCCAAGCAGAGGGTAAGAGTTAGATTCATAAGTCGTGCAGATCTCCTCTGCCAGGGCTCAGATCCAGTCCTTGTTAGGAAACAGACACGCTGCCTGGTCCCGGGCTCAGTCGCTCTTTCCCACCCTTTGGGAAAGCCGACGCTTTGGACAAGGAAAGCAGGCTCAGAGGCATTAGGTCATTCAGTAACCATTCTGCTTGATGCTTAGACAAACACCGCGACTGTCTGATGTTAGTTCTGAATTACACACTGGTGTTGCAAAGCCCCATCGCAAAGGTCACCAGGATGTGTGCCCAGATCGGCCATTAGCGATTCGGTATGGAGTAAATTTTACTGGTCACAGCTGTGTCACTGGAAGATAACCTAAAAACCCCAGAAACCTAAACCAGGTAAAGAAACCTGCCAGTGTGACTGGGAAACCTTCCTATCTAGAGTGCCTTTTAGCAAACTTTTAGCAGATCCAAGAGGTCCCATATTCCTGTAAACAAAGCATCTATCTGCACACTCATCTGCTACCAGAACGGTGCCCAGCTCTAGACTTCAGATACAGTTTAAGTATTTCCTTTATCTGGTCAAAATGAACCCTTCCAACTGCAGCAACCAACAGGAGTCAGGAGTCAATAACTACAGGCCGCTCGATGGCTCAAAGTCTCAAGTTCATGCTCTCCTAGTCCCCAGGATGCAGCCACTCTATCAGCTGCTACATCCCTGGTACACTTTAGAACAAACACATCTCTTGTGAAAGTTTAACCATCTCACAAAGGAGAGCTGACACAGATTCAGATAAATACGGGTTTCAAAGCATGTGCCAGGTGGATCTGTGCAGACTCCCAAACTCAGCTAGGACTGTGCCATGATACACCTGGGAGGGATGCAGGCACCTTCAGGTGGGGGGAAGGAAGTTGTTACACACACTTCTCCAGACCTACAGGACTGAAAGTGTTACTCTGCTGCTCGGCCTCTTGCTAATTGTGGGTTTTATTTTTATTTCCTATTACCCTCTTGCACGCCTGATGAGATTATCTTACCGGAACTGACACAGCTGGAGGCTGTAGCCATACATGGAGCCTCTCAGGAGGCAATGCAATTTTATTTTCATTGATCAGAAATCAGCAGGGCAGTAAATGATGGGAAATTCCATTAGGAGAAATACTGGGCCATCAGACCCAACTATCTCGGTCTACCCAAATCCCAGAAAGTCCCATCTTTCCTTAAAGTCCCATTTGGATGCTGACATAGAAAGTCATCTTTCTTCCTCCCAAAATGGAGTGAGCTACTAACGTGATATACTTAATCGCTGACTGCTCTGGCGGAAGCGGAGGCAATGCTGTCAAAACACCCCCAAGGGTTCACTTAGCTGAGACGAAGTCTTTGGTGCAGGCAGCAGCGTCCGGCTCCCCCAGCTCGGCGTGAGAGGCTGCTGGGGTTTGATGGAGTTTCACAGCACATGCCCGATGCCACAGCCTTTGCTCTCAGGGGCCAGGGCAGGTGTGAGATGTGCTGGAAGGCCAGTGCTTCAGCCAGTTCCCCAGCCAGTTCTCCTGCAGTCCCAGCAGAGCCCGAAGAAGCCGAGGGGATGCCCAGGGCATGCTCCCATGCCAGCCCCGTTCAGAGCCCAGGTCCCCAGTAAAACACTACAACTTCGCTGCAGAGGGAGCAGCCTCCCTCCTCGGAGGGCAGAGGTGTGGGGCACACACTGCTCGGGGAAACCCCTCTGACAAAGCACTACACAACAGTGTTACAAGCTCAAACTCATCTGAGCCCAAACTAAAAAACACATTTCAATCCTCCTTTTTAAAATACCACGTACATAGAATCCACACCCAATTCCACTATCCTGGATTAAAATCCTACCATGAAGCTTCTCTGATTAAAAGCTGGGTTTGATCTGTTCTGCTGTTAATTTCGGTACATGCCTGGAGGTTGAAAGCAGAGCCCATTGCCCCCTGCGGCAGGACAGAGGAGCACCATCAGGAGAGCACGGGTTAACAGAAGCCGACCGCAGCACAGTTGTTAAGGTAATCAATACCAGTGAGATACTAAAGCAGCATAAGCCACATTATTGATTGCCAAGCAGATGATAAAACTGTTTATTATGATAATTGCAGGGTGCCTGCAAGATGTTCTTAGTGCTGTCTTGAGCTTTTTACAAAAATAAGAATTGCCAGGGCATAATAATCTGTCTGAAGCCCCTCTGAACCTTGGTGAGAGTCCTCCACACTCTACCTTGCCAAAGCTCAACCTCAAGCTCAAGCCTGAGGTCACCTCAAGCTACCTTCACCTCCAAGCTACTGCTTGGATGGAGAAGGTCACATTAGTAGACATAATTCAGAGACTATTTATCACACATACACCCCATATTGTAGTCTCACTCTTGCACACACACACCATGCTCAACTTTCTCTGGAGCATCCCCTTGCTGGGAACCAAGAGCTCAAATACAAACACTTTTAACTTTAGTTCTGGATCCTCCTTCCAATCAGCTGAAAAGCAAAACTCCTCAACTTCCTACTCCAAAACATTTTCTTCAGTATTTCAATTGCTTTTTTTTCTCTGCTCTGGACTTTCTACAGTTTTCTACATCCTCTCTAGAAGGTTTAATAGAATTTTTCCCTTCAGGGCCTAAATTATTGCCCAGTGCACTAAGAGTTCTTTCTTGGTTTAGGAGATCCACCTCTATGTACCACTGGGTATATCTGCACCCTGGCCATAACTCAAAAATAGGTGGCACATGGTGGCTCGTCAGCCTGTCACCAGAGGCCTGCAATATGAGCTACTGACCTACCAGCATAAAGCAAGACAACATTTAGATTCTAAAGTTGCTTCAAATACCAAAAAAGTTTCTCTTGAATTAAACGCAGTAACAGGCATCAACTGGCCTTTAGAAGATAAGCAAAACACAAACTGCCAGATTATATCTACTCTGGCAAAAGCATCAACTACTTCTCCATCAGCAGGAGCAGGAATGGAAACTATAACATAACCAGGCTCCACGTTGCCACCACTGCCAAATGACAGCTGAAAATGAGTTTAACAAGAGCTGAAGCTCCAGGGTTCTGTCAGCAGCTCTACGGGCACTAATTATGGAGTATGGGTCCCATTATCTCCCAGTACGGACAAGGCTCTGACAGCTTCATCTCGGTATTAACCCGAAGGACCATATGCTACAGACTGCAGGCAGTGCTCGGTGCAAACTCCATCGTTTTGGCTGGCTGCTTTCATGCAGTCCGGGTCACTTTCTCTAAGTAATCACAGTTGACATTTGCAAAATAAACTTTACACCAGTCAAAGCAATCTTACTATGGCCTGGCCTCAACCTGGATTAAACCACAGATGGTGCTTCTGGCTAATGCCCTTTTTTCCTCTTCCTTCTCCTCTTCATGCTGTCAGCATCCCAATGATCTCCCTATTCCCTGGTGTCTACCACCCAGTCTGCCCATTCCCTGGTGCCTCCCCCCTTTTAAAAGGTTGCCACTTCCTCCACAAGCACAGTCAGTGAAGGATTCTCAAGCCAAGTCCTTCTCCGTGGTGAAAGACAAAACTTTACACATCCTCACAACCCTCTCATCCTTCCATTGCTGAACCAATCCCTGTTTTGCAGTCTGGTCCTTCCCATGTACATCTGTACCAAAGGAGACTGGTGAGGACGGTGTTTTACCTCTCCAGCTTGTTTGCAGAGCAGTTAAAAGGTTAATGATGGAATCCAATGTGGTCAAAATCGGTGCTCCAATTAGTGAACACATCACACCACACAGCCACTGCCTTAGAAGCTAAAGATTTTAGATGTGAACTTCTAAAGCTTGCCTGCTTTCACCCCAAAACACTGGTAGAGATGGGGTGCAGGGCCTCATGAAACTCATCACAGCGGTCTCAGAGGGCTGGGGCTGCTTATAAATAATTCTGAATACAAGCAAGAAGAAAACGATTCCTTCTTATCAAAATCTAGAAAAGGGGAGGAGGTCTCCCTCCCTGTCACCTTTATGAAGGGCCAGCCTCCACCCTTCCCTTCCCGCCAGGACCAGAAGGAGCAGAAGAGTCAACTGCAGCCAGCGTAAGCACCAACACGTGAGGTTCTTCAAAACAAGGGACCCTTTGTTGTTCCTAGAAAATTCACTATCACAGCTAACCCCAGCTCCACAAGCCTTCTGCAAAGCTGACTGCTCCATCTGAAGCACTAACATGCAGCACAACTCTAGACGTAAGGCTTCTTGTTTATGCACGCTTCTCATCCCTGCAGCAAGCAAAGCACTGGTGCTACATGCCAACTACTTCATTGCAAGACGTGGTCCACAGAACCAGAGCCCTGCAGGGTCCTCACTGGGAGATGAGCTGAGCATCACTGACCGTACTCACTAGAACACAGGCTAGAGGCACCTCCCTGAAGCGTTACTGGAATTGGAATTTATTTTTTCCCCTCTCATTCCAGAAAATTATTCAGCGTTTTAAACAATGGGAGAAAATAGAGGACATTTCAACAATCAGCAGAGCACCTGAACAGCTTAAGTCGCAAGAGGGACAAGTAACAGACATGAGGCAGTAAATCCTCTGGTCACCTATGGAAAGCTCCACAGAACACATGAACTTTCTCACATCAGTGAGAAAGGTAGTTTCTACAGTACAAGAGGACAAGTCAAATAATGATCACGAAGATAGCTACTGAACAGCCAGCTCTTCCTTCAGACACCCACACTTTCCCACTAAGGCCTGGAAAGGTTGCCACTTACAGGCAGCAAGACCAGGCAATGAGAGAGATGAATCAATCTTTTAAACACAAAACAAAAAACCCCACCCTAACACAGCAGCCAAAAAGGGTCGATGAATTTTCAAGTGGTCTTCTCTGTCTTCTGTGTTGTTAATACCTCTGTGCTCAGAAAGCTACTGCAGAAAGCCTCTTAAGCCAAAGACTAACCTTAGCTGAATGAGTAACTCCAAGCTCCCCATGTAAACCTCTTTAATACTAGGCGTGGTAATTAGTGCTGTAACAGTAACGGCAGTTGCTAACCATGGTGGACCTAGATAACAAAGACTCCCCAGAAAAGATTGCTGGCAATTGTAACCTACATGCATAAGGCTCTGCTTCTATTACAAAAAAAAAAAAAAAAAAAGAGAGACAAACTGATTTCAGTTAAATAACAGCATCTCCCCACTTCCTAACAAACTACAGCTAAGAAAAAAGGATAAAACGGCTCCAAGAGATGGGATTTATTTTCCCCAGCATTTCCCCTCCCTCCCCTCTGCAAAACCCAATGCTCCCAGAACGACTGCAGAAGTGACAGAGTCTAGCTACTGGAAGCCACTGGGACAGGCAGGACTGTAGAGTACTCAACCGATCTGCTGTGGATCAACCAATGCTTGCAGCTCCCTGCTTTGAGGATTATTTATCATCCGTTCTGTAAGAGCATCTGAAGGCTCCACCGATGCCGTACTATCCCGTGGTCAGCAGCTGCCTGCCTGTCCCTCCACGTCCCAGCCTCAGTGCTCCGACTCACCTCCACGCACCCACCCCCCCCTGCTTGGCACTGGAAGGCAGCACACAGAGGAGAGGTGGAAGCTCTGTCCAAGGGAAGAAAGCCCCGTACTGCACCTACGGGCTTAAACAAGAACCATTCCCATTTGCCAAAGCAGAAAGAGACGCCCAGGATCCAGGCCCGTTCCCCAGTCCTGCTGGAAATGCAGCACTGGGGACACCAGCTCGCACTCCTCCTGCAGAGAAGCCAGGGACAGCAGATTGGTGGCCCAATACCGCTCACTCTTCTTGAAAACATCTGTTTTCATTATCACTATTACTTTTAATTAGCACTTTACAGCAGCCTTAAGCCCTCCCAGCTGGAGGAAAGTTCTGCTCCTAAATGAACAATTAGAAGGTGCACTAAGGGAATTTTTTTTCTCATCTTCAGAAATGGCTCTCTCAGCAGAGCTGAAAGGCAAAGCCACCTGGTTAAACAAAACTCCCTTGAAGGGGTATCTTCAGGCACTGCTCAAAGCCCACAGGTCACCCAGGGATTCCTGCTGCATGAGCGGGCTACTGAAGTCAGGAACTTGAAATACTGAACTTCAGCATTGCTAATGAAGGGGTCTTAACGTTTCTGCCCTGCATCACTCACTGAACAGCCTCCTCTTCCTCACCTGGTCACAATAATTGCCCTGAGAAAAATCAAAGATTTTAATGCCCATCTCACTTGTGGAAGGCCCCTGACATAATTTAATTTGCTCAAGAGTTCAGGCCAAGTACAAGCTGAAAAGACAGAGCCCTATTAAATGCATAAGAAAATAGGTCTATATGAAGCATAATTACTAGAAACATGGTCTCCTGATCAAGCGCTTCTCTGAAAAACCAGCAATGAGAAACATCCACAAAAAAGCCCCAAGAGGCGGCCTCAGCCATTTTCAAGAAAGCAAAAAGACAGAGAGGTGAAGTGTCAGAAGGATGCCGCGGGAAAGGGCTGTCCCATGGGCCACCACCACCTCCCCAGCACCATTGCACAGCAGAGCATCAACAGATTCAAGGCTTTAATTAGAAACAATCTATGAAGCTCCAAAACTCTTCAGTCAACACTGATCAAAACCACAGCTATTGCCCCCCCTGCCCCCCGGTTCAATCAGGGCTGATACTCTTCCATCAAGCTGCTCCCAAAGCACACGAGACTTGGGCAGTCCTTTGGGGACCCACACCCTCAGCACCCCGCTGATGGTGGAACCCATAATGAAAGGTGACCAAGGTGCTTCCCCTCATCTTTCCTAAATCCTATCTCTTCCTCGGATTATGGGACCAATATTTTACAGGAGTTCACATGTATGATAAAGTCCAAAAGTCTAATGCACATAAAAGGAACAGGTGAAGAACTATGGAAGTTACCAACACAGTTAAAAGCTTTCATTGCACTGTCTGCTAAATGCAAGAGGCACATTTTGTTCTTTCCCTCAGTTTTTTCATACCTCATTAAGCTCCACTGAAGAGATGTTGCCCAACGCCATCACATTTATCACAGCTTGGATTTGTATTTAGAAAACAAGCCTTGTGTTAGGGTATTTCAGAACCACATTGACAATCCTAAAGTCTACAGAATGACAAGGCTTAAAGTAACACTAAAATCAACATTTCCACTCAAATTTGTAACCCTCTAAGTCACTTGGTTTCTCCTGTTCCCCTTTGCATTTTCCTCTTCCTTGCACTTTACAGTGACTTTCTCTTCTCCCCTCGCAGCCCTTTTCTGTGCACTGAGTTCAGCTCCACGTCAGTGAAATTCCTTGGTAGACGGGAAATAGACTATATTTGTTTATTTAACCTTTGTTTACGCCTCGTACCTGGGAAAGTTTATTTAACCTACAGAGGTGGGATATTATCTACAGTTTGTAGCCTGTGGTAATGGACAGAAACACCAGTACCAGAAGATCCGTTGCCTTGTTCTGAAACCAGAGGAGCGCGGGAGCCCGCAGAGCCAGACTAAAGGGAAGCCAAGCCCGCATCCATCAGTGCCGCACCGGGTCCCACACATGTGCTCCACCACCTCACCCCGACCACTCCGAGCTCTAAGCCCCTCCCCATCCCACGTCATGGGGCATCTACATTTGAGAACAGCATTTTTTCTATCCAGCACTTGGAACGCAGTAAGGACACACGTCACTGCTTTCGCCGCCCCAAACTACTGAAGGATGGAAGGACTAAAATAGTAAAGCCTGACACCAGTTACTCCATCCTGCTCTGCCAAAGCCCCTGCAGCCCTGGCAGGTTGCACGTCGGCCACGCTGAGCATCAGCATCCCTCCCCATGACCCCACTGCCACCAACTGCAATGCCATGGGGAATCAAAGAAGCGCAGGAATGGAAGGATCCCTGCCTGGCTCAGCCCATCCCCTCACTTTTGTATTCAAGCATTTACTCAGCTCTCCAACATCTGTCTCTGGAGAAGGGGAAGACAAATGCTTCCAGTGTCCAATGAGCCCAGATACCTATCAGACCACAATGCAACAAGGGGGAAAAAAGGAAACACAAAACAATTAATTCTTGGCTCTTTGTTTTAGCTGTAGGCAAGGGAAGGTGCATGGCAGAGAGAGAGGAGACTGGAACAGACGGAGGCTGGGACTTGCTCCAAGAGCCCCAGGGGCAACAGTGCTGGCTCTCAACCCCAGAAACTTGGGGCTGCTCTCCAACAGGTGAGGGCTCAGGCAGAGGGAACAAAAAACTCTTCTCAGACAAGATTTCTTTTGACTCTTCTGTGCCCAGGCCAACTGGTGAGAAGCCCCTCAGAGAGAGAAAAGGGCTAAGCTATCACGTAAACCTCACTCCCGCGACCAGGTCTGAATGCAGCCTCCTCCATACCTCCCCTCCAGAAGGGCAACACTTTCCTGCAAGGGAACTTAAAAAAAGAGCTTTGCAACTGCAGGGGTTTATTCTGTTGTTGGTGGGGTTTGTGATCCACCCAGCTGAATGTTTTCCCCTCTGATAAGATGACAACGTGGACTGTGTACATCAAGACCTGCCTGCGGCACATGATACCAAGGTCAGAGCAGCCACGGTGGCATTGGGAGCAAACATGGGTGTTCGCCCAAGGCGACACAAAAAGCCTGGCTTGCCTTTCGAACTGAATCCTGGCTGTAAATCTACAGGTTAATTATCCAATATAGAGATGTCTCAGTGATCTCACAAACTTCTTCCACTGAAAATACTTAAATCCCTGCTTCTACAGCAAAAAAATTCTCCTCAAGATGAGCACTTTAAGGATGAAGCACTTCGCAGCTTTCTAAAAGGCATCTGGGGAACATACACATCCCCAGCAATGACACCGGGCAGAAAAACGTAAAAAAAAAAAAAAAAAAGTAAAAAAAGGAAAGAGATGTGCACTGAGCTGGAATCTGCAGAAAGAGAACTGAGAGCCCCATAAAAAAGCCATCAGATACTTATGATAAAAGGGTAAGCAGATTACCTGTGCTCCCTTGAAAAACCAGCTCCGTGATGGAAACAGACGCTATGGGATCTCTGAAGGACCCAGAGCAGTGCAGCTTAGAGCCCGACCTCTCCCAACATGGTAGGCAGCCACATAAACAAAACTATGTAACACGCCACGCAAAAAGCCTTTTTGGTTGATTGGAAAGTCAATTGAATAGCTGAAACAGAAATGAAGTGTAAAAGTACAAATAATTTCTCACTCCTTAAAGAATTTCTCAAACAAGAAAAATAAGCAAGCCCACAAATAAGTAAAACTGTTAGGTGGAAAAGGAAGAAGCCTGTTCAACAACTGAACTAATGTACACATTGGTGTAAGCAAAGGAAGGAGCTGGAAGAGAATGATGCAAGAAATCCCCCACTTCTACATCACAAGAAATCTGAACAGGAGGCTTGCAATCCAGTCTGCACTTCTAAAGGTAGCTTACTTCTCTTTGTCAAGGTTCAAAATAGAAAAGACACGTGAAACTCTTGCCTCAATCACACTCAACTGCTAGCCGTGCCAGCGTGCTACAGGGAGAATACAGATCCCTACGTGTGTACGATGACCATGATCAACACTTCTGAAGGTGGCAGAAGTCAGACAGGTCACCTTTACTAAATGGAAAAAAATAAAAATCTCTCAGTCATAAAATAGTCTGGAACAACATGCAGCTTTTTCAAGACCTGTAACTTCATTATCACAAGTCAATGAAGATGCATTTACCCTCCAACAGTTCCCTCACAAAATCTCAGGCCCAACTTTAACCACGTCCTGTCCATGCTGAGAGCAGAATTACTATTTTACCAGAATTTGCATGCCTGAGTTTATTTTCTCACCCTTGAAATCCCATGGATCATCCATAGATATTCTGACACACCTGCTCCACACCAGACATATGTAATCACCAGCAATTACACCAGAAGAGCCTAAATTATCCCTTGAGCCTTCTAAACACAAGGGCTAGAAGAGACCATGCTTCAGCTTCTTTAGCAGAAAGAAGATGGGGCACGGAGGAGAGAAGATCCTTCTCCAGGGCTGAGGGTATCAGCTACAGCTGATTAGCAGCTACCCTATTAGCAGCTACAAAAAAAGGAGAAAAATGAAGGTTTCTTCCTCCCATCTGGAAGATGGAAACCACACTGCCAGGAGGCTCAGGACCAGAGCTAGCCCCGACAGAGCCTTTTGCCAAAACACCTGAGGCCAAGGTTGCCCTATCCACCCCCAGCTGCCCATTGCTGCAGCTCTGGGGGAACAAAGGGGTTTGAAGGCATGAAACAAGCATGGGAGACTTGGGCCAGTTTCAAGTAGGGTCTAAAGGTGACTATCAACCAGGAGAGCTTCTGTGGAATGTGCTGCTCTGCATTAATTACCCAGGAACATCTCTAAGCTCAGGTATCTTCCTAGGAGCAATAGGGAATAAACAGGACTTTTTCTAGAAATCAACAGCTCATTTTTGAAACTCAAAAGAAAAATAACTCCAGTACAGAGCCCAGAAAAGCTTTAAGGAAAAAAAAAAAAAATCACCACAAAATAACTGATTTAATTTTACCATAAAGAGAAGATCAGTAGATCCCACTACTTCAGAAGCCTGATTGCTCATGATGTAGAAAATCCTGGGTTAGTAATGACAATCCAGAAAGCAGCAATATGATTTTTCTGTAGAGAGCAAAAAGGGGGCAACATACAAGACAACATGTGCAGAAAGAAGTTTAGGAGAAAATTCAATATGGTAAATAGCAAGTGAGTTAAAAAGAGCCAGAACGGATGTTAAATGAGAAAGTTGTTCCTTATTTTTCTTTCAAAAGCAAAAACCCAAATGCAAAGCAATTTTTCTTTCAAAAGCAAAACCCCAATTGGGAAAGGCTTAATTAAGAAGGCGTTCTTCAAAGATTCATAGAAGAGACAACATGAAAAGGAGGGGGAAAAGAAAGAGCTTAAACTACAGGAAGGTATTGCTCTTCATTACAACACTTCTCGTGGAGCCCCCCTGACACCCCACTCACAGCCTGTGGCCATCCAGGGCTGCAGGGGCTGAGGCCAGTTGGTGCCATGTTGAGCTTGCCCAACATGCCAGCAGGATCCAGTCTGCCAAAGGAACACAGTGTGATTGCTCCAGCAGCAGCCTGGTGGGCTCTGCCCCATGCAGAAATGCCCTTGAACCACCTCAAAATGCACTCAGCCCAAAAAAGCCACAGGCCAGTGCTGGCCTCCAGTGCTCACCCCTCCTGAGCCCTCTGGACCATGGGGAAAGCCTTTGTCTGTCACATCTTTTCCATTCTCTAAGCAGAGTAGAACTGTCACAGCAAATCCAACGTCCCTTGTGACACAACCACTGAGAGTACAACACTTCAGCAAGACCTTTCAGAGACTGGTGGAAGTCCGAGAATATTCAGCAATATTCCTTGATCCTGCAGCTGAGCAGGTCCAAAACCCTAATGTAGAGAGGCTGCCAAGAAACCTCACCCACGGAAGCTCCATCTCAACACCCAGGCAGTCTCCTTTGAATAATGTCCTTCTCTGGCTCCTTCCTTTCTCCTGCTCTCACCTCTGCCGAGCCGCAAGGCCTACCAGCTTTGCAAGTCAGACAAAGAATGAACTAATTTACAAAACAAGTCTCTAATTTACAAACTCTCTTCCTCACCCCCACATCCCTTCCCTACCGGGCAGGGAGAAGCAGTAGGCATCCTGCCATTTGCTTGCAGGCAAGGTTTTAACTACTTGGTTAAATGAGCATAAGGAGATACCTTCAGGAAGCAAGGCCTGAAGGAGTCATTATATCATCCAGCCTGGCCTCCTCCGCATGAAAGGCTGAATAACTGCAGCTCTTTGTCATTTCTATCCAAAAGGATCAGTCTGGAAGGGAGGCTGAAAAGTAATTTGCACACTTTTTCACAAGTCTGTACGCTCTGTTATCAATCAAAACAGAAGATACATGATTTTAAAGCCATAGGTTATTATAGGTATGTCCCTGTTAAAATGCTGAGGAATTTACAGATATGTTTTCCTACTAAAAATGAAAAACACACACCAACAAAAACAACCAAGATGCATATCACTATCTTTTTTACCATTTTAATACGCCATTTCTATTACTCTATACATTAGTTGAAGACTAAACAAGTGCTGGAACAGTATGCATGTAACACCCAGCATATTTCTCCCCTCCCCAAGCTCCCACCGTGCCGGTGCCGTGCCTGCCCAAACCGAGCCATCGGCAAAGCCGAGGCAGCGCACGCTGCTCGGCCCCATGGGCAGGAGTCGCAGGTGAGCCCACGCCAGCACTGAAGGCTTTGACATCACTGCACACCCTCCCAACACAGGAGCTTTGCTCCTCTCTGCAGAAGTGGAGCAAGGAAAGTCCAGCAGTTTTGCTCAAGTCCATTAAGAACATGGAGAAGAGCTGAACTTGAACCCAAGTCTCCAGCACCAAAAATGCTTGGCAATTTTTCTCTCTCAGCTGAGCTCCTTTCCCCTCTTACACATCTGCTTTGGTAGTTGCAATACGCTGGCCGCCTGGGAATGATGTCTCCAGGAAAGTCAAACCTGTATAGCCTCTACTGACATGCTGGTACCTCCCTCCAACCTACAGACGCGGGGTATACTTTCTGACCATCGGGCTCATCCGAAACGTCCTTCCCCTTATGCTCAATTTGATTCAAGTCCTTCCTTTTCAGCGATACCATGAGCCAAACTGTAGCAGGAGGCAGCTGGAGCTCAGCCAGCCTGCATTCGATCTTTCAGCTCCGAGGGGACATAAAACCAGCCGCCAAATCTTTGAAACCTGTCCAACCCATGACAGTAGCATTTGGTAGACTACACAGCTCATCTCTTGCCACAGATGACGCAAGACCCTTTCCCAGGGTTTCTGCAATCTGCACCTATGTACCCATCAATATATCATCTCTTCAGACCTCAACCGAATCTTTTCCTTGCCCCTAACTCTGAAAGAGATATGATAAGTTAAAGACATTTTACAAATAACATTTCCTTAACTTTGTTGCCTAAATAATTTCCTAATGTGGGCCACACATCCCCATAGATAATCCTATGGATGACCTTCCATCCTCTTTAAAATATCTCTGTTAGCAACAGCAAATGCTAGCATTAAAAGATACAGCTGGGAACAAGATACTCAATTAAAATCCAATTTTAACACACCACAGAAAGTGGGAGTGAGAAGGAAGAGTAAAACTAACCCTGCATGACTACTTTTTTTTTTTTCCCTTATCAGTATTTTGCACTGAGGCACACGTTATTCACAAGATACATGCAACACCTCGGACCTTTGGGGATCTCTGACCAGCTCATTATTTGGGTAAAGCAGCCCCCCTATCCTCCTGCTCACCCCACTCATGGGTATGTGCCCCTTAGTGCCCCCAGGGCTGTAGGAAGTTCCATGAGTTCGCACAGTAAGGAGTATGGAGCATCCTCGGCAGACCTCTAGCAACAGTGGAACAGTGCTCACACGAGATGCAAAGTTCAATGCTCCGAAAGCAGAGTTGCAAACCAGTTCCCTTTTCTAAAGGGAGAAGATGATCTCAGCTGCAGCCACTGTCCTGCACTTGAATTGCGAGACTGGGGGCTGTGACAGGCAGCCCCAGCCCTGCCTGAAAGCCCACGTGACGGCTCCGAATTCCCCGGAGGACCAAGCACGTAAGGGAATTTCCTTGGTGTGATCACGCAGCAGCAGTAATTGCAGGTCTTACCCTCTGGTCTTCTTCTGAAGCCACCCACCGAGGCCCTGAAGACCTGACCAAAAATTGGAACTCAAGAGTCCCCTGGGTCTCACTGCAGCTTCTTCAGACAGGGAAATCATGTGGCTGGCTGGGCTTGTCATAAAATAAGACAAGCTTTCTGGTAGTAGCCTGAGTCAGAGGACAACCCTTGGGGCAGTCCTGAGCTTAAGAACCTCTGATGAGGAAGAAGCTGATGTATTGTGAACTGTCAAACCACTGGTGCTGGGGTCCAAGATGACAGTGACTGATTTTCTTTTTAATCATAAGCTGCAGTTGCCAGAATGACCCGTCACAGCCACAGCTCAGGCTACATATCAAGCACTGCTGGCGTTGGGAGCTTCTTGCAGAAACAAGACATGGTACAAGTCAGAAGCTGGCATGCGTGCACTGCAAGGAACACAAGGAATAACAACCAGCTTTAAAAGATCAAGGAGGTTCAGACACAAGGAAGATGCTGAATAATCACCTCAGAAGATGCAAGACAGAAGGCATCAGAATACACAGCAGGACAACCATCTGGTGATCCTGTGTACCAGAGATCCTGGACCGTAAATGCAACAACATTTTAGAAAAGTAGTATTAAAAAAGGAAAATGAAGCTAAAAGGAAGAGCAGGAAAAACTGTCAGAGCAAACCCACCGCTGCCAGCTGTGCAGAAGAGCGTCCCACCATCCACCCCAGCTACTCACGCTCTGCCCTACACACGCGGCAGGTGCTGAATGGGTCTAAAGAAACCCTTGGGGTAAAAGTATTTTTGGTCCTGACCTCTTGCTGCTTTCCTGCCACCTTCAGCAGTGTGTCTGGGAGATCCCTATCGACAAGGACGTCTGCCTTAGGAGGATTTGTGTGCTCTTTCAAATGTTTCAATTATAATCACCTATTTAATTTCAGTTCCATTATTCATTATACTAATTTACTTCTTGTTTAAAGCCTCTTTCAGATGAAAGTATGGAGAAAAGACATTCTCACTTTTACTTATAAGCCCAGTGTGTTGCAGGATGGCACCCTGTCCCTTCCTGCCTTGCACACTGGCTTCCAGTCTTCTGGCACCCGTAAGCACTGCAAAGGTCCACAAGGGTGGTGGGACAGCGCTCTGCCCATGTCCCTCTTGGTCCAACACAGAGCCCACGGCAGGAGACAGGGCTACAGCTCTCTGCACTGGGGAGCTGGACACACAGCTGGTGCTTTCCAAACCAGCTCCTAGGCAAAGCTTCCCAAACCAGCATGAGAGAGAGGCAAGGAGGGAGCGGTGCTCTGTCCTCTGTGGCAGTCCTAGGCTGGCTCCTTCCCTCCAAGGCCAGTATTGGGAGATGCAGGCTGCCCGACCATGACTCCAGCAGGTCCACAACCCTTGGCTAGTAAAGTAACCCCCAATGACTTAAGTTTCAAGTACTTTCTCAGAAATATCAGCTGAGTATGACTCTTTCCAAACTAGAAACAGCCCAGGTCCAGGATGACCCCACTTTTCTTCAGGGAGATGGAACAGAACCCAAGAGCACAGTGGCACCTCTCAGGGACAGATGCCCTCAAGCCTGTAACCACACAGCAGGGTTATTCATCAGGATCCCCACTAGCCAACATGATCCATGCCTCCCTCAAAACCAGCAACTTACCTAAGCCCCGAAACACGTCTGCCACTAAATTAGGGAATGTGTGTGGCTCCGTTCACTCAAGGGACAGACCTTCTGCTGTCCAGAAGACGGAGAGGTCTGAAGGAGCCACACCAAAAGCAGCAGCACTCAGCACCAGGGAGCTACAGCTCAGACAACTGAAAACAACCTCAGGATCAAGCCAAAAAAACCTCCTTCCACATTCACTGGCCTCACAGCAAGACCTGTGCTGAAACTTGTACTTCACCTGGAAGTTTGACTGTAAAGGGAGGAGAGACGTCCCACCAGATCAGGTGACTATTAATAACAAGAACCTGATAGTTAGCAAGGGAGGTACTAAAGTGAATACACGTGCCACAGACACTGGATCTTCAGCCTCTTCTCCCACAGATAAGCTCCCACACCCAGATCCTATCGTTCAAACAAAATCACGGTATGGGATTTATCATGGGCTCAAAGGAACACTTGGCCCATGTTGTAGCTTACTGGGAAAGAACTGAGGCTTAGGATGGACTGGGAAGTTTCTACCAAAGGATACACCTGAACTACCTACCCACTGGCGCTCCTTGGGTGTGTGAGTTCCCAAAAGCTTTATTTTCCAGGAGCATTGGAAAATAAGGGAACTCTGCTCAGCCAGATCCTCTCCCATACCAGGACTGAAACGAGGAAAAGTGACTAACTCTCTCTCATCCATCTTCCCATGGCAGGTGGTATGCTTTCCCTCCTCTCCTGTTCCAACAAAATTATCAGCTCTACGGACGCAAAAAAATATCCTATATTTGACGAACATTTTTCACAGTTGGGGCTATAGCTATGTTCAGAACAAACAGTGCAAAATTTTCAAAATTACACCAAAATAATTTCCTCTTAGAAGACGACATACTATACAAACGTCACAGCCTGGCAACCTCTCACGGCTATTAACCATTAATAGCTGAGATCACTCTGTTTACCAAAATCCTGTGAAAACCTGACCTTCTCCTCCCCCGCCCCTCACTCCCAGGTGGAGAGCATTCACCTCAACTTTCAAGGTATCTTCCCTCTTCATATTTTCTCTTAATGTTTCATTATTTGAGCTAGTAATTACAGCTGTTGTCACCTCCCTGAGGAACTGGAGGACGACAATTAGGCTCAGACTTCCCAGAGTTCACAGATGCATCTTGAGTTCTACATCCAGACTTCTCCTGTTCAAGCATATGGTGTGTGTAAACAAAAAACTTAACCATGACCTCAAGACTAAATACCTTCATTTCATCTAAGATAAGGATGCTGGGGCAGGGAGGGAGGGAAGTGTAAAGGCCAGAGCAACTAACAAGAAAGAGGTACAGTAATAGAGCTGGCATAACTAAGGAGGAAACAAAACTTGCAAGTTTAATGCATGAATATGAAAAAAAAAAAAAGCAATTAGTTCACAATTAAGAATAGTGAAATACATCTTAGACAGGTTCAACATCTGATATTCCTAACCATCCATCTGTTCATGAATTGTGTTGGGTAGAGAACAGCAAATACAATGCCTTTATTAAAAACGGGTTAGGGAGACACTGCTCTGGGTTTTATTAGCTTTATCTCATAACAGACAAAGCTATAAGTATTGTGAAGGGAAGAATAATTAAAGAGACAGCAATAAATGGAAACCAGGATTAAACATAAGGCAGGTTTATCAAAGACACATTGTGCAAACTAACCCAGTCTCTTTCCTTACTAAAATAACTGCCCTTTCTTCAATACCACACCACGGGGAATTCAGCCAGTGAAGATGGGAACTAGCTAAGATTCTAAAAAGGCAGAAAACTAGGCCAAGAGAAGATGACACCAAAATGATTTAATGAAAAATACTGCCTTGGACAGAGGTTATTTGGAAAGGCCTTGGGAGTCATCTCACTAGCTAACTTCACTGGTGGCCTTGCTGCAAGTCTGCAGAGAGCACCAATACCTGATGACATTAAGTTGGGAAGCAAATCCAACAGTGGAAGACCAGAATATCACATACAAAAGAAGTTACAATTTGAGGCCTAGAATAACAAGAAGGGAACTAAATCCAAGAGTTTAACAGGAAAACTCTGAATTGGGAATTACAAAGGAGGAGACAGACTGATCCACTAGTCAGGATGGCAGAAGCAAAGGGATGCAGCTGTGAAAGTGGCAGACATGATCTTAATATGTTATTCAGGGTGTTTGTAGAGATAAGGAAGTAATAAACGGGACGCTAATAGCGCTGCAAGACCTCAGCTGGAATTGCATGTACAACTGCGACCACATTACAGAAGAAGTAACTTTGCTGTGAACAGATGGAGGCGGCAACTAGCAGAGCGACCGCAGGAACGGATGTTCTCCAGCACAATACAGCACAAAACCAAATGGCTTTTAACCGAGCTATACATGTTCTGGCTGGAAGCTGGTGTGCACACACACGCACGCGTGTGAGGACGTGCTCACCAGCACAGCGGCAGAAGACGGGAACTCATCCCATGGAAGCAGCCGGGCAGCAAACCCCATCCCAGTGAGGAAGCTGTTAGATCAATATTTAGAAAGCAACGCCTGCACCAGCAGTAGAGAGGAGGCAGTCTTAATGACCCAGCATTAACGTTTCTAACAAGAGGTAACTCAGGCAACCCTAAATATACATAAGATCTGCTCTGACAGATTTACATTTCCACTCTGGATATCTTTCAGTAAACACTGACAGAGCAGCTTTCAACCTCAGACACTTCTGTTCAAGAAAATCACTAGGTTCCTGTGGACAGAGCCAGGCGAGGCTTAAAAACTGCTCTGTGAAGCTTTCTGAGGAAAAATAGGCAACGAGGAGATCGCATACCACTGGAATCAGCTGCATGCATGTTACACCACAGTGCCTAAAGCAATCAAATTGTCCTGTATATTCCACAAGTAAATATTTCTGTGTTTCCTCCAAGTTGAGCTTCTGGGAGACATCAGTCCAGCAGTCTCAGGCCACAGTAACGCAAGTGCAGTAACAGTTTATTCGTTTATAAGTTAACTTTCCTACTTTTCCCTGTTTATTTCTTTTGCTGGAAGATAAGTCAACAAGCCAAAGTGATTGTGCCATTTATTATGCAACTGTTTGTCAGTTAATATTTGTGTTCCAGCGAGGCAAGAACCAGATAAGTGATGCCTCAGCAGCTGCCCTCCCTGCTAGAGAGCGGTGCAGAGGGGCTGCAGAAGGAGGTACCCCCAAAGAGGTCACAGTGTGGCTGTGACACCCTCAAGACTCTTGCCACCCCCCAGATCTCGACTACTCTGTTCCAGCCTTGCCCCTGCCATCATGTGCTCGTACAGTTCACAACTGGTACCTACCACCATACACTTGTCCATCGCTACACAACAGCATGCACGTGTAAACGCAGGCTTTCTAAATTTAGCCCTGCTTCCTTCTCCTTGCTCCAACCTCTCCTTCCATAGCATGAGAATAATGGTGGCAATCTCTTCTGGCAGCAAGCAGAACTAAAAGGATTAATCTGCCACATCTCTGTAAAAGTACGACAATAATTAAGAGGAGCAACTGCCGAACAAGATTAGCAACAGACTAGAACAAAATATAATAAGCAATAGGGACCTCTACAAAAGCATGTGCCGAAGTTACACCTGCCATCCTGCCCATCCAGCATCCCAAAATACACGCCTGCTGCTTCGCCCTCCACTGATGTTCAAAAAGGCATCAGATGCTGGTATTTCTTATTCTTTCTGCTCTCACCCATCACAGGTCACTGCTGCCCTTCCTTACACTCTCACCAAATCCATTTTTGTATTCTTTTCTGCTAGTGTTTTTGAAATATATGAAGCAAGCCAACATTGCTGAAAGGCTTCACCGACACTGAGCGGTCAGGTCCCTGGAGGTCCTCAGACGGGTTTCCTGGCCACATCATCTCCCAGCTCTGGTTACAGCCACCGCACTGAGCAGCAAGTCTCCACACACAGGCACCTGCTGCTTATTCTGGC
Source organism: Gallinago undulata (assembly GCA_026546715.1). Classification (NCBI taxonomy): domain Eukaryota; kingdom Metazoa; phylum Chordata; class Aves; order Charadriiformes; family Scolopacidae; genus Gallinago; species Gallinago undulata. Next base: position 45,634,012 of record JAOTQQ010000063.1, on the reverse strand, counting down.
TCAGGACCGCCAACGGGAACATCTGCCTTGGGACAGGAGCTGGGCAGGGCAGGGAAGGGGGGAACAGGCACACCGTGTCCAGAGTTCCTGGCAGGGAAGGCATATTCAACAAAGACAGCAGGTCGATATCTGACTGGCAGCCAGCAAAGCCACACGATCCACCACAGGCTGGGACCACAGGACAGACACGGAGCACCTTACCTACCCTGCTCCAGACTGAGCCCTGCTTTCGCAGGAGCCTGAAGAGAGTACAACACATCCCCATCACGTCCCTGCTCTCCTCAGGGGAGCTCCAGGACAGCCAAACACCGATTGCTTTGCACTTGGCTACTCCATAGTGTTTGGGAACAGCTTCCCCTCGTCACAAGCAGACCCCCTGGTGTGGCACGGTGCCCTCCTGCACGGCCGGTCTGGAAACAGATGCTGCCCGGGTTCCAGAGCACAACAGTTCCTCTTCTCCACACCCCGCAGAGCCAAGACAGCTGCACACAGGCTACACAAACTGCAAGCACAGAGCAACAGATATATTTAAAACACGATCTGCAATATGACCTAAATTTTACTTCTGCAAAACGGAAACAGTAGCTCCAAGTGTCTTCCTCATGCATCACTTCGTCTTTGTTTCCTTTTGTATTTAGGACGCAGATTTTTCTACCCGTCCCCAGGAGGTTCAGGCACACAAGGGAAACGCAAAAGGAACAGTGCAAAAAAGCACCAAAAAGCAACATCACAGCTAATGGGAAGAGATTTTCTTTGGAACATTTAAAATTGTTTGCCAGGCAATATATTAAAACAGCAAGGGTCACAATTCAAATCCTGCAGGGGTTTCATTACCCCACCACGTTAGGGGCTGAGAAGACCATCCACTTGGGTCCTCAGGCTCTCTTAACAGACCTGCAACACCCACACCTGATGCTCCCAGCCAAGTACATCACTGGGACACAGATTCCCTACTTTCTCCTTCTCCTCCCTAGTCATCTCGTATCAGTACTCCAGCTCTGTTCTCACCCCATCCTTACTCGTGCACGTGTTAGTCCCCATTTTAGGGAGGTCCTCAAAGAAATATCCTGAACATTACTTCTGTCAAAAGTATTCGGCAGCAGATGAACTTAAGTTTTTCTTAAAACATATATGCGGATGCAAGAAAGGGAGCTCTCAGCTCTGCTTGTCCCAGGAAAGCAGAAAAGCAGAACAGAAGGAATTCAGCTGTTTTGGCCCAGAGGTTCGAGGTGCTTCAAGCTTTCAGCATGTGGGATGGAAGGACCAGGCACCCATATCCCCTCTTCTTTACCAAATACATGCAAGAAAAGGAAATGTATCTGCACAAAGTTAATCCCACCTGAGACCAGCTCTCTAGAATGAAGGTTTGTTTACCACTGCCCTATGGAAGCTGGTCCCTTCCTGCCAGTCCCAGCAGAGTAAGGCCTGTCATGAGGGCAGGCACTGATCCCTCTTCCTCCTCCTCCTGCAGGCCAGTGCGTTTGGAGGAGTATCAGCATCATCCCACCTGCAGCTCGGAGGCTGATGGAAGGCGCAGGTGTGAAGGAGAGCCCAACAGTGGTATAGCAGGAGCTGCACCTCTGGGAATGGATTCGATGTCAAGTGTCAGCAAGTAAATTGCTATTGGCTTCTCAATAAGCAGCAGTAGTGAGCTAAGTGTTTCCCTGTGTTGTGCAGGCTCTCTCCGACTCAATACAGCAGTATTGACAGCACAATCACAGGGTAATCCAGGCTCCACTAATATCTCAGCACTTCCTCATTGAAAATACACTTTCCACTTGGACATCAGCCCATTAGCGGAGGCTTGCATCGCCAGCATCTCCCCCAGCCCTCCAGGACATGCAGCAGCACAGCCCCCAGCTGCTCCCCAGGGCACGGCCGAGAGGATCACAGAAAGGGGCTCTTTTTGCAAAGAGAAATCACCAATGAAAAAAGGATGAAAGGTAATCAAAAAGTCTTTATAGCTCAAGTCTCTGTAGGTTCTGAAAAAAATTGGTATTTCCTTGCTAGACAACAGAAGTTCATTCAGGGAATTAACTCTCCTCTTGCCCCTTACCCTCTGTCTGTCATCCTTCCTTGCTATCTTATCTCTAAACTTAGACCACAGAATTCCTCCAGGCAGGAGCCTCTCCTTTCATTCATTGAAAACCAGAGACTTGCTCCTACACAGCAGAAATACTTACATCCTATTCCTGTTCTACAGGGCACAGATGCTCCAGCGGATCATTAACACTCCTCTGCCAGCAAGGACATCCTCTGATAGATGCCATGTTGGCGCTCCCCAGACACTTAGGATGCCTTCACCTGGAGGAAGCCTCCAGAGTTCTCTGGCAGCCACTGTAACAGCACAATTCAAGTCATTTTAACCATCTGTCACTATAGAATCATAGAATTGTCTATGTTGTAAGCGACCTTTTCAGATCATTGAGTCCAATCATTAACCTAACACTGCCAAAGCCACCACTAAACCATATCCCCAAGCACCACATCTACCCATCTTTTAAATACCAGGGATGGTGATTCAACTACTTTCCCGGGCAGCCTGTTGCAAAGTTTGACAACCCTTTCTGTGTATGCATATGCTCTTGCACACATCTCTGATGTAAACACTGATCTTGACTGCAATGATTGCATGAAGGACTCTCACTGAAAATTAAGTTGCTCATTTGTTTTGGATCCTATAATAAGAAACAACGAGTCCTAAATACATGGAAGTATTTAATTTTGCTCTAATATAGCATTGTCACCAATAAGTATCAAAACGCAGGGAAAAGTGAAAAAGCATCAATGCTTTATACGTTGTAACTGTTCCAAGTTCAATGTCATTGAAAGTACCACAATCCCAATCAAGGTAGTGCTCCACCTGTGACATCTGGACAGCAGTTTGCATCACAGCTCACAGACGGAAGCATCACATCGCACAGTTTCCAAAAAGGCTATGCTCTAAGAGCACAAGCCATAATAGGAACTAATAATTAGACACAAGCAGGGGTTGGTTGCAAGGCAGAGGTCTTCAAGGGAAGCATCAGAAAATAGGATTTTTCCCTTAAACAGCTGCTGTAAGCAGCACACGGGTCCCCGGAGATTTGCCAGGAAGCTTCTAGGACACTCTATCATAAACACCACTGCCACACGCGTGGGAAGTCCTGATGCTTTCACTGGGGGACAAGAGCCTTCACGTCACTTCAAACCCGCTGGTGTAAGAAAAGTCATGTGCACCACTTGGATATTTGGAAGCGTGGGAGGTAGAAGACAACAGACCAAGGTAAGTTTAAAAATAGTAGGCTTTAATATATAGGTCAGGAACACACAAAAGATCTTAACCATTCATGCTTTAGATTCTTGCTTAACTTCCTACAATGTACTGGTTGGTTTAGCAATGCAGAGCATATTGCATTAAATAACAAAAGTGACAGTTTGCTCATTTGCAGGTATCTAATGTTACCAACGACGTGAAGACAAGATCAGAAAGTGAAAAGCAGTAAAAAAAGCCTACTGGAGGATCCTCTCAGGTTGGATCAACCACCTTGTGTGCTGCTAGGACAGGTTTCCCAAGAGGAGCCGCTCACGCCAGCCCCGCACAGGATTCACCTGCAACCCCCTGCCCTAAATTTAGCCGGCACAGGCACGCGGCTCCACGTTCTCCACATTCAGAAGTTGCATTCATGTGGAAAGCTGGTGCCTCACAGCGTGCAGCAAAGAATCGGGACTGCAGAATGGGTTGATACATTCAATTTAGCTTTAATCTATTTTGGTAACAATAACAGCAAAACCAGGAAGACAGACACAGAGCAGCACACCCAGGGCCTCCTGCCACCCACTCCACGCAAGTTTTCCTAAAGACCCTGCCACAGCGATTTCACTGCCATTGCTGCTGTAGAAAACAAGTTAATCTAAGGATGCCTTTTATGCAGCCACATCCTGAGATGCCTGGCACAATGCCAGGCCCTTACCAACCCAAATGACTGACTTCTGTTGAGTCCGAGCACCAACAAGTAGCATCTTTCATCTCGCCAAGGCCGTAACAGCATCAAGTAAGAGAAGAACAGCAGATAAACCTCAAGGTGTGAAGCACTTCTAACAGCAGTGCACCCCCCCGACCCAGCTCCCAGCCAGCACAGCCCCGTGCCATCCCACTGGACTCTTTGCTGCAACAAAGAGCCAAGCAGAAGTGTTCGGAGAACCCCTCCAAACAGCCACGCTAACATTAAATTGCCAGGATTATGAAGGCAAGGTCAGAGAACCTTCTGTTGCAGACAGGGAAGGTTATTTGGTTTGGAAGCAGATGTTGAACAGATATCTGGTTAGGAAGAGGTTAATGCGGCTTCAGCCTGCAATCTGATAAATGGCTCTGCAGAAAGCAGGTTCTCTCACTTTGAGATATGATGTCACTAACCTTTATTGATCCACAATCAGAGAACTTTGCTTATCTCTCTCCTGTGATATGCTGCCCTCCTGTACTCAACTAGTGTTTAATACACTGCTGGGCATCTTGCACTCTTTATAGCTCTCACCACACCTCCGCTTGGCCACCGGGGACAATATTTTACAGGTTGCACCAGCCCAACTGGCTTGAGGGACAAGACACAGGCATGCATCCCTCCCCATCCTACCATCTCCTGCACTGGGAACCTGCATTTCAGAGAATATACTGGAATATCAAGTGAAAAAAAGGGGGCAAACAGTGCAACTGTGGTGCAACGTGGTCGTACAGCCTCGTGTATGGTAGCGGGCCTTCAGCCTGAGCCCAAGGTAAGCACATGCCCTCTGAAGTTACTGGTCCTGAGGGTGGGAGTGTTTACTCTTATCCAACTTTTACTATTTTACAAAAACGACACTTTACTTTTAACCTCAACTTCCTTTTTAATATTTGAGGTAAAACACGCAGTTATGTGACTAATACAATAACTACAAATGAACCATTTATTCCTATGTTATTCCAGTAAAGCATTTGCCGTAGCCTGTATGCACCAAATCCAGTGGCTTTTGTTTCAAATATACTAGCGATGCCAGAAAACAGCTGAATAGCCAGGTAGCAAAATCTGTAACTTAAACAATTAGATCAGCCATGCAGAGAGACAACCAGAGAGGAGCTTCAGAGAGTCTCAACGCTGGCAGGCAATCCTACACGCCGTTTTTCTGCTAGATAATGCACAAAGAAATTGCCTATGAACTACTCATGGGCATTTCTTGGTTTTTAATTAGCTGTACTCTTGCAGGAGAAAAGCATGTGCTTCAGTGGGGAGAGACCCACAAAAAGCTCCCTGCGCACAGCGTGAGGCTGGGGGTGGGATGGCAGAGCCCCCCGAGGAGCAGCCCCTGCACCCCAGAACCTGGGCTGGAGGAGGATCAGACACTGCGGCAAAGCACAGGAGGTGTGGAAAGACCTTTACACAGCAAGAGTGCAAAAACCCTGAGGTTACAAGAAATGAGAGTGTAAGGTAGAGAAAAGGCCAAGAATAAGACAGAGGCATTTAAAACCACCAAATGGTAGAAAGAAGTAAATCGGGTCTCCTGCCTTATACTACCAAAACCAAAGTGACACTCGCTGCCGTTGAAAGGCAGGTCTCACTCACATTGGGAAACTTGGTGCTGCCGAACACCCCGAAACCAAGAGATTACACAGGCTAAAAGCCATACTGGAAGTACTGGAGAGGTGGAGTAAAAGACCTTAAGATTTGTTTTGAAGGTTAGGCAAGCCTTTCTGTTTCAATGGATAATTGGTCTTGTAAAGCTTTAAGAGTGGTAAAGCCTTCCAACAGCCCAATAATTGTCATAAAATAGCTCTGACTATTTTACTCGTTATCCACTAAGCCAAAAAAAAACACAATTGCACTCTTGTATCACTGCAGGACAAGTTTTAACTTAAGAGTGAAAGTTTTCCCTTTGTTAACTGTGAGAGATGAAGCACTGGCACAGACTGCCTAGTGCAAGACTGGAAGGACAGTCAGCCATGGTCTCAGCAGCATCACTCTCCCAGTACAGCAAAGCCCCCTTCCAGACCTGTGCTTCAATGACTCCATAAATATACTGCTATGCAGACAGGCCAGAGAAGAAGAAAATTAGGAAGAAATGTCCGCTTTGCACAGGTCAAATTACTAAAAATTACTGTTCTGATGCAGTCTAGTGATTCTTATAGTTTCAGACATGCACTGAACTTTCTTTTTTTAATTAAAGGTCTTTTGAACCACGTGCTTCTTAAAATAGTAAATTACACCCTTCTCCAATTTGTGGAAATAAATTAGGAACGCTGTCTAAATTACCGACCTGTGCAGAGAGCATAAAAATCCCAAACTTAGACTTCCTGCAAGCCAAGAAACATTTGATTTAGAGGTTTTGGACTGTGATCCATTAATATTCCTTCTCAGTCGTTAAGTTCATGTACAGAGCGCTAAATATTTCAGGATCCAAAGAAGGAGAAACACAAGGGCTGGTAGCTGAGTTGTGCTCTGTCTCTTTGACAGCTGGAGAGAAATTGCCACCAACCCACCAGAAATACACTTCAGCTGATCCCGATCCTAAAGCAAACCTAGATAGACACAGAGATGCAACTAATGAATGGTTTTCATCCTCGTGCTGTCTCACTCTGTCAAGTGCCATGCAATATTTATGATGGAAGTCACCCCGGGTGACTACCTGCTCCCACTGAGAGCTGCGGAGAGCAGCTCTAGCCTTGGCCAACAGAAACGTGCAGAAAACCAAGCTGAATCCCCAGTTCATTATCTGCACCAGCTGAAATGAGCGAGGAATAATCTGCCTTCCACAAAGGTTCACAAACCCTTTTGTCCAATGCTGGACTGCGGGACCCCGAGCTCTGGCCAGGAGGGAGTGCAGGGAATTGTGTCCCCGTGAAGCAGTAGGAGGCTGGGGAGATGCTCCCAGAGTTGCCCTGCACAGGGTCTGCTGGCCCAGACTCGCAGGAGCATGACCCAATGGCTGGACCCAACCTGGATGTCCCGCAGAGTCTTCCCTGGGCACTGATGCCTTTCGGCTGCACCACCCTGCACCCTGGGGACGAGGGATTAGCACCCACCGAGGCAGACCTAGCACACACTGCCTTCAATTACATCAAGCAGTTACCTTCAAGCATTTACATCAGCACTTGGGGGGCTGAAATGCCAGGGGCTGAAATGCCCTTTCCCATACTGAGCACAACAACAACAGCCAGCAGTGCACCACTTCCAGAGAACCCCTCCGCTGCCTCAGGTCACCCACCACGGAGGTAACAGAATGGGCACAAGCTACTGAGACAAAGTTTGCATCACTGATTGCAGACAGAGAAAAAAAAAAAACAACAAAACAAAACAACAAGCAAGCGCCGCAAACTTATTTAGAAACAGTAGAGAAACCTTGTTCCAACCTGCCCTTGCCTCGGGCATTGACATCATCAGGTGTGAACAGGATTCAAGCATCTCAAATAATACACAAAGGATTGAGTCAGCTTCAAACTTTCTAACATCTTTTTTTTTTGAGGATCTGGTCAACACTGAAGATTTTCTTCAGCTTTCCCATTGCCATTATTTCAGGAAGGCTTACATCTCTTCTAACCAGGGGAAGCAACCTGGTGCCCGAGAGGCTGCTCCTCTACCTTCACCATCGCTACTCACACTGTACATTGAGCCACCAGAAATTTAAAGAAAGCATCCAGACAGTTCGACTGCTCAGATATTTCCTCCACGAGAAAGCTTTTGGTGTAAATATATCCTGCTGCAGGTCAGCATCTCCACTCCATTACGGATGGATCATGAGACTCAGCATATCCCTGCCAAAACAGCAGTACTTGGAATAGTTACAACTTTTAATGTACATCCTATACGATAACTTCACAACATCAGGGAAAATACAATTCAATACAGCTAGCACAGAGGTGGCCAGATAAATAACTTAATTTCTGGAGGATACGTGTTTCAGACGTAAGCATGTTCCAGGGCAGTCTGAAGGAGCTGTCTCGTACCAGTCTCAGCTACTAATTCTTACCAAAGTATTTTTGGAAAATGCATCTGCCTTGAAGCAGAAGCTGCAGGATGTGCAGCAGAAGAGGTATCACTGCCCAGAGCACTCTGCAGAAGCTTAGGATCAAAAAATTGTAATACTATGGGCACATCTTCACCTGCCTAGCAGTTTTATAACAGTCAGTACCTTTGCTCCACTGGCTTTAATAAAAGGAGGAAATCTTTATTTTTAAAAAACCCTTTCACCATGATATTGCTCTGTCACCAACTTCACAAGAACTGGGTCCTCTGCTCCAGCTACTGGACCACTCTGTACATGAATTCCCAGAAGCATCCCTGCTTCAAGCCCTGCAAACCCGGCTCCCCCACCCTAATAAGAGCCCAAATTGACCCCAACAGGCTGACAGAAACCCTCCCACTGACCACACTGCCCTGCACTTTGGGGGGATTCGGCAGGAGCCCGGGCTCTGCCCCAAGAGGCAGAGTAGGAGGCGGGGGGCACTTTTTCTTTTCTGTATTTAAAAGGTGCTGCTGGAGGTAGAAACACATGAAAGTCTGTGTAGGACAAGGGAAGGAATTATCCCTCCCATTGATTTTCGCTCTGGGGTATTAGAAAGAACACAGCATTTATCTGGAGATTTCTTCCCAAAGCTAACTACGGACTTTCAAACGTAAATGAGACTTGAAAGGGGCTTATCGGGCCAGGATCTGCTGAAACCTCACCGGGATGCGGGAGCCCCAGCAGGAGCTCTCTGATCCATCTCCCTCTCGGACAGCTGAAAGAGCTCTCCTCCCCAGCCTCCAAGGGGCAGTCGAGGGGGCTCAGCCCAGGAAGGCAGCGGGGCAAGAACCACAGGACAACGGGGTTCCCCCCATCCCTCCTCTTCCAGCAGCCATCCCCTCAGACCTGCCCGCCTCTGCTACAGGGACCTGCAAGTCCCCTTCTGCAGGGCCATGATGCAGATAACACCAGGATGTGACAGCATCGGCCGCCCTGTGCCACGAAAGGCAGAGGACTGGGGGCAGCACATCCCAGCTATGGCTGGACAAAGCCCAGCAACAGGGGCTCGGCTGCTCCTCCAAACTGTCTCCATCCTCCAGCAGCCAAGGCTACACCCTGGGAACTGCGGCAGGACAAACCCCGACCTGGAGAAACCCTTCTGCAGCATTCCCAAACATTACTGCTGCCCCAAAAACCATTCCTCCACCCTGCGCAGGCTCTGGCTGCCACGCTTCAGCCCGGCTCGCCGGGAAAAACCTCTGAAGCCTTGTCTCCCGTCCGCTGTCTTTCCCAGGTAGCTGGGAGGTTGTAATTGGTGAGGCAGGAGATTAGAAATATCGGCAGCCTCTAAGTAAGACTTTAATTTACTGGCAGATCAATAGCGCTAGGGTTATATTGGCAAAGTGTCTACAACTCTATTGACTCACGCAATTCCTCTTATCAATTTATCAGAAATCTGGAAGCCAGAAGATATTGTTTGAAGAAAAAAGGCAGCAGGAGTTTGAACACTTAGCATGGGCTGCCCAATCAGGCTCTCAGCACTAAGCATTTTACAGCAGATGTATCTACTGCAAAGGAGGCTAATACATGATATGATTAAGAGCTAACTTGCTTCCTCACATGCCACGCAGCCTTTTCAAGTTGCTTCTCACCTCAGACCTTTACACCGAGTCAGTCACTAGGGCAGACACAGTCCCACCAGCCCAAAACGGAACAAGAAAACCCCATATTTCATGCCACAAGATCCTAAATTCAGACCCTCCTGCCTGGACCATATCCAAGCTGACCTCGGCTCCCTATAAAATCTTAGCTTTATGAAGTTAAAAGCCCACGGCAGCACTGGGAACCTGCTCATAAGGATTTCACAAAAATCAGCATTTCTGCTCTTTCACAGAAAATGAGAAAGGGTGAAGTTTGTCTCCAAACTTTATTTCCCACCTTTGAATAAAGAGTTCAAAGTGCATGGACCATTTCCTTTCCCCATTACAGCCAGACGGCCATAGCAGGTGTGCAGCAACCCTGCTGCTGTCTGACGGCGGGATAGACCTGTTCTGGGGGGAGCAGGGACGCAACAACCCAATCTCAGCCCCTGATGCGCATCTACCCCAGACCCTCATCTGCTTAGACCCACTGTGAGGGAGGGTCTGCCCCTCCGTGGGGTACCCAGGCAGAGGAGGGTGGCACGGGCAGGATGGCCACCTCTTACCAGGCTGGGGGCAGTTCTGTGAATTTTGTGAGTTTGACCTCCCAGCTGCAGACCAGCTTCCCCCAGCAGCAGTTACACCACCATGAGATGTCCCTCTTGAAAACCATTCGATAGCAACAACCCTGTAACATCTCAAATATGAGACTGGACTTGTAGCGCCTTCAAAAAGGAACCCAAATGGGTTCTATCAGCAGCCAGTGGGAGTGTGTATCTCCTCGCTGAAGCACTAAAGCAGATGAAGTGAGCACATGGAGACCCCTGCAGAACCCTTGCTCTCCTGGCCTTACAGCAACCAGGTCACACAACCCATCTCCCCAGGGCAGGGAGGAGCAGTGGGCAGGGTCCTAGAGCAGGAGCAGCAGCCCTTGTTCCCAGCAAGTTACACACCTCCTCCTTAGCATCAGAATGGAGCAGGAACCACCTGAAACCCTGGGACTTCCCATCCCCATCTCCAGGCCACACTCCAGTCTGTAACAGAGGTAGCCTAATGTCACGAGGAGAAGACGTTGGAAATACATATGGAACACTTCTCTAACCAGATGAAAGCTGCCAGGTGCTACCCAGGGCCCCGGGCCTTCTGCCCCAGCTCTCCATAGCATCACAGCATTCCCACCCCAGCCCTGCATCCCATCCTGGCGGAGGCTCCACGCTGCCCAGCCAGCACACCCAGCCTTGGCTCCCTCTTTTGCAAGAGACCAACTCAGCTGTAAATAAAAAAAGTTTCAATTAGATTGGAGACGTCCCAACTGCATAATGGCTCTCCTCTTTTTAAATGCAGATTTGAACTTTTCACCCAGGGTCAGGCAACTAAAGCCCAGCCCAGCCCCAGCGGGGACCAGGCGCCAGAGTCTGCTCTGCTCCAGTCCACGCAGCAGCAAGGACCGCAGCATCCCTGACCCCAACGTCTCTGGTCCCCAGCAGCAGGACACATGGTGTTCCCTGGCCCTCAAGGTGCAGCAAGACCCTGAAAAGCTGCTGACACTGCCTGGCTGCAGATCCCCCTCTGCCCACAGCTTTACTGGGGGAGATGATGCCAAGGGGGAACTCGCATTTTGCGAGCACTAGTGACTCGGTCTGCTTGTCCCAGCTTTAACTTTGCTGAGGCCCTGAGCAGAAGCCAGTGCTAAAAAAAAGCTCGCAGGAGTCCTACCTTGGAGGAAAAACTAGATCTTTCACAGCAGGCTTCTGCTTTGCAGCAGGCTCTCATGGTTGAGTTAAACAAGATCACTGCAATCCAGAGCATGAATTCAATGCTTCCAGCCGATGCTTATGAAGATGCCATCCCCCAGACTGCTGATGTTCAAAGCTGCTGCTCAGGGAAGCACATTACCTGCTCCTCTGGGGAGAAGCTTAAGATGTTCAGCTGCTCATTAAGGTAAACAGGTATTTAGGTCTTTACTCCAACAGGAAAGTATTTTGGAAAGGAAAAACCAATGAGCAATCTGGTTATAGTGACAGAATCTAAACTCAGTTCCCTGGGGTGACATCAGGCAAGCCACTGCCTGGGTGCAAGTGCTGCTCAAACCAAAGGCCCCCAGGTACTGTCTCTCCCATAGGAACCTGTGCTGATGGCCCTCAGCTCATCTCCTATCAAAAAAGGAGCCTCTGTCCCCCATCCTGTCTCCAAACATCACCCTTCTGAGCAGAGCTCGGGCAGTGCTGGCATACCTTTCTAGGTGAATCCCAATGTTCACCAGAGCTTGTGATGAGGACGCAGCCCCGTGAGTGATCCTGACACCTGCGCAGGGCATGCTGACAGACGTCCCTTTGGAACGGTTTCCTACCAGCTGCCAAAGTCTGCATCCAAACCAAGCAATTTGAGGAAGTCTTGAATCATGAGTAAGTCAACCAGAAAGGAGACATCAAAGAAGAAAAAGCCCTGGGAAGCCAGGCAGGGGGAGATGTGGTGGGGAGCATCAGTAAGCTCTGAAATAAGCGCCTTCAATATTCATTATGGATGCTCATAGGGGCAAAAATCTCTCTCTGAACTTTTCAGGGAAAACCTGCCTGTGACCCGGATTAAGGGATGCCTTCTCCATCACTGTGGAAACCCCTCTGAGGACGCAGAACACCCAGCCCAGGTCAGCAACCTCAATCTGGCACCTAGCACATCCCAGCTCACAAACCACCCTGGCATCAAGGGGTCATGCAGTGGCCACACCGAGCCAATATCTCACTAAAACCTCAAGGATTAGAGGCCTCAGATAAAAAGTTTCTGGTTTTATTATTCCACATGCAAAACACATCTACACAGGGTCCTTCAAGTACCAAAGCCAGCACAGGGGAAGGATGGAGGCATGCAGCCACGGTAGTGGCAGAGCGGGGTCCGGGCTTCTCTGGCAAAGCCTGGGGTGGGTGGGTGATGCCCCAGCAGCACCTCCCTGTGGGAGGACTGTCTTCTGCACAGAAAAGTCAAGAAGCAGAATGGTAGGGTAAGGGGAGGCATCTGCCTATCAAACCCCCTGAGCTCTGCTACAAACAGCAACAGTGACTTGCCACAGTGGATGAGCTTCAGAAAACCACCCATGACAAGTGTGGTAGGAGAGTTTCATACACCAGGAATAATTGCCTCTCCTGGAGCTTTAATCATCGGGGTTGCTATGAGAAACTGAGTTTCTCCCCTTGGATTAATCAAAACCATGTTATTCTCGGCATGGCAGCAGGACGGGTCTGCAGTTCTAGGTCCCTTTGTCTTGCAGGATGTGAAATGGACGAGTAAAAGTAAGAGCACAGGAAAAACAAGTCTAAAATCCAACAGTGACAAACACCACTGCATATGAGAAGAGTTTCTTCAACTCAGAGGGGCACTGGAGCAGAAAACCTAAATAAAACACTCCAAACCCCCTCCAATTCACTAGTGATCAGGTGATAGTGAAAACACGCAGCAATCAGGGCTTCCGAAGCTGGTAAAAGCCTCTTGACCAGCTAGATACCACTTCTAGCAGCTTTTATATCAGGACGTGGAGTTCTGCACTAACTTGGGTACATCCCCCCTTCCAGCTGGATGCAACACAGAAGTTACTCCATTCAGCCTCAAGTTCACTTCTCCACCATCATGCAATAGGGCACCAAGGGTCTAAATATGAGCAAGGTGGAGTGGGGCGACATGAGTCAATCTAGGGGCAAAGTGTTACCCAGTTTCCACCTGGGACTCACCAGTCCCCGGGCTCAGACTGTAAGTTGTTTCCCTCCCGTGAGCTAAGTGGTACTTCAATGTCTCATGTGCCATTTAAGGTATTTTACTGCCAAAAGAACTTAGAAGCTAAATAGTGCAGAAGTAAAAGATATGGAAGTAAATAAAGGTAAGAGAGCCCAAAATACAAACTTCTGAAGTACCTGGCACAAAGAGAGAGAGAATCATCACTTCTCCTGAGAAGAGCCCCGCTGCCCCAAACTCTTGCTGGCACTTCAGATGAGGACTGCTATTGCCCAGGATAGTCAGTCCCCACCTCAAGCCTTCCCAAGGCACTTGTATGCAGGTTCCTGGTGCACAGAGTCCATGGAGACCTCTCCCAGCCCCGAGGGAGGGCTGTGGGGTGCAGTTCCCTAGCAGGGATCAGAGGCTGAAGCACGCTCGGGCTCCTTTGCTCTGCCGCTGCAGCTGAGAAGCCATAGCCATACCTCCCAGGGTAAAAAAAAAAAGGCTTAGAGGAAAAAAAAAAAAATTCTGACTCAGTAACTGGTGAAAAAGCCTTGGCTCAAGGGCAGAAAGGAGGAAGGGTGGGACAAGCACGTAGAGCGGTGATAGTGAGAGACGCCCGCAGAAGAACTGCCTGGGCTCCCAACGCCAGCCGGGAACCACAGCCCTGGCACCACCACAGCACCCAGAGCTGCTCCTGCCCAGCGGCTCCTACGGCAGCCCCCGCCTTCTGCCTCTGCCCCAAAGCAAGGCAAGTAACTTATCCAACCTGCAACTCCTGCAGCTCCGGCGAAAAACAAACACCTGCAGGGACCACAAAAATAAAATGGAATGAAAGATCAAAAGGAATAAAATCCTAAAGCTCAACCGAGGACACAAAGACACTGTTCCCGGGAGAAGAGGAAATGCCTGCCTTCCCCACTGCAAAAGCAAAAATCAAACTCCCAGCTGATGTCAAAGGCCAGCAATTCCCACTCCATCCTTGTCATGTCCAGGTCACCAGACAGGCCCTCGGAGCCTCTCGTCTGGTGAGAATCATTCATCTGATTGCAGCTAATGCCTTCAACCCCACCATTAGAAAGCAAACCCTCGGCATTTCCAGACATAGAAAGTTGGTTTGGGTCTCCTCCTCCGCAAAGCAGCAACTGCCAGAGCCAGGCAGCGAAACGCCCACCCAGCCGCCCAAAGCATCCAGCTACAGTGACCACCTCGACCAGCTCCTGAAGGCACACAGGGCAGAAAGCTTTCCCCTGAGGTTCAGGCAGCCTCCGGCCAGTTCATACAACTGGGCCTGAAATTCCCAAAGGAAACCTGGAGCAGAGCACAACCCGTCTCCCACGTGTGTGTTGCTCCCGCAGAGCAGTGACCGTCCTTCACGCAGGCAGTGGGAACGTGGGGACCTGGCATCCTCGGCACAGGCAACAGGGACATGGTACCCTTGGCACAGGCACCGGGGACACAGGGACCAAAGTACCCTCGGCGTAGGCAGCAGGGACTCCAGCACCCTCCACGCAGGCAGCGGGGACGTGGGGACCCTGGTACCCCCAGTGCAGGCACTGGGATGCTGGCGTGGAGGAGTGGGTGGGACAGGTCAGACAACTGAAATGAGGAGAATAAAGACCTTTTGCTAAAGCTCCAGGAAGCAAAGAGAAAAAACACTAATTAACTCAGCAGCAAGTTGTTAGTATTTGCATATAAATGCAGCCACAAATCATTACAAACAAGCCAGGACAAGCCAGGCCCATTAGCATACACAGATCCAGCCCGGACAGCCTCGGTGGGTCACCGAGTGGAGGCAGGCTGCCAGCCCCTCCTGGGGGAGGGCAGGGGGAAAGGGGCCTTATCTCCGCAAACACTCCTACTACCAGCAGCAACAGAAGCCACAGGGATAAGGTTTCTTTCCATATAAAACAAAGGAATGGGATAAATCCTTCAGTCCCACTCAAGAGCAAAATAAGAGCAAGCAAGAGAAAGCCCAAAGCAGTGACTCCCCACCATGGCAGCCACGCTCCTCCTTGCCCAGGACAAGGGCAGAGCGGGCACTGGGGGAGCACAAGCGTCACCGATGCCCTGTAGGTCTCAGCAGCCATCCAGCACCCCCCGACCCTTCCCTCCTGATGCAGCGGCCATCACAGGTTCCTGAGCATCCACCACCCACAGACACGCCATGGGCCACATCTGCCGGGTCCAACTGCCCCTGCCCCATTTGGTGGAGCAGAAAGGCAAGTGACAGAGGTGAGTGTTTAGGAAAACCTGGAGATTCAGAGGTTTGACTCTCCTTGAGACACCTTAAAGCCGCAGGAACCTTCATCTCAGAGCTCTCCATCCAGGGAGGATGCAGAAGGCATCATGCATCATAAATAACAGATCACACACCTGATGCACCAAAAGAACATGGCCAAAGCCAGCAACGGTAAAAATTACTTGAACAGAATGAAATCCAGAGCTATTACTGCAGTTCAACAAGTTTGCTTTTCCAAAAGCTACAATTAGAGCAGTTTGCTTTATCACACTGTATTTCATCTGAGCTTGCCTCCTCGCTGCTGAGAATTTTGGCACTTTCTCCAGCATTGGCAGAGGCTGCAGGTGTGCTCAGCAGCACAGCCCAGCTCCGACCCTGCCCAGCGCGGCAAGGGCTGGGACGGAATCAGAGATCTCTGCATTGGCACACTTCACATTTGCCTAACAAGTCACTTATTACCACAGGGAAGAGGGCTCAATATTACACAAAATTTAATATTTTTTCCTCGCACAAAAAGCCAAAATCTGCAATTCCACTGTTTTGGGGTTCTGATTGTACCCCTCCCCAGCTGGCATCTTAGGATTTAAAAGAAAACTCTAGCAATTACCAGTTTACATCAACTTTAAAAAAAAAAAAAACCCCACACCAAAACACCAACAAAAAAATCCACTTTCTAATTTTAAACAGGAAACTCTCCCTGGCAAGATCCCAAGAACCCTTCCATGGTGACTTTTATTAAATGCAAGTTTCTCGTCGCTGCAACTCTGAGCACAGACCATCATCTCCGACGGAAAGCAAAGCAACACAGCCCTGACTCTGCAGACCGGGCTGGGGCTGCCTGCTCCCCACCCCCCCCGAGATACGTGAAGCTCCTCTGTAAATGGGAAACATTCATTAAACTACACCCAGGCAGGCATTTTCAGAACAGTGTTTAGAAATACATTACCTCCTTATCTGCAGTCAGTGAGCATGCCTGGTTTCTTAGAGAGGCCGCAGCATGACACATCTAAACAGGAGCCAAGTTTAAACGATCAAGCAAGATAGAAAGCATGAGCTTCCCCGCCACAACAGATAATACATACCGAAACTGTTTTGAAAGAGTATTAAAGTTGAAATATTCTACATTAGTTTTTTTCCCCCCTAAATGCAAAGTTTCAAAATAGATGTTATCAAAGAAATCACAGCAGCTTCTAACAGCAATTCCCCTTATGTTCTGCATTATCTGATTTAGAAACTATCCTTCTTATTCAAGGTCTTGAAGTATGTGTTTGCAGGAGCCATCTCTTCTCTTTGTCCTGACTTGGAAGCTAGTTGTTAAGTTCACATTTTCACTCTGGGGTATGAAGTTTTTCTTCACCAACAACTTTGTACAGACTAAACCAGTATGAAATGTTCAATCCATAGAAACAATGAAGAATCTGGGGGCTTTATACAGGAATTGTTCTTTAATGACCAGGAAAATGGGCACCTGTACAAAGATGTCCACAAGAGCTGGAGGACAAGGCTGAAGTGAGGGGAAACTGAGATAAAGGTTGTACCAATGCAGCCAAATCACTATAGCAACTGATGGAGGTAACCGAGGGCGACACCCTACCCAGACAACCAGCACCAGCCGAAGGAGGAGGTGACAGCACCGGATACAAGGAAGTGTGTCCGCACAAGGGGGCTGGATCACTTCACCCCCATCTGAAACGCTTCAGCAAAGCTGGCAAAGTTTTCTCACTCGGGTTGGCCTTATCACACAAATTCAGCTTTGAGTCCATTAAAACCAGCCCTTCCCTACGGGTAGTGGCGAAGGGGCAGCAGTCCATGGTCTCACCTCCACTGCCCCATTCACAGATCCTGTGAGTAATGGGGCCGAGTGTGGGGCAGAGCCCCCACTCCTCAGATGCACGTACAGACCGCACGTACCTTGCCATGGGGTCTAAAAACGCTTGACTTACAAACACCAGAACACGACGCAAACACAGCTGACGTTCAGGAGCAAAATCCAACCTGCCATCAGGTAAGGGCATGTTGCGTGTGCTCAGCCAGCCCTCACTGGTGGTCTCTGCAGCTTTCCACCATCTCCTCCACCACCACCAATTACATTCCAGGCCTTTCCGATGTTAGTAGAGACATGAAAGAGACGGCTTCTAAATGTTCTTATGCAATTGCTTAAATAAAAACAAAATCCGTTTTAAAGCCTGCAGCAGGTATTTCTTTTAGAACTGCAAAGAACAGAGGACAGGAGAGAGGAGATGGAGATACAAACCTCTCGGAGAACAAGAGACAGTGCCTTCAGAATAACATTGGTCAGTGCTGCTACAGAAGACCAGGGGAGAACAAAGTTATTTATTTATTTAAGTAGGTGAAAATACAAACAGAAGTAATCCAAGCTACACAATGGCTCCATGGGCCTGCCCAACCAGGGGTACAAGGTACGGTGGCAGAACCCACCAGGAGACAAATCCTGCAGCAGATGCTGGAGCCATGCAGATGCAGCAGTGCCCGGGGACGAGGTTCCAGGCTGCAAACAGCTCTGACTGCTCACACCAGCAGCCCACGGGCAGAGTTTAACAATTTCTACCTTCAGTCCCAAGGAGAAGTACCAGCTCCCCACACCAGGGCTCCCAAATGGAGAGGGACACTCAGAAAGAGCCAAGGGCACCAGGGGGACCATCTCTTCCTTCCAAAGCCAGAGGACAGAGCTGCTGCAGAGCCAGTCCTGGAAGGCTATGCAGGGATCCTTTAAGTTTAACCATACTGTACTCCCCAAAGGAGGAGAAAGTACTATATAAATAAAATAAAATAAATAAATCACTAAAAGCAGTGCCTTCCTCTACAGCGGCCCTACACCAAATGCACACTTAGGCCCTAACTCAATACACACTTTAAGCTAGCACAGCAGCAAAACAAGCAGCTTCCCTGTCATCACTCCTTCGGGAAGGCCAGTCCCTCCTGCCTCTGTGCTCCCCTCTCTCTGCTTCAGGACAGTAAAGTTTTGCATCTCACACAGTTATTTCAAAATAAAGGGAAGCTGACAAAAAAAAACAACAAACACAAACCAAACAACAAAAAAAAAACCCCAAAAATATTTTAAGGAAGCTTTTTTTTTTTGGCCTCCTTTGGTAGAATTTTTCTAACCCATGGCCCTTCCCTAAACTGCTTCCCCGTGCCACTGCATCAAAGCTCCATGCCAGCAAAAAGAAAGAGCATCCAAGGCAAGTCTGCCCTTAGCAGCTGTATTGGCTTCAAATGCCTGTGGAACAACAGCTCCTGCAACACCCATCCTGCTTCTGCCTCCTCTTACCCCCGCACAGCACCGCAGGCGATGCCGAGCCCTCCATGAGATTTACTTGCCAAGAGCCCATATACATGAGTAAACAACAGAAATTCACTTACAGCGTGTGAATGCAGCACGATTTGCTCATCACGGTGTAAACCTGCTCCTGGATATTCTTGTTTTGGTTTGAAATGAACTAGCTTTGGTACAACTTGTAACTGTTTCCAATTCAATTAAGCCAAAGTGAAATAAACCATTCTTGAACTGAAAATAACGTCCACAGGGCATTCTAAAGTGTAAGTAAATCCTTTGAAAAAATAATAATAAATCAATGCAAACTTCTCTAAGTAGGAAGGGTTGCTAGTAAGCAGAGGGTATTTGTTATGAAAATCTTTGAAAGTCAGAATTAGAAACCAAGCACAGCTTTTTGCAAGACACTTTTCAGAGCTGAATCGCATTGTTTACTTAAGACAGTTAAAAGGATATCACCAGCGTGAAATGAAGTCAACTTCAAAGTCACACAGTTTCAAGTCCTAAACATGCCACAGCAATCTCATTTTAGGAAAACACATGCTCTATTTTTGTTATGTGTTTCTCTTCCTCTGCTGTGCAAGAGGCTCATACAAGGAAGAAGGAACCTTAAAAAAAAAAACACAACACAAAAAACCCCAAAACACAACCAAAAAACAACTTTTACACTCAACACACAATGAAAACATTAAAGAACAAACCCTCTATCCTCTCTGCTGCAGTATGCAAAGCAGCTGTTTCTACCAAAAGAAGCCCTATTTTATCATTATCTTCTCCTTTTGTAAACAATCTGTACCATAAGACTCTCAGTCCTCTTTTATTTCTGGTTGTCAGGAGGGCAGGAGCAGTCCCCGACAGCAGTTACAAACATCATCTTTGCAGCTAGAAACTGTCCTGGGGTTCTTGCGCTGTATCCGTCACGTCCTCTGAAGATGACCTGGGGAAAGAAGTGGGAGGAAGGCTGCTCCTACCCCCGTCGCACCCTTCCCATCACCCTTTTTGACATCGGAGGGCTGACTCCAGATCCCCTTCCTCTCCCGAGTGCCATCCCGGTCAGGCACAGCTCAGACCATCACTTGGTACTGTTTGCAGGGGCTGAACTGTTCAACACCCAGACAACAGCAATAACAAAGAGTAACAAAGGTTAATTAACAACAACAATTAATTAATAACACAGGTAAATTAAAACAGAAGCTGGGAAAGCACCCATCCCTGCTCCATAATCCAGCAAGACCCCCAACAAGACACAGAAACAGATTTTAATATTCCCAATATTTTGAATGGGGAAAACTGTCACAAAAATACCATCGTTCACCTCTTGGCATAGTATGTTTAAATGGAAGGCTGTAGCTTTGTTTCCCCATCTTTCTTTTAATTTTAAAATGCAGAAGACCCCCTGGGCACTATCAGTAGTTAAAAAAAAACAACCCAGGGCTCTGTCTGACACCTCTCCACCCACATTCTCCAGTGGAGAACTTCTACTTAGGTGGCACATAAACCTCTGAAGGTTCAAATCCTCTGGACAGCTCTGTGAGGGACCCAGCTCCTCCTGCACAGACCAGGGTGGGTGGTAAAGAGGGAGCTGGTTCGCTCATGCTTTTTGCTTTCTGTAATAAACCTCACTTGCATATTTCTTGTTTGGCTTTAACAATTCAGTAGGCTGTGCCATCACACTGACCTTGCCTTGGCACACCAGAAGAGGCCCAGCTGAGCTTCTGAGAGAGGATGGGGCTCAGCAGACAGTTCATGCTGAAGGCCAGTGATGGGGACACCACATAATCCACTATCTCCAGAGGATGGCCAGTGCTTCCTGCAGAATCTCATCAAAACCACCTCACTAATCATTGCTACTTCACAGGCTTTGCACCCAGAAACAAGAAGGGGCTGAGAAAAAGATGGCTGACAGAAGAAAAACCAGAGTCTTGACATCCAGCTCCAACCTGAAGTAACCAGACAGTTTCACAACCCAGCAACCACTTGGACTAAATGGAAAATCTCAACTCCAAAGAAAGAGCACCTATCACTTTGGAGACACAAAGTGATGTTACTCAGAGAAGCATCAATGGGGGAGTGGTTGGTTGAACAGTTCCGATCCCATTGTCAACAGCAGGAAGCTCTTGCAGCGGGCTTCTGGCAAGCACTGGGCACAGCTGGGAGGTTTCAATGGAAGAGAAGCCAGTTGTACCACTCCTGCTTTAGGCTGACCCCAGCCAGCCGCCACCGTGCAGAGCAGAGCTCAACCTTCCTCTGCATCAAGCTTTGAGCAATCCCCCAGGCGCTTCCAGAGCTTGGCTCAGTTGCTCAAACATCTGCAGTTCCAGGTGAAACTGCTACAAGCCCGCCATGAAGGGAGCTTTTCACGCAGGGCTGCTTTGGCACCAGACCCACCACCTGGGGAATTTCCAGGATCTCATGCAAACCTCCAGGACTTCCACACCGTTCAAAATAAAGAGGAAACAGTGGAGAGGCTGGTTAAAATACAGCAACCAAGGAAAAAATCTGTAGCAGCTCCTTCAGACAGATGCCACTGCTGGACAAGTTTCTGAAACAGCAGAGGGGCATGAGGTGTTGAGTGCCCTCCCACAGGCTGGGCATCCCATGCCAGCATGCAGTACACGTCCCACTTCACGTGCCTAGAGCACCAACTCTTCTTCCCTCTGTGAGCCATGCAGCATCACTACAAAACTCATCCCACCAGTCCTCCTAAGGCATCAGCCTGTCATTGAGACAGCGCACACTTCTCTTCCACCATCCTTATTCCTTGGCCAATAACACAACCCAACTGCTGCCAGGCTTCTCCATGCCACCACTCCCTCTGGCTGTACTGCAGAACCAACGTAATGCCTACAGGAGCCCATCCTGAGAAACAGGACGGGGTTCAAAATGCACACCTACCTACACCTTCACATGCAGCTCTGCTTACACTTGGACTCTAAGACTACAAACCCTGGCTGAGACAATCAGACCTCCTCCGCACCACTGCTCTCTGCTCCAGAAAGCAGCAAAAACCAGGAAAGATGAAAAGATCTTACAAAACGAAGACCAACCAGTCCCGTTTCTCCAGTACCAGAGCACAGGTCTCCAGTACAACCCACCCATCAGACGTGCCAAGTCTCTATGGGTGATCCCTCTGTCCCCAGCATGGCAGAGAGCCCCTCCCCATTCCCACCTCACAAGTAGGGCTGACGTTCATCACACACGTTACCCCAGTGAAAAACCCATCTCAGACAAGGTGATTGACCTCTCTCCTCCTCCCCATCCTAACAAGGGTCAGCTGAAGCAGGGCTGGCAATGATCCTGCAGAACAAGGCCTGTGACCAATGCCAGCAGTAACAGCATCAAGGGGTCAGGGGAACCGTTCGTGTGACACACAGGTACTGCATGATGCTCAGGCTGGCTGGGCTCAGACCTGCCACAAACGCACCACCCCAACCGCCTCCCTCCTCTCCAAGGTGCCAGAACAAAAATCCCCAGCACACGCAAAGCACTGGGAAAACAAGAAAGGCCTACAGCATGAATTACTTAATCTACAACGCGGGGAGAGGAGAGGACATCCTTCTGTAAGGACTCCAGTGGCTAGAGCACTGAGCCCCGGGTGGGAAGGTATTTGTGTACCAGAAAGCTGTGGGAACAAAGCGTAACAGCTTGTGAGCTATCTGGAAGCGGGGAGGGGGGAAATTGAAACAGTAACAAAGAACAAAATTTAAGGATGTAACAATGCTCTGGGAATTTAAGACACGTTATGATTTTTCATAATTAACCCCCACTTACAGTCTCTGCATGTGAACTACGTATTATCCCATTTCATACTCCAGCTGAGGCAAACATTTGGTGGCTTGCCCAAAGTCAGCGTCAGAGCTAAAACGGATCTTTTGACTTCCAAACAAGCTCACAGTGTTAAGCTGCTTTTAACTGTCTCTACGGAAGATGAAAAACAGCAAGAAGAAAGAAATTGGGGAAGGAAGGATGTAAGACTAAAAGGGGCAAAATTAACAGGAGAAAATTAAAGAGGAGAAATTTGGGCTCTGACATCTGAAGGAGCTTTTGAGGACCAAACACCTGGGTGCTGCAGTCCCATCTGCCAGAGGAAAGGCCGGAGCTCCCATTCCTCAAAGCCGGCGGTGAAAGCACTGACTGTGGCACCCGGGAGGACACAGCAATCCCCGCCAGCCCCAGTGGGACCCACTGGGCGCCTTCGCCTCCAACGGCCAGGCCCAACGCTGCCTCAGGTACCTGCCTTCCCCCCTTGTCCCCAGCACCGCTGTGGAGGGAAGCCCTGCTCCCAGCCCCAGCACCAGAGGTGGCAGCTCAGCCCCACTCCTCTGCATGTAAACCCCGCCGGCTCTCAGTCACGGCGTGCATTGCACTGGGGGGCCGGGGGCGCCTCGCATTAAACACCAACAAAGCAGAAGGTTAATTTGAAACTCACAGCCCCGCTGCTGCGCGCTTGTCTCTCCCTCGCCCTCCCTCCTCGCTCTCCTTTCTGTGCAAAGCCTGACATCTACAGTTCTGTCTGGCACAGTCAGGGGCTGCCGATGGGAACGGCGCACAAGGACAGCGGGGACGCGGCGGCCAGCCACGCTCTGCTCCTCCGGGCAGCCCATGGCCGCTCGGCAGGGTTCTGCTGGCCAGCACGCCGGCAGGCACAAAGCAACCTCAGCCCAGCCAGGGGACATGTGGCAGGAGCAAAGACCACCCCGGCAAGGCTGCCTTGGGGTACCACTCCTTGGCAGGCACTGAAGCACCAGTGGCCACCGCACACCACTCGAGCTCGGCTGAGACCGGCTCCTGCCGCTGCGCACTGACATCGAGCGCTGTCAAACAGAGCAAAGCTAAGGAGAACTACGGCCTCGTGGCATCACCTCCGCAGCCATACTGTAGGAACTTACTGCACCCCGGCACTTCAGGGGCAGCCTTTCTGCTCTGCTTCCAGAGGTGTCCAAGGGTCTGTGCACCAGCTTCTGCAACACAAGAGGTACAGGTGAAATGCATAAGCCGGTGTGCACAGCCTGGATCCAGAACATCTTCACACCGCTGGAGGAGCTCTGGTTAGCAGATTCTGCAACTCTCAAATATGTGCCTGAGACACCAAGTAGCTCTGTGCTTCATGCACTCCCCCTGTTCAGTCTTCTGAACTAACGTCCAGGCCTGGTAGCACATTTTCCCATTACACGGTATGTCACCAAAAATACCTTGGTGAAGAATCCCCAGATTCTGCATCATCCCAAACAACGTGCACCTGACTGCAGCTCTCAGCCTCAACAAAACGCACCTGACTGCAACTCAGCTGGCTGTGCCCCTGCACCACCCTCACCTCCCTCTTCTTCACTCAACTCTGTTAAAACAAGAAGGAATGACCAAAAACCTCTGAGCCTGTCAACAGACGTCACAGCCACTCAGGAAACCCAGCAACCCAATGTAGCAAGATCAAGCAACACCATCGTGATGTTACTACCAACATTTAAGTACGTGCTCTGAATTCTCTGGTGAGCATCATCAGTTCTGTTTGCACAAGACAGTTGGTGGCAGTGTGGCAAAAGGAGGGTTAAAACTCCTGCTACCAAGCCAAGCCAACCAGCCATTTTGGAGCTAGGCTACCACCAGCCAGGGATGCACGGCTGAGAGCCCGAGGCAAACGCAAGGCAGGCAAGGCAGGACACAGGGTGCTTTGCTGCCACTGCCGGGGACCCAAGGGGTCGGGAGCAGCTCCCAGAGCCCGCCTGCTCCCATCCTCCCCCAGGAGGGACCAGCTCTCCAGCAGGCACGCTTGGGCCATCAAAATAAACATTTACTTAGAGCTAACGCGTTACAGGCCCCGCAGGCTCCACTTTCCCAGATACCGGGGCAGGGGGAAGACAGGAGAAAAGCTTTTACCAGAACTGCCACGCACATCGTCTGCTCCAGCATCATCGCCGAGTGAAGGAACCCGCACGGCTCAGCCCTCAACAGATTTAAGACCTGAAATTCGAGGCACTACAGCACCCTCCTGCTCCCCAGCAACGTCCACCACGCAGTTGAAAACACTGGTTTGTTTTCCAGGGAGGGGGGGAAGAAAAAAAAAAAAAATATTGCTGCTCTGCTTTGCCTTTTATTAGCAAGAGGCATGTTTGGCACTTGTGACATAATGAAATTACAATCAACAGCTAAGTGTCTTTCTCCCAGCAGCAAACTCAAGGGCAAAGCAGGGTGGCTGCAGCCTGCCAGCCACAGGGCTCCTCAGCACCCACACCATCCCACCGTCCTTCCACCTCATCAGCTGGCCAGGCTCGGACCCACGCAGCCGGGACCCCGGGCCCCTCCTTGGCGGCTCCCGGGATGCTCTGGGAGCTACCCGTCAGCTGTGGCCTGCACGGCTGCCGGCACGGCTCTCCCTTCCCGACACCCCCAACCGAAAAATAATTTCAGATAGGAACAAACTTTAAAACTGCATTTACAGCCCGCCTCTGGAAACACACACAGCGCACACCTGGCGCAGAATACCACCGCTCTCCAGCCAGCGTTGCTGTGGAGATGAACACCCACCTCCCGCACCGACAGATGGACACGTCTGTCCGGCAGAGCCAACGAGGAAGCGCTGGAAAGCGCTCGCTCCTTGCTGGTGTGGCGGGACCCCGACTGAGACCCGCAGCATCTATGGGGGGGAAGGAGAAACACCGACACGAGCAGGCTGGAACACTCCGCTCCCCCCACCAGCAGCCACGGGGCAGGAGCACGACAGGGTGTCCAGTGGGATCCCCGACCCAGCGGTGAGGACCGCTGCCTCTCCGGCTGCTGGCAGTGAGGGAAGCCCGACTCATCCACCCTGGTTCGGCTGGGTTGGTTTTGTTGTTTGTTTGTTTGTTTTTTTAAACTAGCTGGAATTTATCTATTTCTCCAATCCCTGCCTACACACAAACCCAACCTCGGGAGCAAACGAAAATGCATGAATCGCAGATCAGAGACAAAGCAGGAGGCGGGACGGGTGGCCCTGCTCCCTCCTGCCCTCACCTCACCCCACGGCGCGAGGCGGTTATATTTAGGTACCGCCACGGTCTGCGGTGCCGCGGCCCCCCTCGGGCACGGCGCAGAATGCAGATTTTCCAGACAACAGACCACAACAGCTCCGTCAAAACCATTAGAGGCTGCGGCGCCCAGGCCTGCGCACAGATGTTTTGATTCCCACTCTCCTGCCACGACAGCCCTCGACAGCCCTGTCGCCGCCGCGCCGCCACGCGCTGGACACCCGGCCCGAATTTTGGCTGGCGAGGGAGGAGGGAAGGGCAGCCCTGCTCCCCGCTGGAGGAGCTCCTCTCTCCGGTCTCCCCTCGCCTCCCCGCAGGGACGACGAGGCCAGCCTCCCAGAGGGGTTTGCGGGGACACCCTGCTGTGAGGAAACAGAAGCGGCGCAGAGGGGGACAGCCCCCACGGGCACCCCGCTCTGGCCCCGGGGACCTCTCCCAGGCTGAAGCTCCCCCGCGGTCAGTCGGCTGCCAGAGAGTGTAGGACGGGCACAGCCCCACCAGCAGCACTGGGGTCCCCGCACGTGGCTGAGCCACAGGGAGCTGGTGGGACCCGGCTTTGTTCGTGGCCCACCTCTCCCACCAGCCGGACGCGCCCGCCGCCACACGGCCCCCGAAGCCACACAAAGGCCGAACCTCGGCCGCGCTCTGGCGAAGGGAAGCGGGGAGCCGTGAAACGCTCGGCCTCTTCCCAGCCCCGTCCCTCCTGAACCGCACCGGTCTCTCCAGCGCAAACACACCTCCAGCTCCATCGCCGCTGCGGGGCCGGTGACCGCGCCACCACCAGCACCTTCCAGACGATGGCTGCTGGAAGCTCTCCCACCGCGGACGAGCGAGTCTGACACGGACAGGGGAAACGCTCACGCGAGGGAGTCGAGCCCCAGCAGAGCAGAGCGTGTGAATAAAGTTGATGTAAAAGCCCACTCGTCATTTTCAGCTTCTCCATGCAACATTTTTATTATTATTATTATTATTACTGTTATTATTTTGGAAAGCGTACGGAAGTGTTAACGGGGAGGCTAACGGCAGCCAGCCACAAGTCCATCAGTTTGGGATTTAGCCATCCCTGCTGAAGCTGTTAAAACTGCTGGCCAGGCCCAAAGTAAATCTGCTCCTCCACGCCGCTCCCGGCCTCTAGCACGACACCGACGGGGACCGGGGCGGGGGGTCAAAACAGAGAGATGAAAGAGGGACACGCGCCTCTGCTTTTGTCAAGGCGGCTGCCGCCGGGCCCTGGTTTGACAGCGGCCACCACAAGGCCAGGAGAAGGTGCCAGGCGTGCAGGGCCTCCTGTGCCGCCTCTGCCCGCCCGAGCAGCACCTTGGCCGGGTCCTGCGGGAACAAAAGGCAGCGGCAGGGCAGGAGGGAGGGTACGGGAGGGCTCCCGGTGCCGAGGGCCAGCGCTGCTGCGAGCGGCACCACTCTCACCCCTCTGGGAGAGAACTTCCTGCTGCCCACTCCTCCCAAAATGAGAGCGTTAAAGGAAAAAAAAAAAAAGAAAAAAAAAAGAGGGGTAAAAAAAAAAAATAAATACTAATACAGCAAAGCAACCTCTGCATCCAGACACAGAGTTTCTCTCCCCTCTAATATGCCTTTTGTTTGCTTTTGTTTCTGGCCGAAGAAGGCCTGTGGAGCGGGACTCAGGCGGAAGGGCAGCTCGGGAAGCCGGGTCCCCACACCGAGGCTGGAGCAGGAGGACAGCCCTCACCCAGGAGGCTGAAAGGGAGCCCCGGTGAGCCCTGGGCCTGGCCGCGGGGCCAGCACTGCGCGGTGGCGGCGAGGAGCCCAGCACGGCCCCGTTGCTGCTGGCAGGGGCTACAGGGGGTTGGGGGGCTCAGGCCACCCCACTGCACGGCAGCCCCCAAGCCTCTGCCGGTGCTGCAGCCGAAAAGCCACGCTCCGTCTTGCGTTAATGCCGGACCAGACAGTGCTCCCTAATGAGGGAGCATTACAATCAGCTTGTAATGCTGAATTTTTAATGCTGCCGAGGGCTCTGTTACATAATAAAGGGGGAAACGGGAGCAGAGCGTGGCCGGCGGGGCAGCCCGCTCCCCCCGGCCCGGTGCAGGTGGCGGCCCCGGCCCACCGGCCGCCCCTTCGCGCCCCCTGACCCGCCGCTTACCGCCAGCGCCGCGGGACGGGTCACGCACAACACCCATCGGAGCTCCTGCCCTGCCGGGAGGGTTGCACAAACTTTCCTCAAGTGCGTGGAGGGGTGATGCCAAAACGCTCGCTCTCCTCTCCGCCAGAGCTCGGCCGGGAAATGATTTAAAAGCAAAGTTCACGAGCATGTTAACTGCATGCTCTCGTATGTTCCCGTACATACGGTCTGCGCTGCTCCTCTCAGTAATACCCTAAGACTGTAAATCTATAACCACTGCAATGATTTAGTGATTAAAAACATGATAACATATTGTGTAACTGCAAACCACAGAATCCCTGCCAACTCTCCTCCAAGATACAGGAACAAAAATACAGAAAATGCGTTGCTCGCAGCAGTCTTCCTAAACTCAACAGAAAGATTTTAATAATAATAATAATAATGAAAAAAAAACACAACCTAGACATCAGAAAAAGGCTGGATACAATGCAAGGCTGGAAAAAAAATTAAAAGACAGAGTTTTAAATATGGTTCTTGCTCTAACAAATTACAATCTAAACATGCCTCTCTTTTTTTCTCTTTTTAAGTTTGTCGTAACTGGAATAACTGGTCTTGTGTGATGTCTTGCATATTCAAAGTGCTTTGTAATAGGATACGGAGACCAAACCTTATTTGCCTAAACTCAATGGGTTTTATTTTTTCCCCTCGCCCCCCCCCCCATTTCTTTTCCTTTATTTTCCCTCCTCCCCCCCCGCCTTCTACCCTAACGGGGGGGTCGAGAGGGGAGAGGCAAAAGGAAGAGAGGGCTTTAAGCTGTAAAGAAAATACCTGAAAGGGGAGGCTGCAATTTGTAATACGGCGAGGAAAGCCAAATATTATATATATATTTTTAAAGGCAGCCGTGGGAGTTTTGGCCTCTAAGCAGCCAACTTGACCCCATTCTCTCTATTCTCTTATTTCCCCCGTTGCAGGATTCCTGCACCTTCAGTCGGATTCGAACTCAATGTGACCCTAAGGAGGGAGTCACCGAGCCTCCAGAAAATTGCTCCATATTAAACAGGAGCGAGAAGAGGAAAAAGACAGACAGCCGAGGAAGGGACGCGTATATATATATATATTACATATCCGCACAAAGTACAGGACATACCCGAGAGCAGCTTCAAGCACAGCTTGAAAAAGAAACAGACCTTCCTCGGAATCGAAAAAAAAATAAAATAAAAAAACTAAAAAAAGACCGTGGGAGGGAGTTTAACAATTTCAAAATAAAAACCCCAAAAAACCAAAACAACCCGCAACCCAAATTATAAATAATTCACACTAAGAAACCCGCGTGTGCGTGCAACATACATACGCGTATATACACAGACACAGAGACGTACGTGTCCCCCACGCAAACACACACTCTCCTCGGGAGGGTTAGTTTCAGGAGAGCAGGAATCGCCTTCCCTCCGAGGGCGAGGAGCACAGTTTATTCAGAGGAATCAATAGGAAAGAGCATTTGCAAATATTTAGATAAGCGCCGTGCGATTCAGCATTAAGTAATTAAAAACTGAAACTGAGAAGGGGGGGATCGGCCTACAGTGGCGTTCGCTGCCTTCACCTCTCCCATCCCCCTAAGCCGCATTCTTCCCAAAAAACTGAGCCTGCCCGCGGAAAACAAAAATCATAATTACTCTCGCTCGCAAGGCCGCTCCGGGGCACCTCCCGGCGCGGGGCCCGGCCGGGCGGCGGGGCCGGGCCGCCGGGGGCCGGGGCAGTTTTAGGCACTTCTTCGCCCCTTTGTTTTCCAGCGCGTCACCGGCGCGGAGCGCCCGCGGGGCACCCACGGGGGCCCGCCCGAGCCGCCTCTCGCCGCGCGGGGTCCCGGGAGGCGCCGGCTCCGCGGAGCCCACGCGCCGCCGCCGAGCGCGGAGCGGGCGTCCCCCCGCGGGGCCGGGGAGGCGGAGGGTTGGGGTGGGGGGGGGGGTGGGGGGGCCCCGCCGATCGATGCCCGAGCCCCGCCGCCGGCCCCCGCCGCGCACAAAGCCCGGGCAGCGCCGCGCCCCGGCTCCGCGCCCCGGCTCCGCGCCCCGCGGCCATGGCCGGCGGGCGGGGCGGGGGCTCCGCGGGACGCGCAGCGGCCCCCGCGGCGCCGGCACCTGCGCGTCCCCGGCGGCGGCGGCGGGGCTCCGGGACGGCGAGCGGCACAAAGTTTGCTGGGGGATCCGGGGCGGTGGGTGGGAGCGGGCGGGAGGGGGGGCCGGACCAGCCCCATGCAAAGCAGCCCGGGCGCCCCGAGCAGGAGGAGCCCGAGCGGGGGACAGGGCAGAAAAGTTGCCACTTACGCGGTCGCTGCTCCGGCGGCGGCGGCGCTTTTAATCCCGGGCGGCGGCGCGGGGGCTACAGATCCCATGCAGGCTGCGGCGGCTGCGGCGGCAGGAGCGCGCTCCGCGGAGGGGCCCGGGGCAGCAGCAGCGGGAGCCGGGGGCAGCAGCCGGAGCCGAGCGGGAGCCGCCGCCGCCGCCGCCGCTGCCCAGCAGCAGCATCGTTGTCGGGGAGTTTGCAGCCCCCCGGAGAGAGGGGGCCGCGGGCGGCGGCAGCAGCAGCGGCGGCGGCGGTCGGGTCGGGGCGGAGCGGCGCGGAGCGGAGCGGGCGGCGGGGCTGGCGGTCGCCGGAGCAGGAAGCGCCCGGACTCAGATCTGATGATTGGGAAGAAAAAAAACTCTTTGGATCTTTATTCTGCTAATTAGTTTCCTGCAAAAAATGGCTGATTAGTGCAGTGCGCATGTGCCTCATTACCCAGGCACGACGGGAAGGGCTAATTAGCCACCTTCTGGATCAATAAGATTCAGCCCAGGCGGCGGGGGAGGGAGCGAGCGAGCAGGAGCGGGCGGGGGGAGCGCGGCGGCGGCGGCGCCGCACCGAAACTTGGGGCAAGCGGCCGGCCCCCAGCCCGCGGCGGGGGGGGCGCCGCTCCGCGCCTCTCCGCGCCCTGCCGCGCAGCGCCGCGCCGGGGAGGGGGGCGAGCCAGCGGGCCGGCCGGCGGGCGGGCAGGCGGCTCCGCTCCGCACCCGCTCCGCGGCGGCGGGGCGCTCCGCGGGGCCACCTGCCCCCCGCGCCCCGGGCGGGGCCGCGCCGCCCCGCGCAGGGCAGGGCAGGGCGAGGACGACCCCCGCCGCCGAAGTTTTTCCCGGGAGGAGCCGGGAAAGTTACGGCCGGCAGCGAGCGCAACTTTGTGCCGCGCCAACCCCCGGCCCCGGCGGCGGCCCCAGCGCGGGGCGGGCCGCGGGCGCGGAGGGCGGCGGAGCGGCCCCGCAGCATCCCCCGCGGCGCGGCCCGGCCCGGCCCGCGCTCCCATTCAAACTTTGCGGCCGCCTTTCCGAGCGGGACAGCGGATCAATACAGCCGCGTCCAGCCTCGCTGGGAGCCGGGCTACAGGTTTCACCAGCCATCGCTGGCAACAGCTTTGTCATTTTCTAAAAATAAGAAGCTAAAAGTTATTGTAGAAGAAGGGGCTTTTTTTGTCCCCTGCACAATATGCCTTTTGTGAGTTTAATGCCATTCTGGGGCTCTCTATAGCCCCGGACAATGGGGAACTCCAGGAGGCGGCTGTGCCTCTGCCTTTTTTCTTTCTTGCTTTCTCTTTTCTTCCCCCACCCCCTCCTCTTTTTCCCCCTCTTTTTTTTTTTTCCCTTTTTTTTAGGAAAGGATGCAACATTCCTCCAGTCCCAACAGAACCTCTGGTTTGATTAAATAAATATTTCTCTAGCCTTACGGTAACATTTTTCACTTTCTGCTCGGGTCCATCTGCGATTATTACTTAAAATTTTTATTTCCAGCAGCTTTTCCCTCCCCATTCCAGCCCTGGCAAAAAAAATGTAGATGATCGCTGGGAACATGGAATTTGAATTTTAGGAGGAGGTGAACCAGTAAAGAACCTCTATCCAGGCTTCAGGAGTATGTTTTCTTCATCTTTCTGTGACAGACTATTTTATTACTGGCAGAAATACAGCTGAATTAAATCATCTCTTGAAAATCTAAAGAAGCTTTTCAAATTGCCTTTTTTTTCCCTTCTTTTTTTTTTTTTATTTTTTGTTGTTGTTTTTAATAGTAACCCAAATAATTAACTTCCCGGTTTGTTTCATAGCATTGAACAAGGAATGCAGTTGCGGTCAGTTTTTCCATTTGGGAGA
Source organism: Gallinago undulata (assembly GCA_026546715.1). Lineage (NCBI taxonomy): Eukaryota > Metazoa > Chordata > Aves > Charadriiformes > Scolopacidae > Gallinago > Gallinago undulata. Next base: position 45,601,906 of record JAOTQQ010000063.1, on the reverse strand, counting down.
ACCTTAATGTAGATGTATTTTATACTGAAAGGTAATAAACTGCATGTTTGTTAGTATTTTTAATGTATCAAGCTTTCCATATTTCTTAACATGGGGTAGTCATTTGAAATTTTGACAAGTCCCTTTAAGTGGGATGGGGGGGATGACGGAAGAGGTCAGATTATTAGAAATTTGAAGAAGGGCTGTACCAGTTGATCCATTACTGGAAGTGTCTTGCGTTTGGAACATATTCACGGGCTTTAAGAATCAAGGTTTAATACGTACCATAGTTATTTGAATATTATAAATGCAGCACTGATGTGTACTGTTACAATGCGCATGCTGTGGATGAGTTCTTATGATTTGCTAAATGGATAGACCCCAGTACATTACCAGTTTGCCTTTGAAAGCTGCCCTTAAAAATTTCCCAGTTCCTGCTCAAATTATGTTTGTCTAGCTTTATGGAAGAATAATTGTTAACATTACTTGTCCTTCAAAAAAAAAAAAAAAAAGAAACCCCCAACAAAACCAAACCCAACCAAAAAAGAAAAGGGGGGAAAAAAATCCCAAACCAACAAGCCCTGGGGCAAGTAGAATTTTTCAGGGCTGCTTGGTGCGCTATCTGTAAAGGTGCATGTAATTTGTTACTGTTGTTCTTGCTGAATATGAAACAAACGTGGTTTTATGATGAAGTTGAGGCGAGAATAAAGTAACCCTTGTCTTTTAGTACTTGGTATAACTTAGGAGAAGTGCCTGTTTTCACCAGAGGCTGTAGGTCCGGTGGACCGGTCTGAGAGTCAGTGCTGCCTATGTACACACTTTTTGCAGAGCAAAGACGAAGTAAACATGGAGAAGGTAGCAAGAAAATCTAGTAACTCTGTCGATACTCCAGAAATAGGCACCTTCGCAGTAACATGTGCAAACACAGAGTCTGGTAGCCATGTACATTTTCTTTGCGTTTGCATCGTGAATTCTAGTTTTGTGTTGCTGTCCTCTAATTTCCCATGACAACATATGGATTCCATAAATGCAAACATGCCGAAGTGCATCTGTCTGGGTAGTTAACACAAACCAAACATCCCCCTTTTCGGCGATTCTGCTGCTCCTCTGGCCGTGCTGCGACAGCCCCTTGCTGCTCCTGCATTCTTGTCCTTTCGTGCTCCCGGGGTGATCCCGAGTGCCCCGAAAGGGAGGAGGGCAGCGGGCGCCGGGGTCAGGGGCGCCGAGACCGCGGCTGTGCCCAGGAGCGGAGGGGTTAAGCGAGGAGAGGGGAGCGTGCCCTGCGGCCCCCCACCCTCCTGGGAGCTGGCTCTGCTCTGGGGTCAAGTCCTAGGACATCTTCCCTCCCCTCCTGGTAAGGGCAGGAGACGAGGCTGGGAAGGGAAACGGCCGGATTAAGCGGATGGCAGAGGTTTGCCCCTCATCCTGAGCGCAGCCATCCGGAGGCTGGGGAATGGAAGAGTTCTCATTTCTACCAGGGTGCAAAAAGAGGCGGTGAGGGGTGTGAGTGCGTGTGAAAAGAAGGGAACGAGCGAGTGATGACCGTAGGACCAGACAGATAAACCACTGTGCAAATACCAAAATAAATCTAAGGAATTCAGAAATAATTTGTACAGTAATCGTTAGGTGCAGCATTCAAACGCATACGTGCGCATGTTTTTCCCCTAGAAAATTTACTTCCCTTAAGATTTCTTTGTTCTTTGGAAAAAAGACAATCCAGTTCCTAAAATATAAAAAGTGACTACCCTTGCTTTAATTAGAAATCTTGTTACAGCCTCATCTGTAATACTAGGAATGCCTCTTCTTTCTATATATGTATCTTTCCACATGCATAGATAGGATTTTTGGTTCAAATAGCTTTTAATGTGCTTAGTAGAAAGAAGCTCTCAGTATCAGATCTGCAGGGAAAATAAGACTGTTTTTTCCCATAGGAAACTTGTTAAAGATGCAGTTGAATTATTAGATTATCCCTATTTTTTTGTCTCAGAGCATATCTGATACATTTGTGCATAGAATCATATAGTTTCATTTATATGTTATTTTGAACAGATGGAACTAATACCAGCACTTTAAAGGAAAGTTATTATTTGTAAAAATGTATACAGATTAAGAAGAACAACTCTGAAGCAAAATGTTTTTCTGAGGCAGCGCATATGGTTTTCTGGACATAACTTTCAGAAAAGATGGTTGTTATCTTTGACGTGTAAAATAAGGGTAAGCAGCTTCGGTTCCCTGGGTCCTACAAGGCAACCAAGTCCTGCCCTGGAAATAGGACTCGGCTGCCGAGTGGCTTAGGAGCAGCTCTGTCCTGAGGCAGGAGTGGGCCAGATTTGCCTAGGGTTGTGGTGAAAGCAGTTGACTGTGGGGAATTTTTAGGGAGCCACAACCATCTCGCATTGCTCAGGCACCAGGCTGGCTGCACGCTGCCTCCCCTCCACCTGGCACTGGGGGGGAACTGGGCTAAAGCTTGGAGGCGGAAGAGGCCAAGTGGACATGAGGGACTAATGTATGGATACTGTAAGAAAAAAGTTCCAGGCTATCTTTTTAAATTCAGGCTTTAAAAATTATGGGGGGGGGGGACGGGGACACGACACCATCACTTCGGAAAAAAATATCTCCGTAATATCATCCACTTGCGTAGCTTTGTGCTTCTTGGAAATATGTCTGAAGAATTAGAACAAAGCGTAGAAGGCCGGAGTCCTTGAAGGAGCTCCAAATGATAAAGTCTGCCATTCATTTTAAACACAGCGTGCATTGTGAAAACACAGGTCAATTTGAAGGCATTTGTCAGATTTCCAGTTCCCTCTGCTCCTTTGCAATGGAAATTTGCAATCAAATCCCTGTACTAGAGTTGGGATGTCTGGCTTTATCAGTTTTTATTACTTTATACTCCAAGCATTGTCCAGGTAAGCTATCTTTTTATTTAGAAAGTTTGTTTGCATGAAGTTGCATACAAGAAGAGGGGAAGGCTGACACAAATTAGGCTGGAGCAGATGCATTTATTTAGGGGTTTGGAAAGGGGGGAAAGGGCAGAGGATCAGCAGCGACTGATTGCAAAGGGCTGTCTAAGCTGCAGAAGCGATCTGATACCATTTAAAGACGCCCAGCAAGAGGCATGGAAAGGGATATTCCAACAGCAGCACGTTCATTGTTGGGATGCAGAAATGCAGCAGGGCTTAGAGAGAGAGGGCTGGAGAGACGCACTGCTGAGCAATTCTAGCCAGATAACGTGGATTTCTTCTGGAGGCACGTATGTGTTGTTTAATGGGCTGGGGGCTGCCTCCTTTATTGCTGAGAGAGAGATGTGTGGGTATGCTCGAGGGGGGGGCGTTTGTATTTCTCCA